>OY776117.1:13315972-13915972 GCA_963675035.1 Allygus modestus | reverse complement strand
AGTTGGCTAAAGAAAGAAGGGAAAGAGAGGATAAATTAAAAGATTACTTCCTGCGACGAGGATCTAGAGCATTATGTGTATGCGTTTGTAGTAAACAACAAGTTTGTGGGAGTGTTGGCAGAAAAGGATGGACGGGTGTATACTATGTTAAGGGTGTCTGTAAAACTGTATTTATAGAGATAAATAAGAATAGGCAAGGCGTGTTGCCATACAGTGGTGATTTGGACATTATTTATCTACTTACCAACGAGCCACTTGCAAGCTTTAACACTAACGGAACCGCAACATTTTATGGCAATTCCAAAAATAGAAAACCTAAGTTTCCGTAACAATGAGTGGGATGATGGACAAGAAGACATAGAGATGCAAGATATTAAAGGCAATGTTAAATTTAATGAATGTAGTAGACTGGAGGATTTGGAATATGGTGCGCTATTAAACAAGTCCAACATAGGGGTAGAAAAAGATATATTGTTTGAAAATATTCGTAACCTTTATGTCTCCAATCACTGGCTGGAAAGGGAGCTAGAATGTGGGAAGTTTGATTTTAACTACAAAATTAAAATTAAGTTGGATAAAATAAAGACTACTCCAAACAAGCACAAAGAAAGGTTAGTGTTTTGTGTGTAGTTGTTTTGGGTTTTAAACATTTATTTTTTGCTGGCTTAAAACATATCCAAAATTTGTTCTGACCATAAATGTGGATATATATTACTTATCAGCTGGATGTATATAATAAGCTTGTATTTATTTTTTTAATCCAACCGCAAAATATAGTTTTGTAAAAACACAAATACCAATGTTAGTTTTTAGGTTGCGGCAAAACAAACAACAGTATTATAGGTGGAAATAATATTGTAATTTTAGATATAATAGTTGGGGGCTATAACATATCCAAAAATAAATCAGACAATAAATGCTTAGGACAACATCCAAAGTGTAGGCAAATCGGACAATAAACAGCAAAGTCGTTTTGGGATTACAGCAAAATACTGTATTATAGGGGGTAGTGGAACGTGTGGTAGTGTGGTCTTGTTACCTATATAAGAGCTTTAACATATCCGAAAATAAATCAGACAGTAAATAAAGAAGTTTGAAATTGTTAGTATATTTTTCAAAATATTTTTTTAATTTGACCATTATAGTTAATTTGTCAAATGTGGATGGTACATATACACTAGCCTAGAATAATGACATAAATTTTAAACAAATCAGACCATAAATAAAGAAGTTGCCAATTGGCAGTATTTTTCCAAATTTTTTAAAATTTAACCGCAATATTTGTAAAATGTGGATGGTGCATATACACTTGCCTAGGACAATAACATATCCAAATTTTAAACAAATCGGACAGTAAATAAAGAAGTTGACAATTGGCAGTATTTTTCAAAAATATTTTTTAATTTGACCGTAATAGTGAATTTGGGAAATGTGGATGGTGCATATACACTAGCCTACAACAATAACATATCTAAATTTTAAACAAATCGGACATTTAATAAAGAAGTTGGCAATTGGCAGTATTTTTCAAAAATAATTTTTAATTTGACTGTAATAGTGAATTTGGGAAATGTAAGTGTAATTTATTAAAACACTTGCCTAGGACAATAACATATCCAAATTGCAGATAAATCGGACATTTAATAAAGAAGTTGGCAATTGGCAGTATTTTTCAAAAATATTTTTTAATTTGACCGTAATGGTGAATTTGGGATATGTAAGTGAAATTTATTAAAACACTTGCCTAGGACAATAACATATCCAAATTGCAGACAAATCGGACATTTAATAAAGAAGGTGGCAATTGGCAGTATTTTTCAAAAATAATTTTTAATTTGACTGTAATAGTGAATTTGGGAAATGTAAGTGTAATTTATTAAAACACTTGCCTACGACAATAACATATCCAAATTGAAGACAAATCGGACAGTTAATAAAGAAGGTGGCAATTGGCAGTATTTTTTCAAAAATATTATTTAATTTGACCGTAATAGTGAATTTGGGAAATGTAGGTGGATTTTATTAAAACACTTGCCTAGAACAATCACATATCCAAATTTTAAAGAAATCGGACAGTTAATAAAGAAGGTGGCAATTGGCAGTATTTTTCAAAAATATTTTTTAATTTGACCGTTATAGTGAATTTGGGAAATGTAAGTGGAATTTATTAAAACACTTGCCTATAACAATAACATATCTAAATTTTAAACAAATCGGACAGTAAATAAAGAAGTTGGCAATTGGCAGTATTTTTCCAAAATATTTTTAATTTGACTGTAATAGTGAATTTGGGAAATGTAAGTGAAATTTATTAAAACACTTGCCTAGGACAATAACATATCCAAATTGCAGACAAATCGGACAGTTAATAAAGAAGGTGGCAATTGGCAGTATTTTCAAAAAATATTTTTTAATTTGACCGTTATAGTGAATTTGGGAAATGTAAGTGAAATTTATTAAAACACTTGCCTAGGACAATAACATATCCAAATTGCAGACAAATCGGACTATAAACATTAAAGATAGTTTTTTAGAATTTGAAAATTAATTTTAAAAAATATAGAGGAGGGATGGGGATGGGGACAATATATTTAATATGGGCAAGGGTTGGACATTAGTACAGGCCAACGCGCGGGAGCTCTATAGGCGGGAGCTGGCGTCGGCGCAAAAACGGCTCCCCATAAGAATAACATGGGGAAAAAGCGCCGGAAGTGATGCCTCTTTCTCCTTTAGCTACTACTATACAATAACTTCTAAGTTGTTTACATGTGTTGTTTATTTAGTGTGGAGTTATTTTTGAACTCGTGGATTTCTGCAAAGGATGTATTAAAATTAATGCAAATTTTAAATGGGGGAAAATAAGGCAGGGGCCAAAAAGAAAATTTGTGTAGGGTAGGATCGGGCGTCGGCTCAAAAACTGATCCCCATAAGAATAACATGGGAAAAAAGCGCCGATTCTGGGGTTAAACCCGTATTTCTCCTCTACTAGAATAGGTTTACTACATAGGTCCTATCCTTCCTTGTAACAAAGGATTATATACAAAATTAATTATAATTAATATGTTATATTATCTAATACAATAAATCTGTGATTATCCATAAACAAAGCTAATGTTTTCAATTGTTGGTAGTGTGATGTTAAGTAAACACCTGATCAGGATTGTTAAACCAATTGTAAAAAAAATTAAATTAAACATATGAATTGTTATGAAGTTGCAATGAATGTTTATTGGAAGAGGGTTAAACTCGGTGTTAGTGTTGATCCTGCTATACTGCCTAGTAGGCTTGACAAGGGTAGGCCAACGCCGGTATTAGTGTAGGAGCTGGCTCATAAATTCTCATACCTTTGTACGCTTCTGATAAATGCAATAATGTTGAAACCAACGTATACTATATATGTACTATAATACAAACATACTCAACATACTATACAGCCTACTACACCAACAACAACAAATACTATATAATTTCATCTCACTTCATTTTATTCATATACGGCAATCACCATTTTACAAATATAATCATTATACATAAGCACTAGTGGGAGTGAATATTGCACAGCATTGAAAAACTGGCATTGTACATTAAAGAATTAGAGGTGAAAATTTACTTAACATTAGGAAATTCTGCACAGCAGATCTCTAAGAAACTTGTGACACTAATAATTTATGCATTGAATTGACATGAATAAATATTTGAAACTTAAGAATTTAACTACTTTTAAGACAAGGACCACAACAATATACAAAATATGCTACAGTAGATTCAAGAAAATAATAATTCATATTACTATAGCCGACAGATACCTCAGAATAAAGCAATTTTGAATTATCAAGGTTGAGATGATTTGAATATATTAAAAAAATACTAACAATCATCAGTCATAATTCCAAAGTTGTACCATGTATTTATTGGCACCACGTAATATTTTCTCTGATTAGTCGTAGCAAATGTGTATATTACAAGAAAATAACTGATTGATTAATAAAAAAAATTAAACAAATAAATATCAAAATACACCATTTTAGCACATTTTTATTCAAAATACTGTTTACAATTAAAATATATTTTTATTTAAGTTATACTACTAAAAGATGTGACAAATAAATATATTACGGAATAAACCAAATATAAGGATTAAATACGATATTGTGATTTATAATTTGGTCACGCGTAGATTTCAAATACACACACATTCATATAAGACTGCGATTGTTAAATCTTTTAAAATATTTAATTTATAGCCAAATAATATTTTCTTAATTTAAATCAATCGGAAAAAATTCCTAAATACTAGAGTGAAACTTAGTACAACTCGTAACGCACATGTAACCTCACCTTTATATAACGAAAGAGCCCTCTAGGCTATGCCCCTTTCCCCCTAATAACCAAACGTAACATGCGAATGACTCCAAGTCCTGTATGTACAGTATGCAGTCTATGTACGTCTTAGCAGTAAAACTTAGTACAACTCGTAACGCACATGTAACCTCACCTTTATATAACGAAAGAGCCCTCTAGGCTATGCCCCTTTCCCCCTAATAACCAAACGTAACATGCGCATGACTCCAAGTCCTGTATGTACAGTATGCAGTCTATGTACGTCTTAGCAGTAAAACTTAGTACAACTCGTAACGCACATGTAACCTCACCTTTATATAACGAAAGAGCCCTCTAGGCTATGCCCCTTTCCCCCTAATAACCAAACGTAACATGCGCATGACTCCAAGTCCTGTATGTACAGTATGCAGTCTATGTACGTCTTAGCAGTAAAACTTAGTACAACTCGTAACGCACATGTAACCTCACCTTTATATAACGAAAGAGCCCTCTAGGCTATGCCCCTTTCCCCCTAATAACCAAACGTAACATGCGCATGACTCCAAGTCCTGTATGTACAGTATGCAGTCTATGTACGTCTTAGCAGTAAAACTTAGTACAACTCGTAACGCACATGTAACCTCACCTTTATATAACGAAAGAGCCCTCTAGGCTATGCCCCTTTCCCCCTAATAACCAAACGTAACATGCGAATGACTCCAAGTCCTGTATGTACAGTATGCAGTCTATGTACGTCTTTGCAGTAAAGCTTGTTATGGTGTGATGTGTACGTGACGTTCTTTTACTGTTAATTAGTAAACTAGGCTGATTGTGGGCTATATATACACTTTTTTACTACGTTATACCTATTATATTTCACTTTTGGTAACATAAATGTATACAACATTTAAAAATAGTATGAAAATAGCAATAATATAAACGTTGTTTGTTTGTTTTTTGGGGTAATTAGGAGGCCCGGCATAGCCGTTATCAACCGACGTATATAAACGTTACATACCTAGTTTAATAACAAAGTCACATAATCACAATTTAATCGAGGCAAATTTATAACTGATAGGACACATTAATGTAAGCATTCTTAGTTATTTCAGTTATAATTAACTTAGTCATACATTCATACATACAAAACCGAATGTGGACAAAACAACCATAACCATAATTTGACAAGTTTTTAGTTATTTTCAAAATATTCCATACGCTTGTATATTTAAGACAAGGATAAATCATACTTAACACAGTATTAATATACAATTCTCAATATTTAAGCAATTTAAAAGTAAACAAGAGTAAAAATAAAAGATTCTGCATCTATTCAAAAGGTTTGAAAGTCATTTTGTGTAGTCGACGCTTCATCGGTAAGGAAGACTTCCACTGTGATATAGGCACTTGTACCCTCGTCAAGGGCTGTCCACTGCAGAGACTGTAGTAGTGGGGATGCCGCATGAATAACGAATGCCTAGACCCGCACCGCTACCAGCAGCTAGAGTTCAACAACACATTCAAGTCGTAACTGAATCGTCTTTTATTTTTAAATTTTCTTTGGTATTGTATTGAGTATGCTCTTGAACTACAAGTTTGCTACTTGTAAAATGTATTATACGTCTTAATCCAGTGTTAAAATACTTTGATTTTATTACTAAAACAAACTCTAGAATCAAATCAGATGACTTGTTAATTAATAAATGGGTCAGAGGATTAAACGTTTTAAATAAAAATATGTTTGTTTATTCATTCAACAAGGGGATTTAGTTTGTTAATTATGGTAATCTTAATTGAATGTTTATTTTAAATTTGTTAAATTATTTAGTTTTATTCATTTTTTGTTGTCGAATATCTGGTAAATTGTCAATTCACTAATCAGCCACCTTTAATGACGCCCAAGGCTTAGCATTTTGGTAATTCTCAACGATATATGGCGTGCTATTTTCTATGATTTTAAATCCTCAAAATTGTATAACGAGTTCTAGGAAATAATTATGTAATTTATGTATTAAAAAAGTATATCCAATGTATGACACAGTCCACTTATTATAAACATTAAAATAACGAATTAATGTATTACCAGTTTATGAATACCTACATACAATCCAAACGTGGTTTTGATTTTAACTGAAGTGTTAATGTATATTTTATTACCAATCCGTCATATAAAGCTTTACATAAATTAACATAATCCGTAGTACTTTACTATCGAACATTTTTTAGATATGTAAATTTCTAACTATTTCAAATGAAAAACAGTTAACGTTAAATTAAATATATTGTAATATATTTTTCTTCTGATGGTCTGATCATAGGAGTTCACAAGCACAGTTATGGAAATATAGGTAGTAAATATACAGTACTCTGTTACCAAAATTTTTTTTTTTATTTTTCTTTAACTACGTGATCTAATATTCATACAATATAGACCAATACTATTAAGAATAAACTAAAAATATCATTAATACTAAACCAGAAAATCCAGATAATATAGTGAAAACTTAAAAATATCTAGATATCATATAACTTTCCAATCATTTAATTAATGTAATTTTGTATTGCAAACAATAATGAAATAGTTGTCTTGGAAGAATTGCCAATAACACGAGTCGAATAAAGAGAGCGTGGAAAAGCTGAGTCTTTTGAGCGCAAGAGGAATATTGAAAAAGAAGAATATTTCATTCCATCGCACGGTCGACTTAATTTTGGGACATTGTCCAGCTCGGGGAAAGGCTTTGATAAATCACTCTAAATATCTGATCCATATGGGGAATTTTTTATCAACTTATATGTTTAGCTTTATCTAAAATTATCGCTGTTACTTACGATTTAAGCCAAACCTACCTAATGAATCATAAATATTCCATTGAGAGCAATATTGTAAGTGAATAATCTATAAATGTAATAAAAGCATTATGATTATTGAAGTAATATTAATGCATTATCAAACTTCTAAAGTAAAACTCCGTAACAGGTTTTTTTTGTAAGTATATTCATAAACTTGATATCACTATAAGTGTCAGGATAAATCTTCCCAAACACATTATATTGTGGTATCAACTAATCTATTTTACAAAACCTAAAACATATTTTTGAGACAATTGTTTTAAAGGACGGTTTTTGAGACATTGTTTACGTTTAAATATTTTAGTTTATTTTTACATGGTAAACTTTTACTCTTTCTACGTCAAATATAACACAACAATATAAGAAAACATTAACTAAATTAATTTAAAGTTAAAATATTCACGAATATTTTTAAAATTTGATACAATTGTGAGGCGTTTTGCCAGCAATACTGGCATCTTCAGACAAAATCACAAAATATAACAAATTATTGAAATATTGGTGAAGGTTTTAATTTTAAATTATTTTATAGCCAAAATTTCGGCTCCTTTTCGAACATTAACTAAATATAATGTCAATGATGACGTGTAAAAAGCAATTAAATATATTTTAGTAGGATCAAAATGTGTACTTCAAAATTCAGGATTGCATGAAAAATAAACTCTGTTTATGGAAACCCATATTAGATCAATGTACCCACATATGACGTAGGTAGAATCTTCAAAGCATTTTTATGGTCCTAAAAGAAAAATGTATTTATAAATATTTTCATATTATTAAACGTGTTTGTAATTATAAATACATGTAAAGTCCAATTTACTCTCACACACCTAGGACGTGTTACATTTTACCCACCAGATCCTTGAGGAATACGGGCAGTCATATGTTATTCATACGGTCACCCTTCAACCACAGCACCGTCTGCTGCGGACAGCCCTTGATGAGGGTAGGGAGCCATAAAGATGAGGGTAGAGAGCTCTTATAACATCCCCGCTCAACGATCTCGTACTTATCAACTCAATCCTATTCATTTTAGTGAATTTCCCCTATAGGGAAGAAGCTATTACCGTAGCCAGCACGGTAAAACCTAGGCCTGGGACCATGATAACTTTTTGTTTTGAGGTCCCCAAATGCCAAAAACACTATTAGTTCAAAACTGTGTATATATATATATATATATATATGTGTGTGTGTGTGTGTGTGTGTGTCCGTGAGCACGATAACTCTGGTAAAATAGACTGATTTTGACGATATTTGGTATAAACGTGTAAAGCGGCATTTATGACTTTAAGTTCGAAAACCACACAGATCTACCGATCTGGAGGGGTATTTTGGGGGGGTTTCGTACCCCAAAAATGTTTTTTTTGAGTTTTTTACATATAATCTTTGAAAAAGTCAAATTCAATTTTTTTTCATTGAAATCATCTTAAAAAGACGCACAATATGGTGTTTTGATCATTGCTCTACGTCAAATGGTTAAAGAGATATTGAAAGTGCTAAACACAGTACGTTGTCCAATTTTATTCTTATGGAGAATAAGAAAAATTGTATATCTCAATTATTTACCAACTTATCCTGATGAAACTTGGTATATTGCTTCATATCGTTCTGGTCTATTGATAGTTGAACTAAAAAAAATTTTTTGTCCGATAGTTCCAGTAGCAACAAACCTGCGTACTCCGTTCCCATGTTATTCTTATGGAGAATAAGTAACACATTACTTATATCTCCCTCAATTATGAACATAAATTAATAAAATTTGGTATGTGGCTTTATCTACTTGAGTTATATTGATATTTGTATAAAACCCCATTTTTGTGTTCCTTGCTTCAGCATCCTGCATACTCAGCCGCCATGTTATTCTTATGGAGATTATTTATAATGTCATAAATCGGTTATTTATGAATGTTTATTGATGAAACTTGGTAATTTGCTTTATATGGTATTGAGATGAATATATATATATATATATATATATATATATATATATATATATATATATATATATATATATACATTGTAAATCCTCCGAGTACGCAGGTTTGCTGCTACGGGGGTATTTCATATTCTTCCTCTGTAAGTTATTTTATTTAATCCTTTTTGTTGACCCATTTGTTAATAGTTTCGTTACTTTTGATCTAAAGGGCAACTAATATTGATAATATATAAGCTCATTAATCCTTAAATGTATTGGTAGTAATACTAGTTTTAAAATTCGTAGATCTATATTCATAGTTGTAACACTTGGTGAATTATTGACACAGACTGAATAACATTATTTTGTATAATCGTACAATTACGATTCCTAAAATCACTTTGCCGTTAAAAATCGTTTACACGTGCAAGGTTCTTTCACTTGATTTCCTTGGTTAAATTGAAAAATAATAGTACTCTGAACCATAATATGGTCAAAGATGAATAGATGCTTGATTTTTTTACTACTGTCTATCCCCTTTGACGCTGGTTAAAATGTTGGTCATACTATTAATGAATATTTTTTATTTTTAATGAAGTATTATTTAAAGAGACACGTAATGTTTTCTATTCACACCTTATATTCATAGTTACACCTTGAATATGATTTTGTTTAACCTGTTATCAGTTCACTCCTACAACACATCCCACCTTTCTACTATGAATCCTTTCTTTAGTTTTATTTTAGGTCATCGACGTGCTTTCTCTCTTAAAGCATGATTCCGTCTTGAAATAAGAAATTTATATAAAGTGGTTTGCCTTTTTTACTAGTTGTTTTTCTTTCATAATTTAACTATTTTTAATATAATAAACTGACATAGTACGAGGGACTTGACAAACTTCATGGAATTTTGTTCAAGCTTAGATGCACCGCCTAGTTAATTTAAGCCAAATTTCCACCAGTAGACAACCTTAAAGGTGTTATTGTATGTTAAGGTTTACATTTTAAGGTTATGTTTAAGGTATACATGTTAAGGTTTTTAAATTTTACAACTACATATAACTTAATATTTTGACCAAAAAACGTATATAATATCAATTCGTATGAACTATTTAAAATATATCGGTGGGTAAAATTTCGGTGGGTTTGAGCTAATAATAAAAACTATCCAGTTTAAAGTAATAAAAACATTTGATGTCGAACCCAATCTCCTTATTTAATGGGTCTAAAAATTAAACTCGTGTATAAGACAAGCCATATTTAGTAGTTATACCACTCTCTTAAATCTTAAGATTGTTCTTGACAAGGGTAACAGGGCCATATTGTTGTTGTAATGTCGCTGTATTTTCTCGAGTGGACGGCAAAATTCTCTGAATAAATAATTCTCCGTTGCGTTGACTTTGCTGTTAATTTGTTTCTTTTCATTTGTATTTTATAACTAGCTGCTATGCCCGTGCTTCGCAACGGGGTGACAATTCAGAGTAGAAAAATTTTTAAAACAATGACAGTCTGTAGTTATATACTCCTTATAACACCTGTGTATTTAAATTAATCGAAATAGGAAAACAAAAATGTGACATAAACCAAATAAACTAACCTCCATAAGAATAACATGGGATCTTGGAACTCCCGTGGGGCAGAGCCCTGAGGACATTTCTAAACGGTGATAGGCCTATGACACCCTTCGGTAAATAGACTACATTTGTGCAAAATGTCAGCAGAATTGGTCCAGTGGTCTTGGCGTGATGGAACAATAGACAGACAGACAGCCACCAGCTCATTTTTATAATAGTAGTAAATACTAGATTCAATAATTTAGTTCAGTATATACTATTGTCTTTTACATTGCCAATACATAAATCAATGTAAAAAAAGGAAAAAAGACGCACATTTAAGCTAGTACAACACAATAGACAAAAAAGTTGTGTACAAAAACATAAGTTAAGGGTTAGGTACAATCAATTATATTGCAAAATTATTGGTCTGTTTTGAATAGTTAAAAGTTGTAATATTACTACTCATGTTGTGGAGATTAACTCGTTATTTAGTAAAAATCTGAAATTTAATTTAAGGTTCAAAATGTATAAAGAAAATTAAACTATTCTACAGTTAAGGCCTAGTAATGTTTTGGTAAACATATAATTTAGTAAACTAATTTTAGCATACTTAAATTTGTTTGTATAAAATTTTCTTTCATAACGGTTATGATAGGGTTAATATGCTTAGCATGTTCATTTATTAATAGAGTATTATTAAAACTGAGTAAATTGAATATTTTAAATGTATAGAGACACTGCTTTAAGTTTTGCGTTGGGATAAATCTCTGTTCTCTCCAAACTATTGATAATATATGTATCAATAAAATTGTATTTAGTTTATATACAAATTCAAGTTTACTGATTAAGAGTAGGTTTTTACAAACGGTGTTTTCATGTGTCATGATTCATTCATTGAATTTTGTTTATAACAAGTAACCCAAATGGTACTAGAACAATATTAAATGTTAAAAGTTATTTAATCTCGACATAAAATTATATTTTCCATATAATATTTTATATATAATAAATGTTTTTCGGACCATCTTAGTCAACTACCTTATTAAGTAACATGAACCAAACTGTTCCTGACAACAGAAATAGGCCTAATTGTGTTTAGTAATTGTCGGGGTATCAAAACTATTTTATATGAAAAATAAATATTGAATATCACAAATCTTTTGTTCGTTGTTTTTTTTACTGTCGTGTTTCCTGTTTCGTAAATTTCTAACATTTAAAAACCAACTTCATATCGCAGTGCTTAAACTATTTTGTAAACGAATATAAATTTAACATTACGTTCTATTTTATCTTATTAAAAATGTACTCAGGTATATAAACATATTTGTAAAACAACGTCATATCAAACTCACCATGCAAAAACAGCCCGTACAATCAAGTGGGCGCAGGTATAACTGGTGGCGGTATTCACGTCATTCGACAAGCCTTGGAATGACGCCGCTTATGGAGCGGAGAAATGAACACGGCCACAGCCCGAACAGAACTGAACAAGCCGAGAAGATACACGGACTGGCAGATGGGCATCACACCCACCCACCCTCCAACCAACCACCCACCACTCCACCAACCACCCCACCATCCCTTCTCTCAGCGTCACAGACGGGACGACCCGGCAAACTCTTTGCCATCGCTTTGAATGAATTTATTAAAAACAACTGACGTTTCTCTTGATAACTTTCATTTAGCAGAAATATTGGAAACTGTAATAGAGATTCTTTATATTGTCAAGGAGTATTTTGATTTTTATTCAATTCGTTGTGATTTAAATTTGATTTATTTCTTGCATTTATTTTGAATAATGTGGTTAACGTGTGGTTTTGCCTCAATTTTATTTATTTGTACCACTACAATCCGATATTGCTAACATAGTATGCATTATTGGGGAATCCTTTAAGACATTGGCGAAAATACCTAACGTATTAAACAAACACAGATTTATGAGCTAACTTAAGAAAAAGGCAGATCAAGAAAAAAGGACACAGGCAACTCAGCCCACATATGTATGATAAGAAACATAAGTATTTCATATTTTTACTTTTGTACATTTATTCCCCTAAAACGAGTTATAATTATAAAACATCATCTTCTTCATGGCTAAATTTAATCCAGAATAATTTAAAGAAACTAAATTAATTTCACACGGTATTTTATTATGATTTTTTCTTTCTATTATTGCAGAGATATTGGACAGCCAATAACAACTAGGATTAATTCAATAACAATTTCAACATAACCCTATTTCACACAATGTTGCGTCATGTGTATAGCTGCAACACTGCACCAAAAGAACAGTCATAAATATAAAATGAATTCCTCGTCAAGTAAACAATCTAAATATTGAATTGTAATTTAGATAGTTATTGAACACTTTGGTAGGGATGCATAAGAAAATCAATCAGATATGACATAACAAAGTCATGGAACAAAAATTTTTTTTTAAAATTTATAACTTATTACACTAACTACACTAATTCATGAAACACTATCACTTAAAAATTCGGTCTAAGACAAAATGTAGGATTATTTTATAGCTCTTTTACCTAACGACCCTAGTTACACTGGAAAACGTCATCGAGAGACAAGTCAATTTGGTTTGTGCTGGATTCTGTGAATAAACCAATAAACTGTTACAGCACATACGATCACCTAATTAAATACAATTTTAGTCTGCCAGAGAATAATAATTAAGCTTTCAAGGGCAATGCGGGAAATACCTGAGGAATTTTGGTAATTTTATGAATTTTTACTGTATTCCTAACAAGCATGTTGATGTGCAATATGATAGTGTTATATCACGATAACACTTTGAAATTTGGCACGGTGGGTTTGTCTGTTTGTTTAAATATATTTTTAAGATTGACGGTATATATATATATTTATCAATGGCAAAGCACATGTAGTAGAGTGGTGTTGTCACGTTTGGTAAATAAAGTAGTTAATTGTGAATCATACAAATTTTCTCTAGGATCTTCAGTGATAAGGGAAATATATTTTGCAAGAATACTCTACAGCAAGTTAAAACATATTAGATTATATTTTATCAGTACATTTGATCACTTTACTCAATTAATTAATAATATTACTTAACTCTACTGCTACACGTAATATATATCTACTAAGGTTTTAGTTTGGCTTTGGTTTTTGTTTTATTTCATAGCTATAGTGGAAGGCTGAAATAATTACTAATGAGTTAAATTTATTACACACAACAAAACAAGTTTCTTTGACCAAAAAAACTATAAATGAAAGTATTCTACGTTTTTATAACCAATCATCTTAACTAACACCAGTTATAATTATATCCAGCTAAACTTAGAATAATTCATTACTCATGTTTAACTTTGAATACAAATGTAGAACTGTAAAATTAAAAAAGTAATAACTTTGTGATTAAAATAGCAATCATCAAACGGAGTTAATAGAGTGGGGAGATAGTTTATGAACTTATGATTCGCTTAAGGATTATTACTTGGGTAGTTAATTCTACGTATGGGAGGTAACAAAATGAGTAATTGGTTTTTCAAAATAAAATTTAAATAAACTAAATACATGAATGCAGACATCTAGTGTATATTATTAATGTATTAATTTAAATTTACTAAATTATGATCTGTGTATTGTTAAATAAAATTGTTCTATGTCAGCTGTTAAGGAGTATTAAATATACTTATATAAAGTTAGACGGGTTCACTCATTTACTGACATAAACTATGAGGCACTTACCGTAATCTTATCCTCCTCAAAATCATATTTTAATTAAAGCTCTTGATGAGAAACTGCCAGAAAAATTCCCAAAGGTTTACATTTTTGAGTTTTTGAGGCATTTCTAGGGCGGAGAAAATTCCACTTTTCAATTTTTCCACTTTGAGCATGTTTTGTACGGAAACGGTAAGAGATGGCAAAAAATGTTAAATACAAAAGTTGTTGACAATTTAATTTCCAAATAACTTAATGTCAGATTTAAGATCCGCTCATCCGTTTAGCCGTTTACCATCGGGGAAGGAGTAATTTTGAGTATTTTGGCCCATTTAAATGTGTACCGTTTTGGAAAGCCGTTTAATGAAAGCACAATATCTTTGGCTAATACCACAGGTTTGTATCAGCAGATTTAAATAAACAATAGCTGATTTATTCAGTAGTGTAGGCGATACTAATTTGCTCACATGAGGTGTATTATAAATCAGCTGTTACAAAACAAGGTGAGCACATTATCGCCTACACGGGAGGTTAAGTATCGCAAATATCGTTTGTGGAAAATGTTATCAAACCGATTGTTTGTTCTATCGAATAAAATTAGCCCAGTGTTAATATGTTTTCAGATGATTCAAGATCATGGGGTCACGGGTTTGAATCCTACTTTTGATGCTTACTTTTTGAGGTCTGCAATTTATGTTTAATTTGACTTTATTTTGTTTTTACAAATTCATTTATTTTTAATTATGTTGCTCAACGAACAGCCACCATACAGCGCTCTGCGGAGTTAGGTTAGGTTACTATAATTTTGTCATGAACTGAAGTCTAATTTTTGTTATTTTTTACACGTAAATCCAATTGTAGAACTCCAATTTACATTGTAACCACAACTTTTTATTTATATCTGATTGACTTTGAATGAGTGAGCACTTTATTGTTTGCTTTTATACACCTCAAAACAACCATCGTAGTCGGGAGTTCATTCGATAAAACGAAAAAGCAGCCGGTGGGTAGAATGTTTCGATATCGAACCGATATGGGACGGCCTGTGTGTTAATGTGCTCACCAAAGGTCATTGTTGTGTAGTTTTTCTTTGGTTAATTAACTACGAGTTTGATTTAAACTTGAGTTGACTGCGGAATGCAAGTGAGCGAAGCGAACTCCGAAAGGGGGTTTGGGGGCGAAGCCTCCAACGGCGATAAGCCTAGTTAAATAATATAGTAGGTAATATATCACTTTCGAAAATATTTTTAAACCATCCAAAAAGCTAAAGATGCAATTCTTGCTATTTATATAGAGCGAAAAACAGATTTAATATGAGTTATATATTGTAAATTGGATAAAATAGCCCAATTAAGTTGATTTTTTTCTAATTAAAACTATGAGTTTAAAGTCCATAGTCGTTGTTTTACCTTAAATTTACAGATTTCAGGACATTTAAAAGGAAATTATATTATTTTCAGAAACAAACATTACTAATGTTTTACATATAATGTTTTTCTAATGTAATGTTTTACATTAGACTACAAATTGAAGTTGTAGTCTAAAAGATTAAAATTTAATTTTTCAAAAATATATACCCAGATCGCATAATACTCGATGAAAAATAAATATACAGTATAGCCTAAGGAAATATAACATATAAAACATAACAGAATAAAACAATAATATACCCAATGAAAAATATAACCAAGATTGAAAATGTATTTTCAGGATAAAAGAGTTAAAACAAGTCTGAGTAGAATTCGTCAAAACCAGTATTGGATTTGAAGAATCCGTAATTCAATATTTATTGAGTCCTGTGATCGTATTGATTCTGGTGTTCGTTGATTGTTTTGTTTGTTGAGAATTTATGAATATTTATTACCTTAAGTTCTGTTTTGGTTTCAATTCGTTTACACCTCTAATCCAGCGAGCATTGACTTCCATTTTATCAAAATGCTTTGAAATATACGATATATCTATATTATAAAATTTGCTTCAAAATTAATTTGGAAGACGAATGTAAAATAGTTTAGTACTTAGCTTTATGATATGATTAGGAAAAAGCTAAGAACTAAACTGTTCTAAATGTAAATTCGTCTCAAGTATTTCAAGTTGTTTTCTTTGCGTTTTAATAAACGAAAATCATAGGGCATTTTCGGTTTAAAAATGGTTTTTATTTAATTTGAAAAAACAATTTCTAAGTATAGATTATCAAATAAAAACATATTTTTTTAAGATACGACTTTAAAAACTGTCCTACTCTCTGTCTTAGCGGTTCAATATTTATGTATTTCATTTATTTATGTATTGAAATCCAAAACGAGGTAAATAATTCACTTGTCTTATACATCTTGGATCATAGGATGGTTATGTACAATTAATATAGTCGTAACATAAATATATTTTATGAATGTCGTTGTTGTAAATAATGTAATTTTAGTAACAAAGAATCTATATATAAATAAACCAAGGGAATAGAATGACATAGTGAGAGCCTGTGTTATCGTTGTAGATTAGAGTGTTAAGCAGCAAGTGCTGGTAGTGAGGTGGAAAGTAGATTAGACAAGGATAATCTCCCTGAAACACATGTGTCACGCCACTCGAGAGTGTCTGCTTGGTGTTAACTGACACAGGCGGAATATTGTATGATGATTTAGTGAGAGCCTGGGTTGTCGTTGTAGATAAGAGTGTTAAGCAGCAAGTGTTGGTAGTGAGGTGGAAAGTAGATTAAACGAGGATGTTCTCCCTAAGACACATGTGTCACGGCACTCAACAGAGTCTGCTTGGTGTTAACTGACAAAGGCGGAATATTGTATGATGACTTAGTGAGAGCCTGGGTTGTCGTTGTAGATTAGAGTGTTAAGCAGCAAGTGTTGGTAGTGAGGTGGAAAGTAGATTAAACGAGGATGATCTCCCTGGGACACATGTGCCACGGTGCTCGACAGTGTCTGCTTGGTGTTAACTGACACAGGCGGAATATTGTATAATGACTTAGTGAGAGCCTGGGTTGTCGTTGTAGATAAGAGTGTTAAGCAGCGTGTGTTGGTAGTGAGGTGGAAAGTAGATTAGACGAGGATGATCTCCCTGGGACACATGTGTCACGGCGCTCGACAGTGTCTGCTTGGTGTTAACTGACACAGGTGGAATATTGTATAATGACTTAGTGAGAGCCTGGGCTGTCGTTGTAGATAAGAGTGTTAAGCAGCGTGTGTTGGTAGTGAGGTGGAAAGTAGGTTAGACGAGGATGATCTCCCTGGACATGTGTCACTGCACTTGACAGTGTCTGCTTGGTGTTAACTAACACAGGTGGAATATTGTATAATGACTTAGCGAGAGCCTGGGTTGTCATTGTAGATAAGAGTGTTAAGCAGCGTGTGTTGGTAGTGAGGTGGAAAGTAGATTAGACGAGGATGATCTCCCTGGACATGTGTCACTGCGCTTGACAGTGTCTGCTTGGTGTTAACTAACACAGGTGGAATATTGTATAATGACTTAGCGAGAGCCTGGGTTGTCATTGTAGATAAGAGTGTTAAGTAGCAAGTGTTGGTAGTGAGGTGGAAAGTAGATTAGACAAGGATGATCTTCCTGGGACACATGTGCCACGGTGCTCGACAGAGTCTGCTTGGTGTTAACTGACACAGGCGGAATATTGTATAATGACTTAGTGAGAGCCTGGGTTGTCGTTGTAGATAAGAGTGTTAAGCAGCGTGTGTTGGTAGTGAGGTGGAAAGTAGATTAGACGAGGATGATCTCCCTGGGACACATGTGTCACGGCGCTCGACAGTGTCTTCTTGGTGTTAACTGACACAGGCGGAATATCGTATAATGACTTAGTGAGAGCCTGGGCTGTCGTTGTAGATAAGAGTGTTAAGCAGCGTGTGTTGGTAGTGAGGTGGAAAGTAGATTAGACGAGGATGATCTCCCTGGACATGTGTCACTGCGCTTGACAGTGTCTGCTTGGTGTTAACTAACACAGGTGGAATATTGTATAATGACTTAGCGAGAGCCTGGGTTGTCATTGTAGATAAGAGTGTAAAGTAGCAAGTGTTGGTAGTGAGGTGGAAAGTAGATTAGACGAGGATGATCTCCCTGGACATGTGTCACTGCGCTTGACAGTGTCTGCTTGGTGTTAACTAACACAGGTGGAATATTGTATAATGACTTAGCGAGAGCCTGGGTTGTCATTGTAGATAAGAGTGTTAAGCAGCGTGTGTTGGTAGTGAGGTGGAAAGTAGATTAGACGAGGATGATCTCCCTGTACATGTGTCACTGCGCTTGACAGTGTCTGCTTGGTGTTAACTAACACAGGTGGAATATTGTATAATGTCTTAGCGAGAGCCTGGGTTGTCATTGTAGATAAGAGTGTTAAGTAGCAAGTGTTGGTAGTGAGGTGGAAAGTAGATTAGACAAGGATGATCTTCCTGGGACACATGTGCCACGGTGCTCGACAGAGTCTGCTTGGTGTTAACTGACACAGGCGGAATATTGTATAATGACTTAGTGAGAGCCTGGGTTGTCGTTGTAGATAAGAGTGTTAAGCAGCGTGTGTTGGTAGTGAGGTGGAAAGTAGATTAGACGAGGATGATCTCCCTGGGACACATGTGTCACGGCGCTCGACAGTGTCTGCTTGGTGTTAACTGACACAGGCGGAATATCGTATAATGACTTAGTGAGAGCCTGGGCTGTCGTTGTAGATAAGAGTGTTAAGCAGCGTGTGTTGGTAGTGAGGTGGAAAGTAGATTAGACGAGGATGATCTCCCTGGGACACATGTGTCACGGCGCTCGACAGTGTCTGCTTGGTTTTAACTGACACAGGTGGAATATTGTATAATGACTTAGTGAGAGCCTGGGTTGTCATTGTAGATAAGAGTGTTAAGCAGCGTGTGTTGGTAGTGAGGTGGAAAGTAGATTAGACGAGGATGATCTCCCTGGACATGTGTCACTGCGCTTGACAGTGTCTGCTTGGTGTTAACTAACACAGGTGGAATATTGTATAATGACTTAGCGAGAGCCTGGGTTGTCATTGTAGATAAGAGTGTTAAGTAGCAAGTGTTGGTAGTGAGGTGGAAAGTAGATTAGACAAGGATGATCTCCCTAGCCATGTGTCACGTAAATCGACAGAGTCTGCTTGGTGTTAACTGACACAGGCGGAATATTGTATAATGACTTAGTGAGAGCCTGGGTTGTCATTGTAGATAAGAGTGTTAAGCAGCAAGTGTTGGTAGTGGGGTGGAGAGTAGATTAGACAAGGATGATCTTCCTGGGACACATGTGTCACGGCGCTCGACAGAGTCTGCTTGTTATTAACTGAAATATAAAATCAAAACTAAAAAATAAAACTTACATTAAATATTTCTTAGGTTCTGACAATAATTAAATTATACGTTACAGACTACATCGCTTGATTCTTGCATATTTAAAATTACCAAATTTATCATTCGAGGTGATATTACACCTCCTAATACAAACATATTTCAATTCTATTCCTATTATAAGGTCTTATATGAGACAAATACTACGCCAAAAAAATATTTTACGCAAAATAATTAGCGTAGTGAGTCCAGGTAGGAAGTATTAATTTCAATTTATGTTAAAGAAATATTACCTTATTATGCAATATTATATTATCCTCCTAAAACATAAATTTACTGTTTACTTTAAAAATGATTTTTTTTTTTCATTTCAAATGTTTCGTTTACCATATTTAGGTACATCATTAATTTTTTATCTGGCACATTCATTTACAAATAATAATGGATGAAGAGCAGTTATAGTACACTATATTTATTAATACTATTTATGTAAGGATTGCAAACAAAAAAATACGAATATTAGAACCAGGAAAATATGTTCAAGAAAGTTAATAACATAGGCCTATACTGTACTGAAAAAAAGATAAATATGTGACAGGAAAAAATATTATCAACAGTTAAAATTACAGGCTTTGATTATTATACGTTTTTTTTGTTTATCATGCTGCTGAAGCCACTAATAACATTTTGTAATACGGTTACAATCACGCATGTGACACTTCCAGCTCATTAAATGAGATAAAGGCAGGAAAGGGCGGATGAATAGAAAACACACAATGGTTTTGTTTTGAGATATACTTTACATTATTGTAATTCTGGATGAATGCCTGACGCTGTCAAGCCATGTTAAACTCATTTTCTTCCGTAAGCCCTGGGCCGGATGAGGGGTCTCTAAAATGTATTTTGCTGGAAGATGCAAAGAAAAAAACAGTTACGGGCCTTGGTACAATCGATTTTTAAATATTGTTTCCCAACAGAAACGGTATTTCTAAAGGTAATCTGAACGAAATTCAAAGATTACAAAATTCAGCATTCAGATGTATTTATGTTATCAGAGGCCATACAACTCCATTTCGAGAAACTGCACGGTTGTTGTTAGTTGAGAAATGTTGAAACTTCCTTATATTTAAACCGATAAACAAATCCCTGAAGCTCGGACAGTCTGAATATCTGTGCAAGAGGGTTCTGGCCAATCAGGGTGCTTCAGATCACAGCACGAGGCGGGACGAGTTGTTGAGCTTTTGTATAAGTGCCTACTACCTACTTGACGTGGGTAGTAGAGGTTTCTCATTCTTAAGCCGTAACTTATGTAATGGTCTACCCTGTGGAGTTATAGGAAACAACAAACTGTAGAGTTTTAAGTCAAATTTGAAAGTTGTTTACAAATTAAAACAATTTAATGGTGTTTCTTTTAATTTATTTTAAGACTATGTTAAAATTATTTTATTTGTGTTATAGATGCGAAGTCAGAAACTATGCAGAACTACACTGAATTGTGTATACGGCAATAGTTCTCTACCATATCAGAGAAATGCTGGCTAAATAGATTGTTTATGTATTTATTTATTTGTATAACATATTTTTTTAAGGTCGACATACCAACGGTGGAATGACTTGACTTTGCTGTCTACAATATTCATAACCAATGTTTTAACATGTTTTTGAATCATACTTACATTACTACGTATAGTTAAACTAGGCAATTTATTTAAAATATATTTGAAAATGTCAAGGATATACAGATTTTAATTATACAAATTATGTTAATTTGTTTTTGCATTGTAATAATTTCCCTTCATTATTTTTTTTATTTTGCTATTCCTGCTATTACTTTAAGGACTATGTGTAATCAAAATTCCCTTGCACTTCATAGGCCATGTATTATTCTTTATTTTGCTGATATAAAGTTTCATTATTCCCTTCAGACTTACAAACACCCCCTTAACGCATATTACCTTTTTCAAGTCGGTCGAGTTAAATCATAATTGCATCGCGAGCACCTAATGACTTGAACCCAAGCGGACACAATGAAGGGGGTCTTTATTCTTTTATTACTTTTTTTAATTTACGCCATGGTTAAATCATATTAATCATAAAATAATTTTGTAATCATATTTGTAAATCATTCTTTTTAACGAATTGTTTTATTTTACTGTAATGTGTCACTAAAGATTTATTTATTTGTTTAATTTATGTGGATCTCTAATATCAACTCATATAAATAATAGCATTGCATTTTGGATTTTATACATTTAATACATTTAATTTAATACATTTAATTTTGGAGTTTGTGTGTTTAATACATTTAATGAATAGTTAAAACATTTTTATAATAACTAGTAGTTCATAAAGGCTTGGTTTTGTGATTTAAACTTGTTGGTAGTTTATTTGAATACCTTCAACATTCATTTAAAATATTTATAACACATATATTTGTTTAATGTGAAAACTGATAAATTATCTTCAGCTATTGATGAATTATATTATGTTAGCAAGTAATTTACGAGTAAGCTAGTAAGTAAACCGTAGACTTTCTTTCAACAAATGGAAACCCTTTGCTGGGGATTATGTGAAAGGAAAATCAAAATGAAGTCACATCGGACATTAAACTCTGAATATTTTAAAATACACCCTTTCAGCTGGTTTCTACTTTTAGAAGTAACGAGAGCTTAAAGATCATTTTCACAGGTATTTGAAAACCATCTTCTTTAGTCAAAGTGTTCATCATTAATTTGATGTATTCAATATGAATATTTAAATATTTTATATACAGTGAGCTTAACGTATACAGGGTGAGTTTCTACACACTACATTAACTTCAACAGTGAGTTATACTCATTAAAAGGATAAAAAATTTTCTTATAGACCCATGTCCGATTCTCAAACGTTTGGCTGTAATTGGGAATTTTGCATTTTTATAACTTACTTGACTTGGCATTATTAATTAAGCTATAAAATAGTAACCCGTTATTCTACCATTTTAACTTAACACCAATAGAAAAACCATTAATTTTCAATAAACCTGAGGTTTTACAAAAAGATATGTATCCAGGTTGTAACGAAAATAAAGTAAAATATACTATTAAATAATCTTTTTATTGCAATTTCAAGGCCCCATTTTATCACCTAAAAGTTGTGCTGAGTGATGTAAAGTTAAACGAAAAACTTCCTTGTTTAATAACCATTAAAATTATGTGCTATTAATAAGGTGTTGTTAGTTAAAAATACAGTATAACTACCTAAATAATTAATAAAAACCTCGTTTACCATTTATTTGTTCATTTATATTAACGGATTTAAGTACATTTGGACGTTCAGCTAGTTATCAAAGTTATTAGAGTATTTTTATTACCAAGGTATTTTCATTAAAACCTGATGTTCTCAAACACACATCCCTTTGTAAAACCTAAGATTTATTGCAAGTTTAATGCTTTTTTTATTGGTGTTAAGTGGAATTGAGTAGAATAACGCGTTACTATTTTATAGCTAAAATTATAAGGCCAATTCAAGTAAGATATAACAAGTACAAAATTCCCAATTACATCCAAACGGTTGAGAATCGGACATAGGTAAATAGGACACATTTTTCCCCTTTTAGTGAGTATAACGCACTGGTAAAGATAATGTAGCGAGTAGAAACTTACCCTGAACTTAGGATGTACGCGTCTGTATAATACGGCTTAGTTGTAAAAAGTACTCATTCTAGTGCATATTGTGTGGTACTTTAATATAACCATGAAACAAAATATACATACCTGCTCCAATTTCAATCGAGTTACCGTTTGTCTTAAAAATGTTTGCATAAGAATAATGTAGGATTACTTTAGGACTCTACAATGATATCTTTAAAACTTATGTTTATTTTATATTGAGTCTAATTGTTGCGCTATTATTTATAATTGTGTATTGTTCTGATTTTATTATTGTAAAACAGTATAATTAAAATCAATAATTTGGCTATCAAGATCACGAATTTTGTGAGAGCTACATTCTGCCTCGTATTCACTTAACCAATTGATAACTTGTTAACAAATTAATTTGACAAATAGATCGGGAACAAATACACTATCTTTATCAATATTTTTGGTAAAATACAAATAAATATTGGTAATGTTTTAGTTTATTTTTTTATTTGGGACTATAGGATAGAAAATTAATATGTTACGATCTTTATTTGTTCATAATAATACATTTCACATGATAATATAATACTACAAAGCTGAGAAAGATTTAGTCAAAAATTAGATTCTATAATATTTTAATCATATTTTAAAATATTCCTTATTCAAAATATTTATGGTAGAACAAATAGAATATAGTCGGTTAGTTTGTAGTTTTGTTTCTAGCCGAGTTTCACTTGAGTTTACCATTTGTCATTAAAAGAGTTTTTTTATCGTTATAGTTGTATTGGAACCTATAAATTACGAAACAATTTTAAAATTTGTGAAGCATAAACAGTTAATACTATAAGGCTCTCAGATAAGAGTTTATGGACTGTGAATCCACAGAGCTGCCACTGACATGTTCTTCAAATCAATTAAAGTACAGTAATTATGTTGGTAAGGGACTAGTAAATGCAATTAATAGTCAATAGGTTACAGCGTAAGTAATAATTGCTGTCGGTCACTTTTTGCATTGCTGAGTTGTAAAATCGTAGACATACCAATAAATGTAGATATAAAATAATATACATACAAAAATCTATTAAACGTATTTATGTACAATTGGGTTTGAATTAGTATTATAGAACTTGTTTTATTATTAATTAAAGTTGATTTCTTATAAGTATTAAATATCTCTTCAAACAAATATTACATATACAATTTTAAATGGTAGTTCTAGTGCAAGGTTAATAGGACTTTTATATTAATTAATTAATTTTCTAGGAGGAATATTTAACAAAGCACCACCGCAGCGCCGGTCGAGCCCAATGGTGGTGCCCGTATCAGTTGTATCGCGTTAGGGGCGGTTTACGGTTATATATTACTACCGAAATTTTAAATAAATAATATATTTGATAAATGAGTCTTAATTTATGTTGTTTTCTGACATATGCATATTCGATATGAAACAATTTAACAAGTTATGTCAATTAAAATTTAAACGATTTTTAAATTACATCGATGCAATATATATTTTGTATAACAAAGTCTAGATAAAATTAAATTTTAGATTTGTTTGGAAAAAATATTAAAATGCGAATTAACAACATATTACATAAGCTAGTGGCTAAAAGGGGCCATAGCCCGTAACATTGCTCCAAAACTTCGATCTCTTTACGCTTTAAATGCGAGTAAAAAAGTGTAACTAGGAACACATGTCAGATCGAAAACAAAGAACACACTTACTCACATGTTTTAATATAAACTAGGCAGACTTTTTTAAATCCCCATGCTTTTCTTAAGGGATATGTTTTACGTTATTTCTTTTTAGCTGGTAATATTTTAGAAATACTGCTATTTTTCCTAGGTCCCTGGACCTTTAATTTGGGCCGTCTCCCATCATTCTGCAATTTTCCAAACTCCCACCACTTTTACTTAAACATTTCACTTACAGAATTAAATATAAAGATACTATAACTTTTAGTTATTCTTTTATATTTCTCATTTTATATTTTTTTTCCATGCGTTATTAATTCCAAACCATGAAAACAAGAAAATCAACTTCCTCTGTATCAAATGCTCCGAAGAAAAACATTCTGATTTTATACATATTTGTTTATTTGTTAAGTCCTTTTGCTAATTTTTTTTCACTTAAATAATTGTTTATATGTTGTATACTGATGAGGTGCTAAATTACCTAATCTTGTCTTATAGATTTTTCAGTTGTTTAGCAAAAAATAATCAAGTTTTACCAATGTATACATTATCGTACTCTGAGCAAGGGCCCTTGGGTAGAATATTTGTAACAATTGCAATTAAATTAAATTAAATATTTCTATAAATTATTTATCTGGTAGAAAGTTGTTTCTAGGTAATAATTTTTGATAATTCTTCTGAGTCCTCTTATAAATTGAACAGATGCTATATTTAAACGGTTTTCTACATGTGGTTGAAGATGTTTGTTTAAAATGTTTGCAAAGATTTACACTTGCACAACATCAGGAGAGGAATTGAATCATCACATTAGATTCAACGTATATTAGTTCCAATTTTAAATTACCGTACTTAATTTGTACGACAAGAAACGTCTTTAAAATAATAATGGTTTTTGATCAAGTTTGTATATCTTTTATGTAAATTTCAAAGTTATTAGGAACCCAAACAGTTGAAACATGTGTAATTAATTTATTATATCATTATTTATAATATTTTTATTTAACAACAATTTTTATATATGAAATATGAAAATGTTAAACATGTCCGGTGATGATTTAAATTGTAGATGTGAACCTAACAATCCCTGTATTTCCTAATACACAGTATTCAGACTTTCATCAGTGACTGATAACATCGTAATTCACCCTGACAGAGAATAGAGTTAAGATTGAGCTGTGTAACGCTCAAGGGAAGCGTCCAAAGTTGTTCACACAAGAAGAACTTGGCTCCAAAAAAAGGGCGACAGAAGATTCTTTTCGCAATACTGCTTAAAGAGCATTAATGTTTTTTTATCTTAGATACATTGGCCGATTTTTTACGAATTTTGACTAATAAGTAGACAAGTACGGATTATTTCGATGTAATATATTTATTACAGAATAGTTTTAATGAGGAGTCCTACAAAGTCCGACCACCAAAATCTGGTTGATTTTTGTCCTCCTTGTATGTGGTTAGGGGATCTGCCACTCCGAAATTTTGTTAGATTTGAAACTTAAAAATCTTTTTATTCTGTTTATTACCTCAAACAAAGATGTGTTGGAAAGAAAAAACTCTAGCTATTTCCGTTATTTTTAAATATAATTTTTATCTTTAAGGGATTTTACATATTTTTGTATTTGATCTATTTTTCAAGCAATTGAGATTATTCTTCTTTCCGTACCTAATGAAGCATATTAACTTTTGTGCATGGAATCCAAAGTCCTAAAATAATAAACTAAATTACTTACCATAAAACCTTTGTTAAAGTGTAAAAATTTGGTAAACTACCACAATTTTACATTTTTTTAATATTTTTGCTTTTTAGTTCATCCAGTTTTTAATGCACCAAAAAACGTATTCATATATCAAAGATGCGATGGTAAAACTTGAAAACTTTAGGTAAGATACTACAAAATTTATTCAGACTGATATATTTACTAACATTAAAAATAAAACTTATGGGAATCAGCGTTCACAGTTACTCAACACTGTTCTGAGCTGTTCACAACCTTTATTTCTTTATTTTTATATGAAAAATAATATAAAACTTTACTGATATACTCGCAATAGTATACACAATCAAAAGATAAGAGAATACACAACACAAGGAGAGTCTTTCGACACGTAGCAGCATCGGCCCACCCCAACCAAAAGATGATATACAAATTGAAAATAAATCATTTCATTTGGCATTTCAGATAATCGGATCCCCTTAAGCTTTTGTCAGTCATCGCCGAAAGAAACATATATGGTTTTTAGCAGTTTTACGTATCTCGAAGACTGACAAGGACATCTATCCCTCAAACTTGCCCTTAGTAAATTAAATTTAGAGTAATCCCTAGTAAAGTGTTTTAATGAAACTGTGTATGTCCCTTGGTAAAATTGTATCTTAACATCACAAATATATATTCTTGAGATAAGTGAATTCCCAAAAAAACTTCAAAACTAAGTTATGTGATAAAACAACTAATTATAGCGAATTTCCCCTATAGGGAAGAAGCTATTACCGTAGTCGGCATGGTAAGACCTAGGCCCGGGACCATGATAACTTTTCGTTTTGAGGTCCCCAGACCCCAAAAATACCATTCGATTGATACTGTATATATATATATATATATATACAGCACGATAACTCTCGTTAAAATGATCCGATTTCGACAAAATTTGGTTTAAATATGTAAAGCAGCATTTATGACTTTAAGTTCGAAAACCAGACAGATCGACCTATCCGAAGGGGTATTTTGGGGGGGTTTTGTACCCCAAAAATGTTTTTTTTTAATTTTTTACATATAATTTTTGAAAAAGTCAAATTTTAGTTTTGACCATTCGATTCATTTTAAAATAACACACAATTTCTTATTTAGATCATTCCTCTACGTCAATTGGTTACCGAGATATTGAAAGTGCTAAACACAGTACGTTGTCTAATGTTATTCTTATGGAGGAAAAGAAATTTTTTTATCTCGCTTATTTATGAACGTATACTGACGAAACTTGGTATACAGCTTCATCTCGTTGAGGTCTATTGATATTTGCTCCAACAAATTGTTTTTGCATAATTCTCCCGTAGCAGCAAACCTGTGTACTCAGCCCCCATGTTATTCTTATGGATAATAATTAAATGCTCTGTCTCCCTTAATTATGAACATAAATGAATAAAAACTGGTATACGACTTCACCTAAATGAGTTATATTGACATTAGCATAAAAACCCATTTTTTGTGTTCCTTGTTGCAGCAAACCTGCGTACTAAGCCCCAATGTTATTCTTATGGAAAATAATTAAAATTGTATATATCGCTTATTTGTGAATATATTTTTATGAAACTTGGTAAGTGGCTTTATGTAGTATTAAGACATTCATATCTCCATTGGAAATTCGCTGAGTATGCAGGTTTGCTGCGACGGGGGTATTTTAAATAATGATAACACGACTCATTATTCTCGGACGACTTCCAGATAAACTTAGTATCGAAATCTGGTCGTGAAAAAAACGATTACAACGGAACTGGTAACGGAAAGGTAATATAAAACCACTATTTTCATAATGATAACACTTTGAGTAGGACACGAATTTAAAATATGTCAAACTTTCATGTTTTCCAAACATGAGAACTTATATTTATAACTTTTAGAAGAAACTGTCTTAATAAAATCATAAAAAACGCAGCTGCATCAGTTCTGAATATATTCAACTCTAATAAAATATTTTAACTGAATTCTCAAAGTTCACAAACATTTTGTACCATAATATTTTAATTTTAGGTTAAGTTAATGTATACTTTAGCAATATGCTTGAATAGTTTGGGAAATACTTGGTAGTTGGTAAAATAGTTGGCAATAGTTTGATATGCCATATTATGGAATAAACCGTATCTCCGCCTAAATATACGGGCTTCCTTAAGACTGCCGGCTGAATTCAATTAATCTTCCCAAACATTAATCATCTTTATCGACGCCATGCAGCGTTGTAGTCAGTGCTGATAGTCCGCCTCAAACAACTGAACAAATATTTAACAAATATTTTATACAAACCGTAGCTTATTAATATATCCAAGCCATATATTTAATTTAATTTAGTTTCTCAACTACTTACATGTTGGAACAAGTTAAAATAAATAAAATAATTGTTTAAACGCTAAAATGACTGTAAAGAACAATACTTCAACGTATCAACGTATAAACGTACGTTTAGTAAAATATTATCACTGCTTCACAAACTGGCCATAGAGTTTGACCGTTGGAATTAAAAATTGAAATTTGTGAATGATATTTTCAAGCAATAATATTTGTAGAGAGGCGCAGTTAAACAATTTGTATAAAACCACTTCATTCTCTCAAGACAATATATGTTTTAATATATTTTATTCAAACGATTTTCTCTCATTAATATTTTAACCAATGCTAACATAATATATGTGCGATCTTTCGCTAAATATGTTTTGGGTTCACAAAATCTACGTAAAAATTAGTTCAGTTTTGAATATTTATTTATTTTTAAACTCGGCTGGGTTAGGTTGGATTGGGTTAAATTAGGTTTTGTATGTACAAATGTTTTGACAGTTCAAGTTTCGACTAATACACAAAATTAATAAAACAGTAGAGCAACTCCTTAAGTCTATGTTGTTTTATGTCGCAATTGCACTACAAAGTTCGCCATGCTCTCAGTACGGTCGATGTTCCCTTTTACTACCCAACCATTGTTTCTTTTTTAATTAGACATTATAGTCCAGAAACCCCATTTTATTAGCTCCAAGTCACTTTCCCTTTACAACCCCTTCGACCCTTCACTTAAAGGGTGGCTTTGTAAGCATAAGTGCAAGTTGAGTGTAGTACATGGACTCTAAAAAGCAATATTTCCCTCGAAGCTCTGAACTAAGAAGTCAAACAACTAAATAAACCTCTAGAGGTTTAGTCACATACTAATTCTAAATACCTTTTTATAGCAATTAACACAGTTATATATGTTATATAGTTATCTTATTATTCAAAAAATTCATGGATATTAATTTATACAATTATATAAAACTTAAGAAATTTAAGTAATCTTTTTACTCCCAGGTTTGATATCGTCATACTTTTCCTAATTTAAATTTAAAACCTTATTTATAGTTAGTTTATGCATTATGCAAATAAACACGTTTCTGATAATACCTTACTTAAAAAGTTTAAGTTAGTTGTTGCATATTTCTTAAACTGTTTAGCTAAGGTTTGTCAAGATCGGTTCAGTTAAATTGTATAATAGCAAATTTAAACGAGTTCGCACGTAGCACTATGACGTGAGGGAAGTGAATTTCCACATAAAAAATTTTAAAACTCATAATCAGTGTAAAATCATACATTTGTGCAATTTTAGCGAATTTCCCCTATAGGGAAGAAGCTATTACCGTAGGTCTCATGGTAAGACTTAAGCCCGAGACCATGACAATTTTTTTTAGGTCCCCAGATGAGTAAAACACTATTCGTTCACATTTATATATATGTATATACACATATATATATATATATGTGTGTGTGTGTGTGTGTGTGTGTGTGTGTATGTGTGTGTCCGTGAATGCGATAACTTGAGTAAAAAACGTCCGATTTTGATGAAATTTGGCTCAAATTTGTAAAGTGACATTTATGACTTTAAGTTCGAAAACCAGAAAAATCGGGCCATGGGAAGGAGGGTTTATAGGGGTTTTAAATTGTCCAAAAATCAGTTTTTTGCATTTTTTACCCTAAAATTTTTAAAACACTTAATTTTGGTTTAGACCATGATATAGAGCTTAAAAAACAAATAATATGGTACTTTGAATTATTAAGCTAAGTAAGTGGTTGCGGAGAAAATCCAAAAAAACCTGCTCATAAAATCTCCTATATTAATCTTATGGGAAAAAAGTTTTTGGCTTTTCCTAAGTTAATTTTAATGTAAACTTCACATTTGCTTTTACCAATCAACTCAGCTCCACAAAACAATCATTTTGGTGTTTAAATTGTGATTCTTGTCCAACCGTTGCAGAGATATTCAAAGTGCTAAACACAGTACGTTGTCCAATGTTATCCTTATGGAGAATAAATAAAATTTGATATCTCCATTATTAATTAATGTATATTGATGAAACTTGGCACGTGGGGTCACGTAGTACTGGTATATTGATATTTGCACAAAAAATTGATTTTTTGTTGATTATCCCTGTAGCAGCGAACCTGCGTACTCAGCCCCATGTTATTCTTATGGAGAATAAGTAAAATGTAATGACTCCCTTAATTATGAACATAAATTAATAAAACTTGGTATGTGGCTTCACCTTGTTGAGTTATAATGCTATTTGCATAAAATCCCATTTTTTAGTTTCTTGTTGCAGCAAACCTGCTTACTCATATCCCATGTTATTCTTATGGAGAATAATTAAAATTTTATATAGTGCTTACTTATGATTGAATATTGATTAAACTTGGTATGTGGCTTCACCTAGTTAAATTATATTTATATTTGCATAAAAACCAATTGTTTGTGTTCCTTGTTTCAGCAAACCTATGTACTCATCACCAATGCTATTCTTATGGAGAATAATTAAAATTGTATAAATCCTTATACAATTTTATATGAATAGCTTATATATGCTTATATATGAATATATTTTTATGAAACTTGGTATGCGGCTTTATATGGTATTAAGACATATATTATGCATTGGAAATTCGCTGAGTACGCAGGTTTGCTGCGACGGGGGTATTATAATTATCTCGAAGCAAAGTTATGATTTGAGTTAAATGAAAACACCCTTTTAATTAATATAGCTTTGGAAATAGTGTTGAAAACAAGCCGCCTTGTACATTGAATGACACCGTCCCACCAACAAGTTGACACCACAACAGAAAAAAATACTAAATATGATGGCACGCTTTATGAAGTTTATTTGTCAGAGAGTATAGTGACTCCTGTAGGTATTATATTTTAATTCCTAGGATCTACAACATCATGGAGGTGAAACTAGAAATGTTTGAAAATGTGTAGTTTTATGAATATTAGGCCTACATCAATTAATTTTATATTTTGATCGTCTAAAACATATAAACAATTCTTTGTATAAAAGTATAAATTACAAAATGACTGAAAACTGTATTGAAAAGCGCTAATATTTCAGGATTAAAATAGTCAGAATTTTGAGGCTAATGGTCCGAATTACGAATTTTAAGGCTACAGTTTCATCATATCTTATTTATAGGTTATTTATTATAATTTTCAGTAGTCAATGCGTTGGTGTAAAAATTAATATTTTGATGAAGTATAATAAGGGATTTTTAGGCCTTTGTTGAAGGATTTTCTTGTTATTAAAAGTAGCACTTGCACTGCTTCACTGCTTTTAACACGAATTTGTCTCTAGGGCTGATTGTCATTGAGTAGGCTACATTGAATATTAAACTGTGTTATTAAATTAAGTCAGTTATACATTATTTTACTGTTTCCTTTTTTTCAACTTTAGAAACTGTCACAAAATAACCAAACAAGATATATAACATGTGGGTAAATCTGGGATGGGCGGGGAAAAGGACAAAGATTATAGGGGGGGCGGCAAATTTCCTAATAGCCCTTGGGCGGCAATTGCTTAAATCCGCCACAGGGTACCGTTTAAAATTCGCTGAGCACGCAAGTTTGCTGCGACGGGGTATTACTGTTAAATGGTGTCAGACCGATTCGCTGGTCACCACCGCCCAGGGAGGTTTATTGTATAACTGGAAACTGGAGGTAACTCTGCTTAATAATTTTGGTCAAAAACGTGAGCCGGTGATTTTGTCAGTTTGGCACACTTGGTGAGGCAAATTTATCGTTCTTTGATCTATCCTAATTGGCTGTTTTATTCCTATAAGTGAATCTACTCATGCAAGCCACTGGAATAAAAGTAATAAATGTTGGAGTAAATTCATTTTTTTGTTTGGTTTATGTATCTAATCTTTCCGTGAAACATGATTAATTATGAAGACATAAAAAATACATGTTTACTGAACTTAAAATCATGGCTAGGTACTTGTTTGATTCACTTTGTCGACTCGTTTGATTTTAGCGCCTCACCAAAATTTGAAAAGAACGGCTCGCAGTTTTGTTCAACAGTGGTACCTCCAGTAATATCAATAGAACTCCTTGCGTCAGATCGAGTCGCCGCCGCCGCCGCCAGTCAGCTGTGTGCAGTTAACAGCTGATCCATTGTTTACGCGTCCACCTCGCCTCTCCTCTCCTTTGCACAGCTGATTTTCCTGTGTTAACGCGTTACCATTTTACGTTGTGTAATCGTTGTGATCCTTTATTCGCGACAATTTATTGAACGGTTTGATTTCGCAATGTGCGGTTTTAATATTAGTTATTCGATTCGTATTTCTGACTTTCCGGTCGTAATCTTTACTGCGTTGCATTTAGTGACAATTTGTGTTTTACTCAAATCAACATGGATATGACTCCTCCTATGTTACAAACAAAAGGTAAATTATGCTATGCTTATTTAGGCTACAAGATAATTTTATATCTATATTAAAATGTTCAACCCATTTAACTCTTATGAAATCATTATAAAGTAGATTAATTAAACTTATCCATCCTGTTTCTTTTATTAACAATTTTAATGATCTGATCAAACATGAGTAATATCAAATATAAAGCTCTCATTTTCTACAAATATGATTTATTTTTAAAAACATATCCACACCTCTCTCTATTATTCAATTTATTTGACAACATCGCTTGTTTCATACAGTTTAATATCGTCGTAGCTATACACATCCGGTTTGCATAGTGATTGCTGGACCATATCCCAAGCGTATGTTACTCAAAGGAAACGTGAAGTGGTTCATTTTACTTACTATATTTTGTTACTATTGCCAATATATTGTTAGCCTTCTATTATTGTCAAGCCCATTTCACTATCGTAAACTCAAAGCCCTTATAGATCATATTAAACATATTTTAGACATTCTTAAAAAGTGAAAACAAATCTAACCTATCGTTTATGCACATATCATGTTCGCATTATGAAGGGGGATTAAACACCGCATGACACTGTAGCTATAAGTGAAGAACAAAGTTTGTTATAATTTTTATAAGGTTTTCTATGTTTTCAAATTTTAAAAAATTGGCACCAAAACTATTTTAGTGAATTTCCCCTATAGGGAAGAAGGTATTGCCGTTGGCCTCATGGTAAGACTTAAGCCCGAGACCATGATAACTTTTTGTTTTGAGGTCCCCAGATGCCAAAAACACTATTCGTTCAAATTTGTATATGTATATATATATATATATATATATATATATATATATATATATATGTGTATATATGTATCCGTTAAGACGGTAACTTGAGTAAAAAAGTCTGATTTTGATGAAATTTGGCTCAAATGTGTAAAATGACATTCATGACTTTAACTTCGAAAACCAGTAAAATCAGACCATGGGAAGAGGGGTTTATGGGGGTTTTAAATTTTCCAAAAATCAGTTTTTTGGATTTTTCACCCTACAATTTTTAAAAAACTTAATTTTGGTTTTGACCATGTTATAGATCTTAAAAAACAACTAATTTAGTAATTTTAATTATTAACCTAGGTTAAGTGGTTGCGGAGTAAATCCAAAAAAACCTGCTCATAAAATCTCCCATGTTAATCTTATGGGAAAAAGGTTTTTGGCTTTTTCTCCGTTTACTTTAATGTAAACTTCACATTTGCTTTTACCAATCTCTTCAGTTCCACAAAAAAACCATTTTGGTGTTTAAATTGTAATTCTACGTCCAACCGTTGCACAGATATTCAAAGTGCTAAACACAGAACGTTGTCCAATGTTATCCTTATGGAGAATAAATAAAATTTTATATCTCGATTTTTTATGAATCGTTGATGAAACTTGGTATGTGGCTTCACGTAGTACTGGTATATTGATATTTGCACAAAAAATTGATTTTTTGTTGGTTATTCCTGTAGCAGCAAACCTGCGTACTCAGCCCCCATGTTATTCTTATGGAGAATAAGTAAAACGTAATGACTCCCTTAATTATGAACATAAATTAATAAAACTTGGTATGTAGCTTCACTTGGTTGAGTTATAGTGATAATTATATAAAAACCCATTTTTCTCTTCCTTGTTGCAGCAAACCTGCTTTCTCAGCCACCTTGTTATTCTTATGGAGAATAACTAGAATGTTATAAAGCGCTTATTTATGATTGAGTATTGATGAAATTTAGTATGTGTACCTAGTTAAATTCTATTTACATTTGCATAAAAACCAATTGTTTCTGTTCCTTGTTTCAGCAAACCTACGTACTCATTCCCAATGTTATTCTTATGGAGAATAATTAAAATCGCTTATATGTGAATATATTTTAATGAAACTTGGTTTGCGGCTTTATGTGGTATTAAGACATATATTATGCATTGGAAATTCGCTGAGTACGCAGGTTTGCTGCGACGGTGGTATTTATTGAAATCTGAAAACATTGATTTTTTGCCTGTTGTGATACTCCTGGTTTCATTTACTTGCAATGCTGGGAATAAAATTTTTCACATTATAAGGTTAGGAGAAGGTTGAAAGTAGGCGTGAAGATGATGGGGACGATAAAAGTGCTCTAAAAAAGGAATAACAGGCTTTTCTAGTGTAAAACCCCCATAAGACAACGTACTGAGTTTAGTCGATACACATTTGCTTTAATAACTCGGTAAATATGTATGCTAGAATGACGAGAGAGGGCTTAAAACTTTTGCCTCTTTAATTCCCATGTTTTTACATCCATTGATTTTACATCTGAGGATTTTCTGACCCTTTTTGGGCCCAAAAACTCGAAATTTGAAAGATTAATCACCAAAAAAAGAGGTTTAGAGTTTTTCAAATGTTTTGCCCAACGAACTTGTCCAACTAATTACAGAAAGGAACTTCCCTACCAAATTTGAAGTAAATCGGACAAAAAATGCGACCGCTAGAGTGCAAACACATATATATATATTTATATATGTATATATATATATATATATAGCATTTTATATACATATATATATATATATATATATATATACAATTATGAACGACCCCCCTAAATGTGTTCAAGGGGTCATGTTAGGAACTTCTATGGTGGTCCTGGGCTTAAGTTTCACCGTGCGGGTCATGCTAATATTTCACTTTTCCATAGGAAATTCACTAACAAAGTCTCCCCTTCTGTAATTTATATTCAAGAAGTCATTTCATGATTATAAGCAGTAAACAAAGAAAAAAAACTAATTTCAATTAACAAAAAGTTGCAAATAAATAAGTCTAGGAGAGTGTAGAACATTCTTAATAAATACAAATTCAACAGCAATAAATGTCCAAAGGACGATTTGCGATCGCATTGTATCTATGACAAACAACTTTAGCGTAAACAAGTAATTATCTGTTGCGTAAAAGATGACTGTGGTTTATATTAATTATCTTACTTTACTATTACATATATATAAATAAAGAGATATTTTTTGGATATTTTTATATTACGTAAAAACCGTTTTTGCAATGTTTGTAATATAATACTCTTAAAAACGATGGTTTTAATATTTAGTGTTTAACATGCCATATAACTTGGAATAAAAATGAGAATTGTGATTAAAAATTAGCTCTAAAGAGGCTTAAAATACGGGTACTTGGAAAGGTCCCTTTGATACAACAGTATGTTTGTCCCAATCTAGATATATTATATATACTTCATTTCAAAATGAATAACCTTTATTGAAGTTTTACAAACTAACAGTTAATTATGCTGGGAAAGATCCAGGTATAATTCCAAATATTAAAGAATAGATTATATATGATACAATTAAATACCCCCGTAGCAGCAAACCTGCATACTTAGCGAATTTCCAATGCATATATATTTATCTTAATGCCACATAAAGCTACATACCAAGTTTCATCAATATACATTCATAAATAAACAATTTATGACATTTTAATTATTCTCCATAAGAATAACATGGCGGCTGAGTATGCAGGTTTGCTGAAGCAAGGAACACAAAAAATGGGGTTTTATGCTTATATCAATATAACTCAACTAGGTGAAGTCACTTACCAAATTTCATTAATTTATTTTCATAATTAAGGGAGATAACACGTTACTTATTCTCCATAAGGATAACATGGGGCTGAGTACGCAGGTTTGCTGCTATGGGAGCCTTTGTCAAAAAATTGTTTTTTTTAGGAAATATCAATGGTCCACAACCAGATAAAGCCGTATACCAAGTTTCGTCAGTATATGTTCATAAATAAGCGATATATAAAATTTTTATTTTCCTCCATAAGAATAACATTAGACAACGTACTGTGTTTAGCACTTTCAATATATCGGTAACCAATTGACGTAGAAAAATGATCAAAATACCAAATTGTGTGTTTTTTTAAGCTGAATCCAATGGGAAGAAATAAAATCTGACTATTTCCAAAATTGTATGTAAAAAATTCAAAAAACCCATTTTTGGGGTACAAAACCCCCCCAAAATACCCCTTCGGATAGAGCGATCTGGCTGGTTTTCGAACTTAAAGTCATAAATGTTGTTTTACACGTTTATACCAAATTTCATCAAAATCGGATAGTTTTTACGAGAGTTATCGTGCTCACGGACACATATATATATATATATATATATATATATATATATATATATATATATATATATATACAGTTTCGAACGAATGGTATTTTTGGGGTCTGGGGACCTCAAAACGAAAAGTTATCATGGTCCTGGGCCTAGGTCTTACCATGCCGACTACGGTAATAGCTTCTTCCCTATAGGGGAAATTCGCTAAAAGGTACCCTTGAAACCCAATATGTTTTACGGTTTTGGGGAAGGGTAGCAAATGTTATGCTCATTAGTAAAATCTGTCTTTCCCTTATTTTATGAAAGAATCTGTCTTTACTAATATCTGTCTTATCTAGCCTGTAAATATTAAACAAATATTTTGAAATAAACCAGTTAAGACCTTCAAACTTCCAAGACATGTCCTTTTCCTTAGCTCAAAATAAAATGTTATCCCTTGCCTGTATATTTCTAGAATATTAGCAATATCAGGTAATATAAAATCAAATATACAAAGTAAACGAGCAATAAATAATATAATTTCAGTTCGTTTTATTACATAACTACGTCTTGATGTTTTTTTTTTTATAATTACCTTACTTTCATCTTATAGGCTTGAAGATATATACTAATATATTATATATTTATAATTTAACAAAAATTAGGTGGTTACTGTTTAGAATATTAAATATCGTGTTAAAAATTACCTCAAACTTGAGTCAGCTCATTTTCCCTTCATTTAAAACAAGTTGAGAATAATATTTCACCAAAGTTGTCCTAAGTGACTGATCCCAGTGTGATTCAAATCGACTCCGAACACAAGTTGAGATTGAGTTGTCAGATGAGTCGCGACCTTAATCGCAAACTTCTCATGACAGACATATCTTATATTTCATACAATATTGTTGGTTCATCTAGCTCCATACTTATTCTACACTTAAGTAGAAGAAACTTCCAATAATGAATCTTGTCATCCCTATAAAACCTAACAAAAACATTAGTTTAACAAAGTCTAAGGTTTTATTTACGTTTCCATGAATTTCAGTTATTAAATTTGTGTTCGAACAGTTCAGATTCTTTAAATTTTAGCTGTTTAAAATTTACGGCATAAATTACTTAAACTGTAACAGTCATTTAACAGTAAATCTGCAGATAAAGCCTCTGAAGAGCTTATAAGAAGATACATACATTGTTTAAAATATGTTTTTGTTTAGAATATACTTGAACAAAACTCATTTTTGCATTTTAAAATAATATAAGGTTCCGAACTTTTGAAAATTGAACGTAAGCTTGTAGAATTATATAGGCCTATATTAGTCCATAGCTTCAATATTATTAAATACTAAATTTAAAATATTCAAAAACAAAGCGATTTATAGGTAATTGTAATAATCAATTTTTAGGATTCAAAGAACAATTGGGTAATCATGAACTAAACACTTCAATTGACGGAGGCGGAAATTCTTGTCAAATATCTACTCCGAGCTGGCTATTCACCAAACTACTAATATAAACTTTTACAACTATTGCATTGTACATCCCTAATAACCTCAAGTTCGCAATGTTATAGCTATCAAGGTGGCTTAAAACATTGTTTGAGTCCACATGACGACAGATATTTATTTAAAATAAACGGCATCAGGAAACTGACACATACTTTCTCACTTTTAGCCCAACTTTAACGAATAAATTACTTTTTATTTACCAAATATAGAATACAATGCACGGTCGAATGTACAGAAAATCTTGTAAACAAGTTGTTTTATAAAACATCCACCCAAATCCCTGCTTTGGAGGCACTACAGAATCCATTGCTACACTCGTGGTTTTAAGAGGGGAAATGCCCCCTATTCCCCCCCAGGGTTATTAAGGTGCATCATATTTCGAATTTACTCTGTTGGTCAATTTCAACTTGACAAGCATATCAAGTTTGAATTAAATTTATCAGTAAATAAGAGAGAAATTGTAATTTTTGTATTCCCCATAAGAATAACATTGGACAACGTACTGCGTTTACCGCAAAATGAAAATTTCAATTTTCTCCGAAACCAGCAATCATAGAATAGTAATTCAAAATACAAAATTATTTAGTTTTTTGAGCTCTTTTTAATGGTGAATAGTAATATTTATTTATATTTATTTCTTTTTATGAACAATCCAATAAACTGAATTTTTGATGTTTTAAGTCCTGTAATTTCTGAACCCGAATTTTACAAGAATGTGGGTGGTGTCATTTTGTTGAAAAACTAAAGTTCTACAAACGACTAAAGTTTGATTAAAATCGTTAGAGCCATTTTTGAGAAATCTTGATTTTTCATGTTTTTTGGCTGTTTTTGGGGGATAATTACCCTTAAAAATCAAAAATTCAAAAAATGAAAAAAACACCTGGAGATATCGTGGATTAGTGCCTACATACGAAATTTCATAAAAATCGGCCCATTGGTTAGGGCTCTAGCTCTGTACACAGCCACACAGACACACACACACACAGACAGACATCACGTAAAAACCACTTTTTTTGGTTCAGGGAGTACCAAAACGAATATTTCCACTAACTACTCAAATTCGAAAATTTTGACGAAAACAATACTCCATATACTATGAATAAAGGGGAGAAAGTAAAATGATGCTGTTGAAAGTAGTTATTAAGGCCGCAGGATTTAAAAATTAAAACTCTTATTTTCCCCCTAACTATCTGACCTGAAGGGTTTTAAAAGTTTCACGTACCCGGTAATTAGTTAAGCGTGAAGGACGGAAAAACAATTTTGCATGCGTTATTAGTTTCTATGGAAATATAAAGTTAAAGAACACAGCAGTTCTTCATGTGGACTAGAATAAATTTAAATAAATTTAAAATCCTCGTAATACCTTTGACCTTTCGTAATGTTTCCAGAATAGGTTTTAAATACAAATATTTACTGTTTACTTATAACTTAGATTATATATCCCTCCATAGGATGTTAATAACTAAGAAAATATTTAAATAACAAAATGTTTATAAGAACATATACAATTTTGATGGACAACAAAGTTAGCTGTCTCACGGAGTTGGAGGAATGTGGATGCAATAATGAAACATTTGTTTTACTATATTATTTCTCATATATTTAATTATCAAACGTGTTTTAAACTTTTTAAATATATTAAGGGTATAAATTGTGTGATTTCTGATTTATAATTACGATCCGGCCAGAAAGAATTATACCCACGATAAATATCTGAAATGGGCAATTAGGTTATTGGAACGTGTTTTGGAGTGCAATCTCAGTTAAGTGCTTTGATTTTATTGGCAAATTTATAAGCTCAGCATTGACCAAACGCTAAGCCCAATAAATAACAATTTATTATGAAAATATGTTGATCATATTCTTATGTTAAACTGTCATAACCGTAATAATTTATGCCTGATTGAAATTTAATGAAAAAGAAATAAAGTTAGAAACATTTTGTATTCACATACTATTATATGTTTCTGCGAACACAATTTTAGAATGATTTCTTTAGTAGAATTTATTTGCGTGTTGTTACAACTAAACAGGATAAATAAAGTACGTCTTACAAAGCTACAAAGTATATTCACACTTATGCTGTACTTACATACAAGACGGTAAAATATACACAAAAGCAAGGGCTTCCCATGTTTTGTGTATATTTTACCGTCTTGTATGTAAGTGCAGTATGAGTGTATATATACTTTGTAGGGTTGTAAGACGTATTTTATTCATCCTGTTTAATTTTAAAATCATGTACCTAGAATAATAATAAATAGTTTATTGACATTATAGTTTAGTTACTTTGTAAATCTTGGATTAATTAGGTAAAGTCTAAAGTAGTTTTAATTTTATTTAGGGTTAAATTACGTCAGTACGAGTGTTAGTACATAAATAAATTGCTTTTATCCAGTAAGATTGTAATTTAAAAGTTTAAGATTAATAATTGTGATACAAATCTCTTTAATTATGAGACAAAGAGAAAATACTGTCGGAAAAAAATATCTAAAATGTTCAAATAAATGTTTAAAATGAATGTAAGAATCTCTCCCCCCTCCATAAATAAGTATGTACCACAATTCATCTTAGCCTCTGAATTGCTTAAATGTTTATATTATACTGTCTTACCTTAGCAATCCGTTTTCATTTTTGATTCTAAAATCCATAACCAGTAAGAAATCCAAGGAAGACCAAGTTTATCTTAAGTATTAATGAAAGGGATTTCTTTGATCCCCTGGAAGAACACTTCAAAACAACGTGGTTGCTAAGGTAAGACAGTATAATATATCAATATTTATCGGCAACACATACTGTAAAAACTTTATGTAGCTATTGTGCTTGAGTGATTCGAGTTAACTCAGAACAAGATTAGAGATTGAGCTTTTAGGGAAAACATTAATTTTAATTAAGTATGACCTGGTATGACCAAATTAATTTGCATTGTAATCCTGTTGGTGCGTTGGTATTCTCTACTCTCTCATCCTATTAATTACAATCAAAAAGACGTATCCACAAGCTGAATTCAAATCCAACAAATATTTTCCCTACACTAATGTAAATATGATCAATCTTGTCTAATTGTTGTCATATAGCAATTATTGAGCTAGCTACTTATAAGTCAGTCTAGCTGCCAGAGTGGATACAATTATTTTAGAGCAAATATTTAAAATAAATAAAAGCTCTTCTTTATGTAAATCTAAATTATGAATATAACTCTTTATAATCGAGTTATTAACCCGTTCATTTATTCAAAAGAGGACGGTGTAATTTGTTTCTGTTTGATTAATCTAATTACTGTATATTTAATTTCTGTGAAACTTTTTCCCATATGTATAGCTCGTAAATACACTTAAAACCAAAGCTATTTTTACTTTGTTTTTGTCGTTTTAGCGAATTTCCCCTATAGGGAATTAGCGAATTTCCCCTATAGGGAAGAAGCTATTACCGTAGTCTGCATGATAAGACCTAGGCCCGGGACCATGATAACTTTTCGTTTTGAGGTCCCTAGACCCCAAAAACACCATTCGTTCGAAACTGTATTATATATGTATATAACTGTATATATATATATGTGTGTGTGTGTGTGTGTGTGTGTGTGTGTGTGTGTGTGTGTGTGTGTGTGTGTGTGTGTGTGTGTGTGTGTGTGTGTGTGTGTGTGTGTGTGTGTGTGTGTGTGTGTGTGTGTGTGTGTGTGTGTGTCCGTGGGTGCGATAACTCTCGTAAGAAAGGTCCGATTTTGATGAAATTTGGTAAAACGTGTAAAGCAGCACTAAGTTCGAAAACCAGACAGATCGCCCCATCGGAAGTGATATTTTGGAGGGTTTTGTACCCCAAAAATGGGTTTTTTGAAGTTTTTACATGTAATATTTAATGAAATCAAATTTTAGTTTTGACCATTGGATTCAGCTCTAAAAAACACAAAATTTTGTTTTTTTATCATTTCTCAACGTCAATTGGTTACAGAGATATTGAAAGTGCTAAACACAGTACGTTGTCCAATGTTATTCTTATGGAGAATAAGAAAAAAATTATATCTCACTTATTTATGAACGTATACTAACGAAACTTGGTTTAAAGCTTCATCTGTTGTGGTCTATTGTTATTTGCACCTAAAAAGCAATTTTTAAGGATTATTCCCGTAGCAGCAAACCTGCGTACTCAGCCCCCATGTTATTCTTATGTAGAATAAGTCAAATGCAATGTCTCCCTTAATTATGAACATAAATTAATAAAACTTGGTATGTCGCTTCACCTAATTGAGTTATATTGATGTTCACATAAAAACCCATTTAATGTGTGCCTTTTTGCAGCAAACCTACGTACTCATCCCCCATGTTATTCTTATGGAGAATAAATAAAATTGTATAAATCGCTTATTTATGAATGAATGATCAAACTTGGTATGTACCTTCACTTAGTTGAATTATATTTAAGTATGCATAAACACAAATTTTTTGTGATCCTTGTTTCAGCAAACCTACGTACTCATCCCCAATGTTATTCTTATCGGGAATAATTAAAATTGTATATCGCTTATTTATGAATATGCAATTTTTTGTATGTAATTTGGGATGCGGATTTATGTGGTATTAAGACATATATTATGCATTGGAAATTCGGTGAGTATGCAGGTTTGCTGCGGCGGGGGTATTTTTATTTACAATTTTTAATTCAGCTTTTTTGTTGGGGGAATTAATTTTAGGTAAGGCACCTTACAGTAGTTTCAACACTAAACCACATAATAGAACAACATCTATCACATTAGTAAAGTATGAATCAAAAATTATAATCGCTACAATTTAATATATAAAAAATTAGGTATTCCAGTATTATCCTTCCTGGTTTTATCCGATGGTTTTCTCCAATATAATAGTTATTCCCAAGATTGATAAAACTTATGACAAACACCTAAACGAAATTCCAAAGCAATTTTCACTAGGCTTCAAATCCTTCTCGATCCGGACCATTCCCTAATGTAACGCTTTCAATTGCTTTTCAATCGCTTATACGACTCCTTTGATAAACTCCCGTATAATTGTATGTAACATACACTATATAAGCAATCCCTGTTATAAAAAGCCTTCGCTGCTGATGAAATTAATATGAAATTTTTCAAAAAAGGGATATATATTATACTGTATAGTTTTAGTACACTGTAAGTTTACATTATATACACTTTATATTTACTGTGTAGTATAAGTGGATGAATGTCCAAGTTATTTAATTTAAAACTGCAATTGTACTTACAATTAGTTCCCCAGTTGCTGGATGTTGTTTACGCCACAAGCACGTGTCCGTATGTAGTGCATTGTGTATTTCATTTCATAACACTATAATGTACATTATATCGTAAACGATATTTATTCTTAGAATGAAATGCAGAATTGAGTATGTATGTGGCCGCAGGGTTTATAAACACATAATGTGTTATAAAACTCAGAGGTCCAGAGAACAGTTTAGAGGTCGAGAGTTTAATTTCATTGTGGCTGTAAAAAACACTATCGGCGCTAACTCGGTTCATAAAAGAAAGTGGCTGCGCTCTTTATGAATTTAAACCCAATAAAAACCAACGGTCGGTTGTAAACTTTGAATATTAAAGCTTATGAACTTCCCCATAAATTCAGCCATGCAAAATATATAGTTTTTATACTAGGCCTTCTTTTTGGAGATGGCCTTCTTATAATCAACTAGATGTATAAGCTATTTCTATTACTTACAAACATAATAATATTTTTTAGCGAATTTCCCCTATAGAGAAGAAGCTATTACTGTAGTCGGCATGGTAAGACCTAGGCCCCCGGACCATGATAAATTTTCGTTTTGAGGTCCCCAGACCCCAAAAACACCATTCGTTCGAAACTGTTTATATATATATATATATATATATATATATATATATATGTGTGTGTGTGTGTGTGTGTGTGTGTGTGTATGTGTGTGTGTGTCCGTGGGTGCAATAACTCTCGTAAAGAAGGTCCGATTTTGATGAAATTTGGTACAAACGTGTAAAGCAGCATTTATGACTTTAAGTTCTAAAACCAGACGGAGTTATCCGAAGAGGTATTTTGGGGGGGTTTTGTACCCCAAAGATGGGTTTTTTAAATTTTTTACATATAATTTTGGAAATAGTCAAATTTTAGTTTTTCCATTGGATTCAGCTTAAAAAACACACAATTTGGTATTTTGATCATTTCTCTACGTCAATTGGTTACCGAGATATTGAAAGTGCTAAACACAGTACGTTGTCTAATGTTATTCTTATGGAGGAAAATAAAAATGTTATATCTCGCTTATTTATGAACGTATATAGACGAAACTTGGTATACGGCTTCATCTGGTTGTGGACCATTGATATTTGCTCAAATAAACAATTTTTTCCAAAGGCTCCCGTAGCAGCAAACCTGCGTACTCAGCCCCATGTTATTCTTATGGAGAATAAGTAAGTGTTATCTCCCTTAATTATGAAAATAAATTAATGAAATTTGGTATGTGGCTTTACCTACATGAGTTATATTGATATTTGTATAAAACCCCATTTTTTGTGTTCGTTCCTTGCTTCAGCAAACCTGCATACTCAGCCGCCATGTTATTCTTATGGAGAATAATTAAAATGTCATAAATCGTTTGTTTATGAATGTATATTGATGAAGCTTGGTATGTGGCTTTATGTGGTATTAAGATACATATATATGCATTGGAAATTCGCTGAATATGCAGGTTTGCTGCTACGGGGGTATTTTTTTATAAAAATAATGATATGAAGATGTTAACTATGGGATATTAAATAGCCAAAAGATTAATATTGTTATAACTTAAACATATTACAACCCAGGAAACCTATCAAGAAGGTGAACGTTGTCAGCTAGTTCTTACAACTACAGTAACACTTTAGTGCAGATCATTGAGCAATTTGATGTTATCGTACCCAGTTGTTTAAACTTATAGCATTCTATTGTAGGGCCTCAAATTTACATTTACGGGAATTATTTTTCGATCCAACAAATTAGCGACTTTTTACCAGGTATCGAGATGTATTGTTGTACTACTAGTTGATAAGATAGTTATCAGATCCTTCGAATAGTAGTTAATAATTAAGGTGACTATTTATATATTTTTTCTAGAAACCAAGATTCCTTGAAGAATAATTCTAGAGCCTACGCTGAACTTTCTTACAGTTTGGATGAAAAACAAAAGGAAGTAGATAAAAAGATTTCGAATATATACTCAACTAATTATATTTGTTATACATATACTTCCACAATAAATTTTACACAATTCACAATGAGTAAAAGACATTAAGAGTGTGGTGGAAGATACATAATTATTATCCAGTCATAAAGAATTGCGACCGAAATAAATATTCGGAATGGGCAACAATTGGTTAAATGGAACCTGTTTTTTGCAGTGCAATCTCAGCTAAGTGCTTTGATTTAATCGGCCAGTTTATAACTTCAGATAAAATAGAGCATCAGGCCTACTATAAAATCACGTTTTAAATAATTATAATAGCTTATTGCATTAAGTTATAGTGATTTATAGTGTAACTTTAACTTCATACTTTAACTTTTATAACAGATTTTTATGAGTTTTATCATACAATCAAAAGAAATTCGTATTCAAGATTATAATTTATTTAATAGTTTTTTCAGTTCAAACTTGTAATATGGGGCGGTCTTATTAATTCTAAACATAATTACTATTTATGAATACCTAATTACTCATACAATGGGAAAATATTCGTTATGTATGCAAAATGCATAGCATCAATAGAATAGAGTAGCATAGAATAGCGTAGAATCAATAACAACACGTAGTAATGTTTGGAGCAAATTAAAAATAATTAAAACTATATAATTTAATTATATCAGAAGAAAACTGTTCAATTATCAGGAATTTTCTTCTGTTTATAGCTACAACCTATACCCTCATACCACTAAAAAGTTTTTAGTTCAATGTTAGCACAGTTTGGTGATACGTTGTATTTTCTGTTAGACTTTTAACATTACTTATTAAGCAATCCAGGTAGTTAAGGTGGTACTTTCAACACAAATGTAAATGTTATAGTATTGATATATATATTTAATTGTTATTTCGTTGATAAGGATTAAACAACACACAATTAAAACCAAGTGAAAGTCCATCGTAAGATTACTAACATAACTATTCACATATCTAACCACCTACCATATTGACCACATTAAATCTTTTTCAACGCCAATGTAGAGTACTTTTGTTAGTAGAGTACACATACGCTCCTAGGGAAATCGGTCCAAACCCCTCAAATTGAACCCTTCAATTTTTAGGACGACGGAACTAGCCAGAATACATACTGACAGGTGTAACACCACACGTAACTAAAATGATGAATTATATATCAAATGTATATTCATGTTTACATAATATAACACATTACTCTCTCAATAAAAATAAATATTAGACCTATTGTAAACAAATTGAATATAAACAGATAAAGTTAAATTTTAAATATTTCCCATTAATATCTTTTGATATGTTCTTAAAATATAATATTCCCCAGTGAAAGTTAATCGTATACATTTAGCACTGAAATGCGCACTGGTATTTTAGCATTGAACAGGTACTAGTATTTCAAGAGTATCATCGCCGCACCGCAGCGACAAAGGAAGTACTTGAGAGACTCTCCAATTGTTTAAACTGTTGTCGTGTTGGTCTGTGAGTAATGTGAGAACCAATGTTAGTTAGGAATGGCTGATTGTTAGAAAAATGACACAGACACCAAGCAAACATGCATGGCATAAATTTATTATTTAAAATTACCATAAACTATAATTTTATAAACGAGTCTGGGATTATTTTTGAATATTCCAAGACAATTAATTAAAGAGTTTTAATGAATTTAGACATAATTGATATCAACTTTTTACCTTTGATTATAAATTCACACAGAAATATTCACTTTTAATAGTTTTTATATTTTATTGTGTATAGTTACGGATGAGGGATAAAGTAAACTTTAATCTTGTAAATAAACAACTTATGGGCCTTATTATGAGGATTTTACGTTATTCTTTTGTACTAATCTATTTTCCCTATAATTAAATAACATGTTTTACAACAAATAATGAAACAATCAACTGTGAACTATTGTTATAACTAATAATACTGTTTATAAGAGAAACTGACTGTAAAATGCTTAAACCTGCAAGTCGAGCAAGAAGGTCAAAGGTTTCGTGGTAACCCTTACTGTAAACAGTAATAGTGATGCTAGGAACATGAAAGTCAAATAGCTGTCACCGTCAAGAATATTTAAACTACATAACCACAACGTCGGAAAAATATCAAGGACATAAAACTCTTTCTTAGGTCTTGTAACCGTGGTATTATCTTCAACCATTTTGTAACGTTACAATGTTACTTTCGGTACTTTAACGGTCTGGGTCTAATCCCCCCGATTGATAACTAACCAGCTGCATGGCGTGCGTGCGGCCTGCTGTTATCACAGAATTAACTGGAAGAAACGTTAGGTAATGTTGAATTGCGGTGGCTTTTCCAAAAGAAAAAACAAACCTTTATGAATTAGAAAATAATATTCCTGATATAATATTATAATATCCCTGCCGATTTGTCAAGCAGTTTTCTTCCCCCACCATTCTCTGAGAAGGAATAACCGACTGGAAAAACTAGGGATCTTGCACTGATGGTTGCCGTATGAAGACTACTTCACCCTCATCTTCCATTACTTGATGGATCCGAGCAGAAATTGAGGGACCTTGTACCTGCCACCTGGGGACCTGGGTCAGTCTCGTCACAGACCAACCAAACCTAACCGCTGCAGACTTCTGGATGGGACGGCTGTGCCACCGGACCATACCCACCTGTGGTTACTCGAAGGGACCAACTCCACGACTGCACAGTGGAACGAGCTTAGATCTCAGGAGTGGAAACTCATCACGTAGGATTGCACCGCCTCAACAAGACGATAAGTCTTATCTATTTCCCTTACCTTACTTTGAACAGACACTCATCGCAGTCATGATGCTGCGTGGTGGATAGTGACTGGACTCCGTGTACCAATAGATTGTTTCCGAGCTGTTTATTCTTAAGTTAGTTAACGATTTTGAATTTTCTTATGCCTATGTCTTATGTAACCGTGTATTAGTTTAATTCAAGAGCTATTCAGGATTGTTTTCTGGGTTGCCAATATCTGATTTGTTTTGTCAACATTAGGCTAGGGCCTATCAAAGGTACATTGATTTGTCTGGTTTAAAAATCTCGAGGAAGTCAATTATATGACAGTAAATATTGATGGTGACAAAACTGATGTAATTCTTTGACCATGTAGTTTTAAGCCTAGCCACAGTGGAGATATTTAGATACTAGCCAGACAAATAAGCTTAAAACAACCATCAGTTTTAATGAGGCTAATGAGGTGGCGTCCATCCAGTCTCGAGAAATCGGTCTACGATGGCCCACTACGACTGAGCTGGTCAACTTTGCGTCTACAATATGTTACTTAGGGGACAATATGTTTGAATGATTATTTATATGTAACTGAGTTGATGTAGTGAATAAACATTGTGGTGTTGTTATCATTTTCAAACGTCTTTTTAAGGTTATTAATCTTTTTATATTCTATTAACTTATAATTTTATGATGGAAAAACATAATCACAACTTTGAGATTTTTTGGTACTCAAATATTCGTTTATGTCGACCACAACTACCATTCCTCATTTGGACTTCCCACCAATTATATACAGGAAACCGTAGTCCAAATTTGTTTACAGACTAATAAATAGAGCATTGAAAATGATCGTTTATTAAACATTTATATATTCCTTGTAAACTTATATATTTATAAATAAGATAATAATAAATTGGTTACAATTTTGTATAGTAATTTTAATAGACAACTTTACTATTAAATGCAATTAACAGACTATAACGTCATTGATAACTAAACGAAATTAACGTCTCAGTAAGAACTAAAGTTGGAGACGATATCTAAGGAACACTTGGCAGCAGCTGGGTGGCAGTTTACAGATAATATGATCCGAATCACAAGCTCATTTAAGTAGTAAAGTAGGAGACAATATCGCAAGCAACGCTTGGCAGCAGATGGGTGGCAGTTTACAGATAATATGATCTGAATCAGAAGCTCATTTAAGTAGCAAAGTAGGAGACAATATCGCAAGCAACGCCTGGCAGCAGCTGGGTGGCAGTTTACAGATAATATGATCCGAATCAGAAGCTCGTTTAAGTAGCAAAGTAGGAAAAAATATCGCAAGCAACGCTTGGCAGCAGATGGGTGGCAGTTTACAGATAATATGATCTGAATCAGAAGCTCGTTTAAGTAGCAAAGTAGGAGACAATATCGCAAGCAACGCCTGGCAGCAGCTGGGTGGCAGTTTACAGATAATATGATCCGAATCAGAAGCTCGTTTAAGTAGCAAAGTAGGAAAAAATATCGCAAGCAACGCTTGGCAGCAGATGGGTGGCAGTTTACAGATAATATGATCTGAATCAGAAGCTCGTTTAAGTAGCAAAGTAGAAGACAATATCGCAAGCAACGCCTGGCAGCAGCTGGGTGGCAGTTTACAGATAATATGATCTGAATCAGAAGCTCGTTTAAGTAGCAAAGTAGGAAAAAATATCGCAAGCAACGCTTGGCAGCAGATGGGTGGCAGTTTACAGATAATATGATCTGAATCAGAAGCTCATTTAAGTAGCAAAGTAGGAAAAAATATCGCAAGCAACGCTTGGCAGCAGATGGGTGGCAGTTTACAGATAATATGATCTGAATCAGAAGCTCATTTAAGTAACAAAGTAGGAGACAATATCGCAAGCAACGGTTGGCAGCAGCTGGGTGGCAGTTTACAGATATTATGATCTGAATCAGAAGCTCGTTTAAGTAGCAAAGTAGGAACAAATATCGCAAGCAACGCTTGGCAGCAGATGGGTGGCAGTTTACAGATAATATGATCTGAATCAGAAGCTCATCTAAGTAACAAAGTAGGAAAAAATATCGCAAGCAACGCTTGGCAGCAGATGGGTGGCAGTTTACAGATAATATGATCTGAATCAGAAGCTCATTTAAGTAGCAAAGTAGGAGACAATATCGCAAGCAACGCCTGGCAGCAGCTGGGTGGCAGTTTACAGATAATATGATCCGAATCAGAAGCTCGTTTAAGTAGCAATTTAGGAGAAAATATCGCAAGCAACGCTTGGCAGCAGATGGGTGGCAGTTTACAGATAATATGATCTTAATCAGAAGCTCATTTAAGTAGCAAAGTAGGAGACAATATCGCAAGCAACGCTTGGCAGCAGCTGGGTGGCAGTTTACAGATAATATGATCTGAATCAGAAGCTCATTTAAGTAGCAAAGTAGGAGACAATATCGCAAGCAACGGTTGGCAGCAGCTGGGTGGCAGTTTACAGATATTATGATCTGAATCAGAAGCTCATTTAAGTAGCAAAGTAGGAGACAATATCGCAAGCAACACTTGGCAGCAGCTGGGTGGTAGTTTACAGATAATAACATCTGAATCAGAAGCTCATTTAAGTAGCAAAGTAGGAGACAATATCGCAAGCAACGCTTATCAGCAGCTGGGTGGTAGTTTACAGATAATATGATCTGAATCAGAAGCTCATTTAATCAGTGAAGTTAGAGACGTTATCGTAAGCAACACTTGGCAGCATTTCGGTGGCAGTTTACATGTAATATTATCTGAGTCGGAAGCACATTTAAACAAAAACGTTATTGACAATATCGCAAGGAACACTTGGCAGCAGCTGGGTGGCAACATACAAATAATATGATCCGAATCGAAAGCTCATTTAAGCAGTGAAATCGGAGACGATATCGTAAGCAACACTTGTCAGCAGCTGGGTGGCAGTTTACAGGTAATATTATCTGAGTCGGAGGCTCATTTAAACAAAAACGTTGGTGACAACATCGTAAGGAACACTTGGCAGCAGTTTTGTGGTGACATACAGATAATATGATCTGAATCAGAAGCTCAAGAATCACTTTCCTGGTGACTGAAATTGTTGATGGAATAAATAATTTACAGCACTATTAAAATTTGTATTAGTTCAAAGTAATAGTCTATCCTTTTTTCAATCTAATATTGTAAAATTTAAAATGTTTAACGTAAATATTGATGGTCATAAGGATTTGTAGATTTGTTAACTAAAGATTAAAAGCATAACTCATTAAAACTATTTTAAGCTGCAATTATGTTACAGAACTAAATTTGTCTCATCTTTAAGCCTATGTTTCTTTTGGAGGTACTTACTAGTTTACAATGTCATTTGGTAAATACTTCTCCATGTAATTCCAAGGTTATAGAACTTAATTATAGGTTAAAAATAGGAATCTTATTTTCGTGTTTCGCAACAGTGAATTTTCAAACAAGTAGCAAAACCAGACAATATTCACTGAAACAATATCTGGCAAAGCCCAGTAAAATATGACGTAACAATAGTTTTTCACTATGTATTGCTCAAGGGAGTGTTGCCAAATTATCTTAACAAACAAATACCATAAAATATGTGACAAAATCAATATTTCTTTTTATTTGTATTTAAAAGTTCTAAAAACTACTTGGGAATAACAGTGCCTGATAATGAAATAGAACCCAAGTTAAACGTATTAGTCTATAGTATAAAGCATAGTACTCGCATTGGTTTTGTTTTTATTTATTTATTATAATTCGTGTTTCAAATAAATTGCTGACAAATAAATTTAACCCCTCATTATTATTGTTAGGTTAAAAGTCTAAACTATATTTAATATCACAACCTAGGAGTGCCATTCGGTTATTTCGGCCCTTGATGAGCTTGAAATTAACCAATTTCAAAAAAATCATACAAGTAACAACTAAGACCTCTAGGGCAGCATTGTATATGGCCATTGAAAAGAAATTTTAAAAAATATTGCCAATTATTAACGTAGATCGAAAGTAATAAGAGGAGCACGTCAACTAATACTCAACAAGTTTCCGTCAAGGAAGAGTGCGCAAAAAATCGGCCCGTTACGGAGGTCAAAAATAATATATGTAAAGCGTTTTCAAGTTCTCCCAGCTAAAGTACTTAGCAACATGTTTTTGTATTTTCATAACTTGTTACAACAGAAGTGATTAGGTCTTGTTATTCTCATAAAAATTAATCGTTTCACTCTGACAGGATAATCACAAACTGATTAAATTGTGCTCTTACTGAAAATAATATATTGATTAGATTAAATATGATTATCTACAGGTAAAGTTTATAATTTGTAACGTAATAATTGATCTTGTTATTTATACGTTATCACTGCGAACCCAATAATTTGTATATAAAGGAGTTAAATCAAGCATTATTCATTACAAGTAAAAATGTAAATAAATTTATATTTAAATAAATGTTCAATATTCTTTATAAGTAATATATAGAATTGATTTTTAAAATTTATTGTTTTAACAGTTACAGAAAACTTTTAGACAACCATATTTCTAAACCTTTTGTTCTTGGTTTCATCGTTTACATGTTCTGAAAATTCCATGATAGAACATTAAGATTTATTAACACCATATAAAAATAAACATAGATGATTTATAACAAGTTACATGTAGATGTATACGGCTTGTGAAAAAATTACCATAAACAACAAATTAACCATGCAACGCTAAAAATCGTAGCTTGTAAGCTAATGTTAAATCACTAGTTTTGTGACTTTAACACATACAATGATCATAGTTTGAATATATATGTATTCAAATGCAAAGGTACCTCTGTAAATAGCAATCTAACATTAATGCATTAAGGTAAAGCTAAACGAATAACAATCGCTTCAAGCAAGGAGAGCAGAGGTGAGTGAATTAGAGACTGCCACAAACACACATTGTAGGTTTTGCTGTCTGATATGGTGCTTGTGTCGGATGAAAACAACACCCTTTGGTAAAAAAAACCTATTATCACATTAATACATTAGTAAACTTATGCAATTTTGTTAGTATTAATATTCTCCAAAACGTCTAAAAAAAAACTATTTGAAAAATTAAACAAATACAATATAAGTTTTACTTCCACAGTTTTGTTAATGCACACTTAAATTTGCAAATTGGGTTATAAATGTTCTGTAAATAAGCAAGCCATATGCCTTAATATTAAATCATTTTGGTTTATAAAATTAAAATGTATTTATTTCAGGTATTTCAATAGTAGTTTTCATCACTAGGAGCAAAAGTGGCTCTTTTTGGTGGGCAATCGTGTTTTAAAAGCGAGGCGCAGCCGATATTTTAAAAACGATTAAGCACCAAAAAGACACTTTAGCTCCAAGTGAAGAACAACGTTTTTTATCATAATGCGGAATTAAACTTTTAATCGTTGAACATTTTAACTATAAAGTTGTATTTTTGAGGTTATGTTTACAAAGTAAGTAATATACAGTGTTTACATTTATGTTATATCCAAACCATACTTTTTATAACGTGTGGTAAGGAACGCTTCTATCATGTATGGATAAATCAAACAGCTATATTTTTATGAGCTAGGACTTAAAAAAGATCACAGTTGATTTTTTAGGTCCTAGGACAATAAAATGACGTTTTGCGTACTATTTAGAGAACAAAAAACAGGTGGATTTCGTACAGAATGGAAAAAAATGTTTTCATTTGCAATATGGTATTTTTTAGCGAATTTCCCCTATAGGGAAGAAGCTATTACCGTAGTCGGCATGGTAAGACCTAGGCCCGGTACCATGATAACTTATCGTTTTGAGGTCCCCAGACCCCAAAAACACCATTCGTTCGAAACTGTATATATATATATGTGTCCGTGAGCACGATAACTCTCGTAAAAATTATCCGATTTTGATGAAATTTGGTATAAACGTGTAAAATAACATTTATGACTTTAAGTTCGAAAACCAGCCAGATCGATTTATCCGAAGGGGTATTTTGGGGGGGTTTTGTACCCCAAAAATGGGTTTTTTGAATTTTTTACATATAATTTTGGAAAAAGTCAAATTTTAGTTTTTACCATTGGATTTCGCTTAAAAAAACACACAATTTGGTATTTTGATCATTTCTCTACGTCAATTGGTTACCGAGATATTGAAAGTGCTAAACACAGTATGTTGTCTAATGTTATTCTTATGGAGGAAAAGAAAAAATTAATATCTCGCTTGTTTATGAACATATACTGACTAAACTTGGTATACGGCTTCATCTGGTTGTGTACCATTGATATTTGCTCAAAAAAACTATTTTTTTCCAAAGGCTCCCGTAGCAGCAAACCTGCGTACTCAGCCCCATGTTATTCTTATGGAGAATAAGTAACGTGTTATCTTCCTTAATTATGAAAATAAATTAATGAAATTTGGTATGTGGCTTTACCTACATGAGTTATATTGATATTTGTATAAAACCCCATTTTTTGTTTTCCTTGCTTCAGCAAACCTGCATACTCAGCCGCCATGTTATTCTTATGGAGAATAATTAAAATGTCATAAATCGTTTATTTATGAATGTATATTGATGAAACTTGGTATGTGGCTTTATGTGGTATTAAGATACATATATATGCATTGGAAATTCGCTGAGTACGCAGGTTTGCTGCTACGGGGGTATATTTCAAATAGTTATATTAAATTTATCGATCAATATAACTACAAGAAAATAAAAAAAGGTTAATAATGAGACAAAACAGTAAAAAACCACAAAACGATGTAATGGGAAAACATTTTCCTAACCTAAGAGCGCCGATTCATAATTAACTACGTTTTGGGTAAACACCTTCACTTATTTACGTAATACTGTCGCCCACACCTTTACGCATATTTGAATAATTTGTCGCTTGGCAAGCATTGCTTCTGTTTAGCTTTCCAGGAAAGAAACAGATAAGAAAGATATATTGTTAGGTACAAAATGTTTGTTACTATCCCTTCTCTGAACAGTTCGTTTTATTTTATTTGAGTTTATTATGAGTTTATTCCCTTGAGGGAATTTTGAATCCTTTATTGTATTAAAGTAAGCTTAAGCATTACACATATTATATAAATACCCCCGTCGCAGCAAACCTGCGTACTCAGCGAATTTCCAATGCATATATATGTATCTTAATACCACATAAAGCCACATACCAAGTTGCATCAATATACATTCATAAATAAACGATTTATGACATTTTAATTATTCTCCATAAGAATAACATGGCGGCTGAGTATGCAGGTTTGCTGAAGCAAGGAACACAAAAAATGGGGTTTTATACAAATATCAATATAACTCATTTAGGCAAAGCCACATACCAAATTTCATTAATTTATTTTCATAATTATTAAGGGAGATAACACGTTACTTGTCCTCCATAAGAATAACATGGGGCTGAGTACGCAGGTTTGCTGCTACGGGAGCCTTTGGCGAAAAATTTTTTTTGAGTAAATATCAATGGTCCACAACAAGATGAACCCGTATACCAAGTTTAGTCAGTATACGTTCATAAATAAGCGAGATATACAATTTTTCTTTTTCTCCTTAAGAATAACATTAGACAACGTACTGTGTTTAGCACTTTCAATATCTCGGTAACCAATTGACGTAGAGAAATGATCAAAATACCAAATTGTGTGTTTTTTAAGCCGAATCCAATGGTGAAAACCAAAATTTGACTTTTTCCAAAATTACATGTAAAAAATTCAAAAAAAAACATTTTTGGGGTACAAAACCCCCCCAAAATACCCCTTCGGATGGAGCGATCTGGCTGGTTTTCAAACTTAAAGTCATAAATGTTGCTTTACACGTTTATACCAAATTTCATCAAAATCGGATAATTTTTACGAGAGTTATCGTGCTCACGGACACACACACACACACATATATATATATATATATATATATATATATATATATACAGTTTCGAACGAATGGTGTTTTTGGGGTCTGGGGACCTCAAAACGAAAAGTTATCATGGTCCCGGGCCTAGGTCTTACCATGCCGACTACGGTAATAGCTTTTTCCCTATAGGGGAAATTCGCTAAAAACAAGGATTATTAATTAAAGTATTCATTATAATTCTTATAAAGCATATAAATAGCTTGTTAATAGTAATGATCATTACTAAAATTAAAAAAAAATACTTAAAATGTTGAATCTCAAATAGTAAAATTGAAAAAATTTATTAAAATAAACAACTTCTTAAAATTCATGATGCCATTGTTCTCGGAAGTAAAAAACAACAGGGTTATTTAAAAGTTATTTAATCGCATACAGTAACGTACATTAATAGTAACCAATTGCAAAGTTTGTGTTAGGTGTCACTATCGGTATGGTGGTCCCTTGTGGGATACAAGCCTCAATTATGAATTTGAACACATCATTTTAATCAGTGGAAATGAAACTCCCTGGAAATGAGATCTCATATGCAATGGTTGGCTAGCCAAGGAATAAATTAGCTGTCACTGTCAGCCTCCTACCGATGTCACCAGGTGAACTGCTTAGGAAGGTTTGTAGTTTAAATAATGGCGGCAAAAAGGCTGATGAAATCAACTCTGTACTAACGTATAAAATCCTTGCTTGCTTGTATAGCAGTTTAAAACGCAATATTAATAATGTCCTCATAAATTTTCAATTACCTTAGCTTAGTAAAATAAACGCAATTTGATGGGTAAAAACAAATACCCGAAGACAAATATAAACACATTAATTTTCAGGCGAACAAAATGACTTTAATCTTTATAAATCAAAAACACCCTTTGGCTGTTATACATTTGTATTCATTAACAGTTCCATTTAGCAATAAATGATAACCAAATCCATACTTCTATAACGCTTTTGTGTATAAGATAGTTGTTTATCTTATATTACGGTTATATTACAGTGGTTGTTGGTTGGTGCATATTACGGTTAATGTTAAGTACCTGAGGGATCAAGCTTTGCTTAGGGAAGGTCAGTAAGTTTATTTAGATGACTTGGAGTAATTTACCTCGTCCTGATTCTGTCTAGTAGATTTGCTTAGCTCATTTCTATTTTCTGTATTTTTAAGGCCACTCCAATTGCTATTAACTCAATCTCCGTTAAGTCAGTATTTTTATTACCCGTATATATGGATATTAGATTCATTTTGGAGATTACATAACTCTTTATGCTATCTTCATTCAATAGTTTTAGTGACTGTTTTCAGAAAACCCCATGTTAATACTTAGACAGTTCAAGATTGATTAAAAACAATGTATATGATTTTTTTATTTAAAGCTCCATAAGCCCAATGTTAGTTTATTGTTAATATTCAAATTCGTTTTTCTTACATTATTCTTTTTTTTTTGAGGATAACATCCGTCCAAAACTTATTTTCATATCAGACCGTTAATTACAATTTGCGAAGTAAATCGTTGTAGCCGTTTTTAAGATCGTAGTTGCAAACAACCAAGAAAGCAAGCATTGCTTACTCATATTAGAGTATGAGCTAATTATTGGTCCTCGTAAATCAGTAGGTATTAGTCAGTAAACAAGGATGCGTATTATACTCTATGCTCGTAATACATGAATTTTCGTCATGAAATACGTGCTAGTTTAGGTCAGGGTCTTAAAACAGTAAATTAACGATGCGGTGATTTCTATCAAAGAGAAATCGGACAAGTATAAAACCAATGACTGATTAATTCGTACACAATGGTATATTTTTACAGTATTCAAAAAACTCTTTATATTTAATTATTATTTGAACCATACTTACTATTTACGTATAATCTGCCTCAAGCAGCTATTCTCGTGACCTGGTGCTGCCTGAGAGGTCGTCTGTGGCGGGGTTGTGACGTCAGCCTACATTATGTATGAGGCAGTCTCCCAACCCTGCTACATGAGGCAGTTTATACTGGTTGACTGGTACCGTCACATTTACAACCTAACAACTTAAACTACTTAAGTTACATAATACATCTGATTAAAACACTTTTTCCTGTAACTCTTTTTAGAGATGTAATAAACCACTCATGTATGTATGTACAACAATCTATGTTTTCTTTGGGTTTTTCACAACTAATTATTTGATTATAAATTCTGCATTTTACACAGTTCATAGAGTATATTTTGTTGGATCTTTAACTCTAGCGTAAATTTTTTACGGATAACTTTATTAAATTTGTAGAAACCAGTCTCTGGCGTAAAGATGAATCGTAACTCCGCAAAACCAAAAAAGTTCAAAAATGTTCTCATTACTTATAATTTATTGCGTCATGCATGTAGTACACATGTTACAAGCACATTAAATAACGTAAGACTTTTAACTCTGCACGTAACATGATGTTAGATCTATGCATTACGTAAAAAAAGTTAAATCCCAGAAAAAGTAGCGGCTCAACAACGAAACGTTCGCGTTATTGGGCTCAAACTTGACAGAAAGATCCTTTTAAAGCCTTACATTTTTGGAATTTTGGTTCTTTAACAATACATTGTAACTTTTTCTCTCTTTCAAAAGGTTTCCAAAATTAAAAAGCGCTTCTTATAACAAATACCCCCGATGGTTGAGATACTATGTTAAATTCCATGCACTCATAAAGGCAGCTTGGAACCAAAAAAAAGGAATAAAATTTCGTATTTGTCTAAAAGTGCATAATTATCTTAAGTTACATTTCAGAATAAGTTCTTTGATCAGAATACATTAACAGGATTGGTCACGCCAACTCATTCCATGTATAACGAAAATGAGTAACATATAGTAAAGAGTATGATGCAGTATTATTGAATTTTGGGGAAGCATGCGCTTTGGTTTGGACTTGAAGTGAAACCTATGTAAAATTGTAAATTGGACAGAAAATCATACGAAAAACAACGCAAAAGCTGACTACAAACTAACACAGTGTTGTGTGAGACATTGAAAACATCTCACATTTTCAAATAGTCATTGTCGAGATGTACGATTACGAATTCGGCTCAATCAACGGTAAGTGCCTCGTAATAATATCAAAGATATTGCAGCTTCTAAGTTGATAAAACATCGTAATATAAGTAATATATTATTTAGTAAAACTTAAAAGTTAGTAGTTTACAACCTAAAAACCCAATTTTGGATTACTTCTAAAGGTGGGCCTACAATTTTGGACTAAATACTGAAATTTAACAGTGATAACTACTTTTTATATCTTTAAGGGAGAAAAAGGGTATTATACTTAGACTTCGGAAATAGCATCTAAGAATACTATAACTATGAACGATAACTCACTTAAGCTTAGTTTGTTCCTAGACGTTTCAAAGTCGAAATATAAATATATATGCATAGTAGGTAGGTGCAAATTAAGTGATTTTGTATTTTATTTTTTACTGTTTACAGTTCGTACGTTCAGTTGGAATAAAGTTTGGTTTATCGACTTTCGTATATACATATTCAACGAAACGTCCCGCATTAAGTTCTAATGTATTATGTTAATCAAAATTCGTCTTAGCCGCTGGATTATTTCAATTTATAACGTGGATTTGCTTTTAGTCAATAACGTTCTCCTGTGAAAGTGAGATTAACCCAACAAGTCTGGATTCATCTGTTCTTTTAAATCGTTATTTTGCTTTTTGATTTTATTTTAGTCTAGGCAGGTCTAAATTTAAAATATTTTTTTGTTTGTTTTTAAGTATATGTTTTAGATTTTTGTTAAGGGTTTTAAATGTCGAGTAATGATTTATTTTGAATATGAACCATCAACGAAATCCCCTGGAAGAAATCTTTAGTTAACCTTATTCGTTGTTCCTGGACCCTTGACTGATGATGGATATTTGAATCTGATATTGATTTTAATGATCATAATACTAGTACTATGTTATAATCAGCAATATTGTCTACGAAGTGGAATCGTATATGTTACACTTCGATTGATAGAGGCTTTCTTAAAAAAAAAAACATATAAATAAACTGAAGTGTAAAATACATAAATTACCATTTAACGTATAAAAAACAAACACTTATAACATAATAATAGCTTGTGAACCGTAATACATATTATGGCACCACTTGATTTACGTTGTTATACAGAATGGAGTCAAACATAAGTCTTGTTATTGTATAAGATTGACCTGTTCTTAGAAATAATGTAACTGAAGTAGTAGGTTAACGTACCTTATCCGTCCTTAATCCTAAATCACTAGTAGATGAATAATTTATAAACTGCTGTCCCATGTTGTTAGGGTAGAGCACAATACGATATACATGCGTATAGCCTCTTGTCACTATGTTTTTGAAACATTGAAAAATGCTGGCAAATGTTGGAATAAATAAATAAATAAATATTCAAATATACACGTCGAAATCTAGTTGTAAAACACGTAGTCGTTGTCAAGGTTTGAAACGTTACACGTCACAAACACACACGAACGGGGAAACAATCAAACTAACATTTATTACCGTTAGCGTGGTTATTTGTAAATTATATTCAGCAAAATAAATTTACCTTGTAGGTTTTGTTTTTATTCAAACTTATATTCCTTGACCATTGCGTTTCATTAAATATAATGTAAGTTGAGTAAGATTTGGAATTTATTTTATTTTATATAAAACTCAAGCCTTAATTTTAAAATTGTAAGCTGGATATGTATTCGAACATAAATTAGGGTTTATCATGACAAAGTAAAACTAGAACGTCACCCTAAATAGCAGGTGTGAGCGGGCGTTTCTCTCGTTTTGACCAGACTGTCCTAAAAGCTGGCATTATTCAGCGCGCTCCACCTCCTGCATTCGTTGTCATAAAAATACACTTAACACATGAATATTACAGAAGGTTTTCTCGTCTTTAATCTTGTACCCGATAGTCTTTCCGATAAAACTCATGGTTTTCAAGATACATGTCAAAAAGTTAAAAAAGGGCAGAATGTTTAAGGTGTTTGCGAATTTCCCCTATAGGGAATAAGCTATTACCGTAGGTGGAATGGTAAGACCTAAGCCCGTAAGCATGATCAATTTTCGTTTTGAGGCCACCAGATGCCAAAACCACCATTCGTTCAAATTCATATATATATATATATATATATATATATATATATATTGTTTCAATCGTTTTTACAATGTTGATAAAAGTAATATATATATATATATATATATATATATATAAATTAAAGTAATATATATATATATGTTGTGTGTGTGTGTGTGTGTGTGTGTGTCCGTAGGCACGATAACTTTCGTAAAAATAGTCCGATCTTGATGAAATTTAGTATATACGTGTAAGGCAGCATCTATTTTCATGAGTTCCAGAACCAGACAGGTCAATCTATTTTCAGGGGGCTTTGGGGGGATTTTTACCCTAAAAATGGGTGTTTTGAACTTTTTACATATAATTCTTCCTAAACTCAAATTTTGGTTAACACCATTAAAAAAAAACAAATAAATTGCATTTTGATCATTGCTCTACGTCAATTGGTTACCGAGATGTTGCAAACACTAAACACAGTACGTTGACTAGTGTTAATCTTATGGAGGATAAGTAAAATTGTAGAACTGGCTTATTAATGAACATGTAACATATATTAATGACACTTGGAATGTGGCTTTATATGGTTGGGGTTTACTGATATTTGCATTTAAAACCCATTTTTTGTGTTTCTCATGGCAGCAAATCTGCATACTCAGCAGCTATAATGTTATACTTACGGAGAATAAGAAACATGTGATGTCTTGCTTGTTTATGAATATAAATTGCTAAAACTTTGAATGTTGCTCCATTTAGTGCTGATCCATTAGTATTTAAATAAAACCCCGATTTTTGTGGTCCTTGACGCAGCAAACCTGCATCCTCAGTCGTAATGGTTTTCTTATGGAGAATAAAAAAAATGTCAAATCTCGCTTATTTATGAATATGCCTAGATGAAAGTTGGTAAGTGGCTTCATGACTTAGTGAGGTACCATTTGAAATTCCCTGAGTATGCAGGTTTGCTACAATGGGGGTATTTTATGATTTTATCAGTGAAGCTGACCTTTATCGATGTAGCAAACATGACATATGGAATTAGCACCCCAAAAAAAATACGGAACCGGTCAGAAAAACACTTCCGGAATTTTTCCTGGGAAAAGTACTATTTCACTGGACTACAATTATACTACCCAATAATTTTGTTTATACTATAATTAAGATAGGACGAATTAAATACATTAATCCGTATAGTTAAATAAGCAATTACAGCGTTACATAGTTGTATCTATTGTTTACGCAAAAGTGTTATTACTATTTATAATAATATATTTTTACCGTATTTAACTATGTAATTGTAACGATAAAATTTAATGGATGTTAAGTATGTTATCCTAACCAAGTAATGTATTATAAAGCTGTTGAAATAACTTATAAAAGCTTTAGTAGAAATTGGAATAAACCGTGTTTAGAACTTGAAACTCTGCTTCCCTTTCAGTTTCAGCCTAATATTATCTGCACAGCTGGTCCATAACGGGGGTATCACATCTCCACCATACATAATCTGTAAACTGCCGCGCAGCTGTCTCTAGTGGCTCACATATGATTTTATATTTACAGTTCCAATGTGGTTATACAATATAATGTAACTATATCAATTCATTAAAAAATTGAAACGTCATTGTTCTAGCTTTAGGGATCTGGCTGGTTGAAAAGGTCAGTTTGTTTCAAAGTCATAAACAAAAATAAATATTTATGAGAAAATTAACAACCTACTTTCATATCCTCCTCACATTTGTCAGTCGTTTATATTTTGTGAAATGTACGTATCTATATTTCATACCTTAACTTTGAAATGCATACCTGAAGAGTTAAATTTAAATGTGATTTCGTGTCAAAACCTCAATTTATTGCATACAAAATTTTCTTTAGAATGCATACATGTGAATATGTTTTCCCATGGGTCTTTAAGGTTTCATTGTATATCAAATTCAAACGATTATTTATTTGGTCAGGCCAAATAACTCCAATAATATAAATAATAATGATATAAAATAAATAAATAAATAATAATATATAAGCATAAGCTTATATATTATATAATCATGTCTATGTTAGCCATACAAGTTTTGTTTTTTTTACAGAATGCAGCACAATATTTTAATATCTTCTCTTTGACAATCTTCCCAGATTAACTTATATCGTTCGTATTGAAGAAAGAAAGGATTAATAAAGACATTTTTATTTTTTTAGTAATGTTACTGATACGTTACTGATACGTTACTGATACGTTACTGATACGTTACTGATACGTTACTGATACGTTACTGATACGTTACTGATACGTTACTGATACGTATTAAAACACTATTTATTTAAATCCAAAGAACAGTAGGAAGTTTATGATTCCAGAGAGCATTTCAGATCATTATGTAAATTTAAAACACAGTAATCAAAACGCTATACTTTATTGGAAAATACATTACAAGCAAATGCATGTAAAAAATAGAACACACGTCTCATTCTGGTAAATACCCCGTATTTGTTATCGCCATACTATTTATTTTTAGTTTTAACATCCATTTTTTTATTTTAATTCAATAGATTGACTTCCTTCTCCGGGATGCTCTTGTAACGTTTTAAACATGTCTTGATATGATTCGTGAAGCTTCCTTTAGGTCGTTGAAAGACTGTCATAATTTTAATTAGCGCACATTCCCTTTATTCTAACGTTATAATAAATTATTTCGGATGTATTAAAACAAATTATAATATTTTAAGAACGTAAACTTTGCAGAACTGCATCTATAAACGATTTTAAAATCAAATAATCAAGATTAAATGCTTTTTAACGAATGTGATCAATATGTTTTCTCCGAGACATACAGAGTGTCCCAGAAGTAAAGTGCCAAACTCTGGGAAAAGGTTATATGGGCCAAATTAAGAGAAAATTAGGGATAACATTTTTTCCAAAAACGCTTCGTTTACCAGATATCTGCCATTTTGAATTTTTACAAAATAAATGTTATCTTCAAAAATGTTCAACCTATCTTTGTAAAACTCGGTAAGTATGTTTAAATAAAAGAGATCTACTGTAGAAAAAAAATTCAACTTGGTCAAATTTAAAATTTCAAAATGGCGGCCATTTTAAACTTTTAATCTAAAATGGCCAGAAAGCAGTAAAAAATACAAAAATGTAATCAAATATTTTTTTTTTAATTTTATTTCCAATCTGTCAACACCAAAAACATGAGAATCGAACATAACATAACCGAGATGCATTGAAATGTGTGTTAAGAGGCAGCAAAAAATCCATTTGTTGTAAATAGTCCCAATCAGCTGATCAGCTGATTATAATCAACTGATTAAAAAACATGTGGTTGTTGAGTTGTATTGTTGCATTGTTTTTAATATTCTTTTGTTTACTTCAAACATCATTAATGTGATCAGGTTAGGTTGAGATTGTCTAAGTTTGTTCAAATGCCGAACCATAGTTATTCTAATCTCGAACTAACTGATATTCATTTTATTTATGGCTTAGCTAATAGGAATTCGCGTGAGGCATGCCACCTTTACGCAGAAAGGTTCCCCAACCGACGAATTCCGTGTAGGAAAGTGTTTTTTAAATATTCACAGGAATTTGAGGGAACGAGGAACACTAAAATTCACTGAGAAGACCGGACAGGCTGTTTCTGTAGATGCATTAAATAATCAAGAAAGAGTTTTGACGGCGGTTGAAGAAGACCCAAGTACCAGTGTTAAAAGAATATCGCTTGAACATGGAATTTCAAAAAGTTCAGTGTGGCGGATTCTACATAATCAGCAGTTGTATCCTTACCATATCCAAAGGGTGCAATGCCTAACCGATAGGGACTTTCTACCCCGAATTAACTTATGTTAATTTTTCTTGGAACAGATCGCATTACTTCATCTGTTTCTCTCCAACATTTTATTTGCCGATGAGGCTGGGTTCTCTAGAGAAGGTATTTTTAATTTTCATAATAATCACTTCTGGGCCGATGAACACCCTCATGAGATATCACAAAGAAGGCATCAAGTGTGCTTTTCTCTCAATGTTTGGATAGGCATTGTTGGGGACAATCTCATAGGGCCATTGTTTTTACCCAACCGACTTAATGGTGTGTCTTACTTAATTTTTAGCGAATTTCCCCTATAGGGAAGAAGCTATTACCGTAGTCGGCATGGTAAGACCTAGGCCCGGGACCATGATAACTTTTCGTTTTGAGGTCCCCAGACCCCAAAAACACCATTCGTTCGAAACTGTATATATATATATATGTGTCCGTGAGCACGATAACTCTCGTAAAAATTATCTGATTTTGATGAAATTTGGTATAAACGTGTAAAGCAACATTTATGACTTTAAGTTCGAAAACCAGCCAGATCGCTCTATCCGAAGGGGTATTTTTGGGGGGTTTTGTACCCCAAAAATGGGTTTTTTGAATTTTTTACATATAATTTTGGAAATAGTCAAATTTTATTTTTTTCCATTAGATTCAGCTTAAAAAAACACACAATTTGGTATTTTGATCATTTCTCTACGTCAATTGGTTACCGAGATATTGAAAGTGCTAAACACAGTACGTTGTCTAATGTTATTCTTATGGAGAAAAATAAAAATTTTATATCTCGCTTATTTATGAACCTATACTGACGAAACTTGGTATACGGCTTCATCTGGTTGTGGACCATTGATATTTGCTCAAAAAGACACTTTTTTACCCAAGGCTCCCATAGCAGTAAACCTGCGTACTCAGCCCCATGTTATTCTTATGGAGAATAAGTAACGTGTTATCTGCCTTCATTATGAAAATAAATTAATGAAATTTGGTATGTGGCTTTACCTACATGAGTTATATTGATATTTGTATAAAACCCCATTTTTTGTGTTCCTTGCTTCAGCAAACCTGCATACTCAGCTGCCATGTTATTCTTATGGAGAATAATTAAAATGTCATAAATCGTTTATTTATGAATGTATATTGATGAAACTTGGTATGTGGCTTTATGTGTATAGTTAAGCCGAATGGTAAACTAAGCCAGATAATTGACTGTGTGGATAGTTTAACAAAGGATATGGACGTAAATGATGTACTAATAGTATTCGGTGGTACAAACGATGTAAACTCAATACACTGTGGTAAAGACATTACGGCCGAAATAAAAACTTTGCTTAAAAAAGTGTCAAACACTCAATTGGTTATTGTAGGATTACCATTCAGAAGGGATCAGCCCCATCTGAATAAGCGTATTAATGAGCTAAACAAAAGCATCTTGCAGGCTGTTTCTCAAGTTAAACATGCATCATTTCTTTCTCTGACGTCAATCAACAAGCCTTGTTTTTACACTAAATTTGGCCTCCATTTCAATATGTTTGGGAAAAAACTGATTGCTAAATTACTCGCAGAGCGCACTGTGCCAATATCAGAACCTGATTGTCCCCAGCACATTCCAGTTCATGTATCCACTGCATGCAATAATAATCCTAAACCATATATTTATAGTGACTCTTCCTTTCCTGTTATTCCTATACAGAAGCATTTTTTAGGGCCTGTCCAACAAATATTTCACCTCCCGTAAATATTAATTCTGATGTTAATCTTAAGACAAGAGATAATAAATTTAGAATCGTTCATCAGAATGTGCAGGGTATTGTTCCCAAATTTAGCATGCTGGAAATCTTTATTGACATGGTGTCCCCCAATACTATATGTTTGTCTGAACACTTCTTGAATAGTTCTGAATTAATTGCTTTTAATTTTCCAGGGTATTCAACTGCTACTGGGTTTTGTCGTTCTAGTATGAAAAATGGCGGTGTTTGTATTTTATGTATAAATGGCTTAACCTTCCAAACAGTGGATGTCAGTAGGTTTTGCACTGAAGGTTTTTGTGAACTTGCGGCTATTAGATTTGATCTTGAGGACGTTTCATGCTTCTTACTTGCTGTCTATAGACAACCACACAACTCGGTGGATAGTGTTGATCTTTTTATTGATTCCTTAGAAAAATGCCTTGAATCATTTTCCAAGCTAAACCAACGGATTATCGTAGCCGGTGATTTCAATATAGATTTCTCTGTGTTTGACAGCTCATCGGAAAAACTATCAGAGCTTATGTTGTCTTTTGGCCTACATGACACAGTGTTTTCATATACTAGAGAGTTTAATGGGTCAAAATCCCTCATTGACAACGTCTTTTGTAATATCAGCCCTCCAATTCTAAATACAGAGGTAGTTGTTACAGGTATATCCGATCATCATTCACAAGTTGCTGACATCATATTTTCTGTTTCTGATCACCAACCTCAATTTAAATTCAACAGGTCGTTTAGAACAGATAATATTCTAATATTTAGGTATCTTCTGGAAAAATACAGTTGGAGCGATGTTTATTTGTCATCTGATGTTAATGATAAAGCTGATGCCTTCTTGTCAACTGTTAACTATTGTTTCGAACTTGCATTTCCTTATAAGAAGGCAAGGGTGTGTTCAAAAAAGTTTCTCTCCAAAGTGAAACTAGATCCTTCAGTAATCAAGCTGCGTGAAAACCTAATTGAAATGTATTTTCTCACTAAGGATTTGAGTTCCTCACATTCCATGAGAAAGTCATACCTCGAGCTAAAAAAGAAATTTAGGGAACAAATTAGGTCCTCAAAGGCTAGACAAGTTTTTAAACACATTGATGCCGCGGAATGTAAGTCTAGGGCTATCTGGGATGTCATTAGCGAGACTATCCCTAACAAAAAATCAATGTCCTTCAAAAAACTCAAAATTGAGAATGAAAATGGAAATCTTTTACACTCTCCCGAAGAAGTAGCAAATGAATTTAATACGTTCTTCTCCAGTATTGGAGGTAGGCATAATGATGGCTCTCCTATGGCCCTGGACCTTCCCGTCAATGTTCCACGTGTTTCCTCTTCTCTTTTTCTAAATCCTGCAAGTGAGAGCGAAGTAATGGACACCATGAGCTCTTTAAAAATCAGTAACTCTGCTGGCAAAGATGGCATGTCTTCAAGACTACTCAGACAGGTTGCCGATCTTCTTGTTTGCCCTCTTGCTCACATTGCTAATTCTTCTTTTGAACAGGGGGTATTCCCGGAATCTCTCAAATCCGCTGTAGTCAAACCTCTTCACAAGAAGGGCAGTGTCGTTGATAAAAACAACTATCGCCCTATCTCTATAACTTCAACCTTCTCTAAAATTTTAGAAAAACTTTTTCTCAACAGGCTTTACCCATTCTTGGTTTGTAATAATGTTCTTTTTGATAAACAGTTTGGCTTCCGCAAAAACACCTCCACTGTTGATGCAATGTTCAATTTTATTTCTACTGTTTCTAAAGCACTTGACGACCGCAAACATGTTTTTGGATTGTTCTTAGATCTGAGCAAGGCTTTTGACATGGTGAACCACAGCCTTTTGCTAAAGAAATTGGAACATTTTGGTATTAGGGGTGTTGCTTTGGATTGGATTACTGCTTTTATCCTTGGGAGAACACAGACTGTGCAAATCAATTATATCGATCAACGAGGCTGTATTGCTTCACAGAAATCTGAAGAAGTAGTAGTTGACACTGGAGTTCCTCAAGGTACGGTCCTTGGACCGATCCTCTTCTTGATGTTTATCAATGACATTGCTGGTAGTGTACCTAGATGTGACCTGTGTCTGTTTGCCGACGATACATCGCTCAGTATCAGCGATGTATCTCGAGAAAATCTTGAAATCAATTCATTCTTGCAGAGTAGTCTTCTTCTTCAGTGGTTGGCTGTAAACAAACTTTCTGTAAATTCCGATAAAACCAAGTTTATTGATTTTAAATTAAGAAATTATGATGGCATTTCTGATGGTTCAAATATTATTGTAGGAGATTTTGAAATAGAGGCATGCGAAAAAAATGATTTTTTAGGACTTATCATAGATTCTCAACTTGATTATTTCAAACACATTAACAAGGTCTCCGGAAGGATGAATAGTGGCATTTTTACTCTTCGAAGACTTGCTCAGTTCACTGATACTAGGGTTCTTCTAACTGCTTATTTTTCTTGTTTGTATCCACACATCAGATATGGCATTCCAATTTGGGGTGCCGAATCAACTCGTACAAAGAAACTGTTTCGGTTACAAAAGAAAGCAATACGACTGATTTTTGGAATGGCAAGGCTTGAGTCGTGCAGAGGTGTTTTTTCTGAAAATAACTTACTGACTTTTCCCTGTATTTATATTTTTGAAACTCTTTCATTTTTGGTTAAAAACAGACACTTTTTTCAGATGGGCCACATTTCTAGGTTTAATTTTCGTAATGCTGGATCCCTGGCAATTCCCCGTCACAACACTACATTTTTCAAAAACCAGACTTTGTATGCAGGCATTAAATTATACAATTCCCTCCCATCCAATCTCATGGCAGTAACTGATGTGGGTAAGTTTAGGAGGAGGCTGAGATCCTTTTTGGTTGCTAAGGAATACTACAGTGTGTCTGAGTATTTTATTGACAAGAAATAATTATTGTTTTTTTACCGTTGACATATATAATTTTGAATGTTTTGTACATTGTGCTATAAATTAGTTATATTTTCTATGTCACATTATTTATGTAAATGACGTTTGTCAATGCTTGTAAAAGTCGAATGGCAATAAAGATCTGATTTCTGATTTCTGATTTCTGATTTCTGATTTCTGTGGTATTAAGATACATATATATGCATTGGAAATTCGCTGAGTACGCAGGTTTGCTGCTACGGGGGTATATTTATTTTAACACAAGATCTTCCCGAATTGCTAGAAAACTCACCCCTTTATTAGAGAAACAATATGTGGTTTATGCAAGACGGTACGCCACCACACTTTTCATTGGATGTAAGGCGACATTTAATTCAAGTGTTTGGAAATAAATGGATGGGCGTGGGGGCCCATCCCATGGCCTGCCAGGTCTCCTGACCTTAATCCCCTAGATGTTTTTGTATGGGGCTATTTAAAATATGTGGTTTACCACACCCCTGTTGACAATATTAAGGATTTAAGGGAACGAATTGTAGCAGGTTGTGAAGTGATAAGACAAAATCCTGGGGTATTTGAAAGAATGAGGGAGTCAATGAGAAAGAGGATGAAAGTGTTATAGAAATGAATGGAGGACCCATGGAAAATTGTTTGTAATTGTTAACTTTTAAAAATGCTATCTTGTTTTAAGATTTTATTTTGTATTTATTTTCTCTTTTTTTAATCCCATTATGTGTTGTCACTCAATAAATGGTTTTAATGTATCTCGGCTATGTTTTGTTCGATTCTCATGTTTTTGGTGTTGACAGATTGGAAATAAAATGTTCTAAAAAAAATAGTTTTAGTACATTTTTGTATTTTTTACCATTTTCCCGCCATTGTTGATTAAAAGTTTAAAATGGCCGCCATTTTGAAATTTTAAATTGGACCAAGTTGAATTTTTATTTCAACAGTAGGTCTATTTTATGTAAACATACTTACCGAGTTTTATAAAGATCGGTTGAACAATTTTTAAGATGACAGTTATTTTGTAAAAAATCCAAAATGGCGGATGTCTGGTAAACGAAGAGTTTTTGGAATTTACTTATGGGACAACCTGTATATCTTTCCAGGGTATTCTACAGAATTAACTGTCTTTCAGGTAGAAATTATTAACAGTTTCTGAGCGGATGGTTCACAATTTCGACTTTTAAATGAGAGGTTTGTATATTTAGTGTAGTGTTTTTTATTATTATATATTTTTTTATTTAGTTTGGTAAAATAGTGCGTGTCTCATACTATCACTTACTTTGTGATTTATGTACATTTTAGAATCAGTGGATTCAAAACCTCTTAAGTAAATTATCTGTCATATTGATGTGTAAGATAGTCAGATAAAAAATACTACTTTTTCCCAATGTAATATAATTTTCCTCAACAAACAATGCATGTGATAGTTTCATTTCAAGGTAGTATTTTAACAAATTGAAATGAATTATAGTAAAATTGTATAGAACAATTGTTCAACTAATGTTTATGTTACCTGAACAAAACACATCAAAGACTCGTTGTGGTCGTATTTTACAGTGCTTCGGGTAGGTATTCAGATCTAATTTTTGTTTCAGAGCCAGTGTACCGCAAGCAGTCGTGTGTTGCGACAACTGAGCGCTCGTGCGGGCTGTATCAGGCAGGTAGTGACCCTACAACTCAGAAAAGCCTGAAGGTAATGTGGTTTTCCATTGTAACCTATATTATATATGTTATGGATAATAATGTTATAGAGGAAGTTTCTCATTTAAGTACTGGGATATTGTAAACGGAAAAACACTTGTTTTAGTGTAGTAAAATACATGAATTTAAATTCAACCTTTTTGGCATTCATATAAGGTACTTCTAAAAGTACACGATATTTTTCTTGAAAAGATTGTCTTCAAATGCAATCATTAACCATGCTTATGTTATATAATAAAGTTATTCCAATACCTTGCACCTAATAAAGTAATTGCGAGTTATTTCGCAAAATTCTTTCGCTTAATCATTATGAATCCAAATGAGTAAGTTTAAAAATAATACGTTATACTAAATTATTTAATTATTTTTCATTTTGGTGAGGCATTCAATCCAACTTAATTATCACGCAATAATGGAAAAAGTTTTACAAGTTTTTAAAATGTATACAAAAAGTATTTAAAAACATATCAATGAAAGGCGAACGCAAAATTAAAACGATATTTTACTGTACATTATATATTATTTATTTATTTCAGTATATATATATACATATATAATTATTACTATTATATATGTATAAAACAGGTTACATTTAAAGACTTTGGGGAATTGTTTCCCCAAAGATACTTTAAATTTTCATAAAATAAACCTAACCAGCAGGATTTTAGAATTGTTTTTCCTTTGTCTTATCCTCACTCTAACCTATTTACCCGAAGTTTTCATTTTGTTTTTAAATAATAAACAATTTGATTTATTATGCATAGACTGATATATAACGGTTTCATTTATTTTAAAAACAGAATTGTTTTAATAAAGTTGTTCTTAGTTAAATACGTAATTACAAAAGCTACTCACTTTAAAAAACAATAATAGAGGACTTCTTCGAGAGTGACATAATCGTTTAATATTCATTCTGGATTGAACACATCATCAAGACAATTATCATGAACCACCAGTAGTAGTTGAAGGTTCCCTTATGACCTTTAAATAGAATTTCCCTTCTTAATTTAAATACATTTGAACTCTATTTTAAAAACTCGAAAGTGTTTTTACGCTAGACGTATTGCAAAGCAACCGTAACTAAGATCCCAATTTGCATGTTAATCCCATGTTACACAGTTATCTATAAATTTCAACCATAAAATGACTTGTTGTGGACATATTTCACATTGACTATCTTGATATAAATCTTACTGACTTATTTATGTTTTTAAAACTGCGTATTATTAATGTGATCTACTTTTCATGTGATCAAAATGAAAATGCTATACAGGTGTCTCAAAAGTCGACGACCAAACTTCACAGGATTGTTATATGGACTATTTCCAAAAAAAATTGCATATATATTTTAATCATATTCTTCATAATTCACACGCTATTGATGTTTTTAATATGTTTTTAAATCTATATATTACAATCTTATAAATTATGTTTTATCAATAAACTATATACGCGGCACCATAAAACGTTAACGCTGTATATAAATGAACAGTATTTATAAAAAATACAGTTTTAGGAGTTTAGAAAAAATAAAAAAAACAATTTATCGAAATTTAAATTTAAATTTTACATTTAAAACAAACCTTTAACTATTAAACAGTGTTGACGTTTACCGTTTCTGCCTTTGAAAGTGCTCCTATATCTTAAAAGCTCTCTCTTTTATTGCAGATGATAATATTATTAAGATGTTAAAAGATTTATTTCCCCAGTTTCAGTAATGGCGATTTTTTTGTAACTAATACATTCTTTGTGAAATTAGCCTTTAATTTAAAGTAAAAATGATTATGAATAAAAATATACATCGCTTTTTTTAGTGTATTAAACTGTTAAAAACTTAATTTATTTATAATTACTGTTTATTTTTATACACTGTAAACGTTTTATGGTCCTACGTGCATATTTTCGTGCCTAAAAATGATTTATAGGATTGCAATATGTAGATTATAAGAAATATTTAAAATGCCAATAGCTTGTAAACTATGAAGGATATGATATGAACGTATACAACATTTTTTGTTGTAAATAGTCCATTTAACAAGCCTGTGAAGTTTGGTCATCGACTCTTGAGACACCCTGTATATACTGGTGCTTAAATCCTAGTGATAAAAACTAAATAAAAACGATCGCCTTCGCATTGATAGGAAATAAGTGACGCTTAACATCGTTGGTGAGCTATTGATAAGGGTGATAAATGTACGGCGTGATAAATTGTGTCTTCCAGGCAGTGAGATAAGTCCGCATTTCGAAATAAGGCACAAATATATGTATTTAACGTTGTAAAACCCCTGAATTGATTACAAAATATAAGTTTTGAATTTATTTTCTAAACATGTGAATTACAGTGTACAACTACGTGAAAGGTATTTCCTAGGTTTATTATTCTGCAGTCAAATGTACGCATTGACAACATTTTAATGTAGCTTTAGATTACTTCTTACGTGCGATTAATTGCATATGATACAATATTACTTTCTTCGAGTGAGTTTCACTTCTAAAAATCATAAAAGATATTACATTAATTTTCATATATAAACCATGTAACCATCATAACTGTATAATTACTATTTCAGGACACGAAAGGGAACATTTGTTTACGAAAAGAGGTAAAATTCTTTTATAACGAAAAATATATCAATAATTTGTGGATTTGTAAAAATATTCTTCACATTGTATACACATAGTGAAATAGTTTATTTGTAAATTATAATTTTAGTCTGGTGAATAAAATTACTTTACATTGAACAGTTAAATGATTTTTTTAGTTTGTATTGATAGTTATATTTAAAAAAAACATTAACTACAATTTAAATGTCTCAATTTGTGTTTTTTTAAACATAAATATCAATATAAACTCATCGGAATAAGATAAAAATGTGCTATAAACGAGATGACTGAATAATTAAACGTTTATCGGAAATGTCCAACCATATGTCTTAAGTTTCCACGATGTTTTGAAGTAAAATTTTAGGTGGCCACGCGATCGATCCGCCAGACACTATTATACATTTTTTATAGTATTAATTCAACGCATAACATTTATTGTAAAGAGATTATTCAGTCAAAAGAGGAGGCCTATCTATATTGTATTACATAGATCATTATTGAAATAACGATTGTTTTAGATGTACATAGCAAAGGAAGAATTTAATAAAGATTAAAAAATAAGCTTTAAAATATGTCATATAATATTTTGTGTATGAAGCACTAGGTACGTCAGTGAGTATTTGTTCCGTGACGATACAGAAAAGTAACTAAATAATCCTAGACTATTGTTACTAATACTTCTTGTATTGTAAGACTGATAAAAATGTTACCTTGGCCTTACAAATTTTAATATCAATAACCGAAAATGATGGTTTGACTCAGTTATTTAAATAATTCGATTTAAACAGACAAGTTTCCCTCAAAATTAAATACATTATTAAACTAAATCATACTCGAAATAATTTAGTTAGTACAGTATAATTCTGGATCATAACTTACTATTTTGTTCAATTATTCTTATTTTTGTTTTAATATTGTATGGTTTGAATGTGCCTGCAGCTCCCTAGAAGAAAATACACTTAACATAGCTCTCAATATTAACAGCAATATTTTACACTCTTAAAACTTTAAAGTTAATCATTTATTTTTATAGGGCTGGGATTAATTAAAACCAGATCCAATTTAATTTACTAACCTAGGTAGCGCCGTGGTTAGTCTTCACAGCCTCAGTGCGATTAAAGTAGGGTATATTGGACAGTCCGACTCCAGGAGGGACAGGAGGGACGCCCCCCCCCCCCCCCCCCCCCCGAGGTCTCGTCTGTGACACTTTGCGAATTTTTTTTTTTGCGAACTTTTTTGCAAACTTTTTTTGCGAATTTTTTTTTTGCGAATTTTTTTTTTTTGCGAATTTTTTTTTTTTGCGAATTTTTTTTTTTGCGAAATTTTTTTTTTTGCCAATTTTTTTTTTTTGCCAAATTTTTTTTTTTTTGCGAAATTTTTTTTTTGCGAATTTTTTTTTTTGCGAATTTTTTTTTTTGCGAATTTTTGTTGTTGCGAATACTAACCTAACCTAACCTAACCTAACCTAACGTAACGTAACCTAACCTAACGTAACCTAACCTAACCTAACCTAACCTAACCTAACCTCGGATCAGATTTCTGATTGCAGATTCTTGTTCGTCTAGTCGAGCCGAGTCATTTGAGTACCCACATCGTACACTTTGGATGATGTTTGCAAAAAAGGGGCCCGCACCACACTTTTGACCTTTTTTTTTGCATTTTTGGAATCTCCTCGTCAAGCCGAGTATTCTCAGTACCCACATGACATACTTTGGATAATTAATACAAGAGTTGAACAGGGTAACGCTACAACCAACAGAGCTAGCCCATCAGCGCTTGCGGTCAATTGAACTACCAGTGAATGCAAATTTTGAGGAGAATATAATTGCAATGCTTTGAACATATACTGCATATACCTTCAAGTACTCTGCACCGAGGCAGCTGTTCGCACAACCGACTGACGCGTCCAGTCTACTGTCTGGGAATGCGGATGTTGTAATTTGATACCTCGACTGGAGGGTGCAGCTGTTCGCACAAATAACCGTCGCGTCCAGTCTACTGTCTGGGAATGCGGATGTTGTAATTTGATACCTCGACTGGAGGGTGCAGGTGTTCACACAAAAAACCGACAAGTCGAGACCTGTCTGGGAATGCGGATGCTGTAATTTGATACCCCAACGGGAGGGCTACCGACCCTTGCAGGAACCCATTATAGTCCGCCCGTATCGAATTCCGAGCAATAAATCACCAGTTGTCAAACACCCACGTTATCAATCTTGTTTTAGGCTTCAACAATTCCTGACGTATGGGGGAGCGAAAATCTCCCCCTAGTAATTAAATCAACAGAACACCAGTTGTCACGGTCTCATGCTTGTTCTAGTCTTCAACAATTCCTGACGTATGGGGGAGCGAAAATCTCCCCCTAAGCCATTATGTGTTAGGGGGAGCGAAAATCTCCCCCTAGTAATTAAATCAACAGAGCTAGCCCATCAGCGCCTGCGAACAATTGAACTACCAGTGAATGCAAATTTTGAGGAGAATATAATTGCAATGCTTTGAACATATACTGCAAAGGGGGGTGTATCGATACACCCCCCTTCAAGTACTCTGCACCGAGGCAGCTGTTCGCACAAATAACCGTCGCGTCCAGTCTACTGTCTGGGAATGCGGATGTTGTAATTTGATACCTCGACTGGAGGGTGCAGGTGTTCACACAAAAAACCGACAAGTCGAGACCTGACTGGGGTGCAGCTGCACCCGACCCCAGGAGGGGCAGGAGGAGCAGGAGGAGCAGGAGGGGCAGGAGGGGCAGGAGGAGCAGGAGGGGCAGGAGGGGCAGGAGGAGCAGGAGGGGCAGGAGGAGCAGGAGGAGCAGGAGGAGCAGGAGGAGCAGGAGGGGCAGGAGGAGCAGGAGGAGCAGGAGGGGTAGGAGGAGCAGGAGGAGCAGGAGGGGCAGGAGGAGCAGGAGGAGCAGGAGGAGCAGGAGGAGCAGGAGGGGCAGGAGGAGCAGGAGGAGCAGGAGGAGCAGGAGGGGCAGGAGGGGCAGGAGGAGCCCCCCTGCCCCTCCGGGCAAGGTTTCGTCTGTGACACTTTTGCCAGCCAAGACGCCTGCGGACAATTGAACTACCAGTGAATGCAAATGCGGATGTTGTAATTTGATACCTCGACTGGAGGGTGCAGGTGTTCACACAAAAAACCGACAAGTCGAGACCTGTCTGGGGTGCAGCTGCGCCCGACCTCAGGAGGGTCAGGAGGGACAGGAGCCCCCCCCCCCCCCCCCCCCCCCCCAGACGCCTGCACCAACACTTGGAAGAAAATCCTCCTACATTAGAAGGATTTCCTTCTGTTCCCTAACATGAAAAGCTTTTGTGGCCTTGAAAAAGGCCGATTATGATGGTGGGATCAGGTGGAGGCTAAGGTGTTGGAAAACGTTTATTTTTTACTGTTGAAAAACTTTGTTACTTCATCAGGGTGCAGTTCATCGGTCCGCCGATTCCACCACATTTCAACAAGCATCATGTACTTCTGCTCATGTTCAATGGCGTAGAAGTGCTCCTCTTCAATGGGGTAGAAATTCATCTTGTAGTCCATGTCACGCTGCCAATATTCCCACTCCAAGCCGTCCAGCGGGCAATGGTTCCACATGCTGTTGATTCCCCGTCGTCTGGAGTACAGAGCGTCGTCAATATCTTGAGTAGTTGAATACATTTTTGGTTCATGAACGTACTTGAACTTTTTGTCAATGCGCCATAGCCTCTTCTTATGGAAATGCTTCAAGGTGCATTCATCGTCGTCTTTTCGGTTGTAGAATTCATCACCTTCGAAGTAATCATCTTCATCGTCAAACGGTCTCTTCTTATTATTACTATTCATTGTCGTTTCCGCTGCAACACATACATCCTCCAACTCAACGTCTGTGATGTCACAATCCCACTCGATGTTGGCCATGATCTCTTCGTAGCTGTTGACGCTTCGAAACTCAAGACTAAACTAAACTTTACTGCTAGGGGCGGGCTGTGCGTCGTGGGATGATGGGCGCAGGTGTACAGACAAAAAACCGTCGCGTCACCCTACTGTCTGGGAATGCGGATGTTGTAATTTGATACCTCGACTGGAGGGTGCAGGTGTTCACACAAAAAACCGACAAGTCGAGACCTGTCTGGGAATGCGGATGCTGTAATTTGATACCTCGACGGGAGGGCTACCGACCCTTGCAGGAACCCATAATTATAGACCACCCGCGTCGAATTCCGAGCAATAGTACACCAGCTGTCAAACACCCACGGTCTCATTCTTGTTCTAGTCTTCAACAATTCCTGACGTATGGGGGAGCGAAAATCTCCCCCCTAAGCCATTATGTGTTAGGGGGAGCGAAAACCTCCCCCTAGTGATTAAATCAACAGAACACCAGTTGTCAAACACCCACGGTCTCATTCGTGTTCGGGAGTTTGAAGTGTGTGGCTGTGTAATAGTGTTGCTGTGTGACATTCTGTCAGAGCGATCGCCCGACGTTTTGACCTAACCTACAAAATGAACCACTTAACCGCCTATGTGTTTAATGATCGGCCTTTGTCTGTACTGTTTGACAGCAGCGATAATCCATGGTTCAAAGCTAAGGATGTAGCTACAATATTGGGATACGCTAACCCTAAAGAAGCAATCAGAGCACATGTTAGAGAAAAATATCGCAAAACAATTCCTGAAGTATGGGGGAGCGAAAATCTCCCCCTAACCTATAACGAGAAACATTCAATCTTTCTTAACGAGCCGGGATTATATTCGTTACTTATGAAATCTAAAATGCCCATCGCCGAGAAGTTTCAAGATTGGATCTTTGAAGAAGTTTTGCCATCCATTAGAAAAAATGGTCAGTACAGACTTATAAACGAGAACCAAAGGCTGCTACAATCACTTACAAAGTCGCTAACAAATAACCGAAAGCTAGATCAAACAAATTCCGAGTTTAAAACTACAAATGATATATTGTGTATGGAAAACCAATCCATGAATCAAACGCTGATCGAACAGACACCTAAAGTGGCAGTGTTGCCTGAAGATGTAAATCTGAAGCATATATTTTGTGTGATGATTAGGGAAACCCTTCTAGAGCAGTACGGAGTTTGTGAATACAAGTGCATTCGAACACAGAAGAGGAATTTCAAACAAGCCTTGAAAAAAGCAAAGGAAGAAGGATTTACAATGTGCTACTGTAGAGAAAATGTCCCCAACGGCATAAACATAGTGAATAAGGCTAAAGAAGTGATGAAGAGTTACGGCATGCACATTGACTGCAGATACAACAACATCCTAACCTCGCACAATTTCATTAATGTAGTTGAACATATCTTTGACAATGCATAGGTCTGCGCTTGTGGACTCGTTCCAGAACCTTCGACGCTAGTCAGGTAGCAACAGTCGATACGTGCTCCAAAGATGACCAGTGTGGATGACGCAAGAAAAGTAATCACCATATCAATGAACAAAATACGTTATAAACGTAACAACATCCGAGAAAGGCTCGCAATCAAGTTAGTGTTGGATAGAGCGAGAGATGTGTTTGAGAGAAAATATCATATGAAACAGCATACTTATGAAAAAAAAAAACAAAAATATTGAATATCATGTGAAAGAATATAACTATGAAGAAAACAAAACAGACTGTTAAATTTAACGAGGAGCTAAATACACAGTACACTTACGAGCCCTGTGAGGATGTACAACAATTAACGTGGACTCAAATCGCAATAGATGAAATGAGATTCCGCAGACCGTTGGAACTGATGTTGGGTGAAAAAATCAAAACATCTAACCTATTGCAACAAGATGTGTCACAGCGAGTGCATACAGTTTACTTCAAGGGTGAGCAGACGCACCACCAGTCCGTAGTACGGTAGAAGTCACACTGTAAGGACGTCAACATGGACGCTTACGTTTCTGCGGACGACTATATCAAATCGTTTATTCAGGAGATTGAGGTTATGAACAATAATGCTAGTGATCAGACATTGGCATCACCTCAGACGTCATCTGTAAAACCGATCACTGCCTGCAAGAGACGAAGGAGGCCAACTCTCATCGAAGTGGAAACCAAGAAACCAGGAGGGGTGCCAAAACCAACAGATGATTGTCCCATAGTGTCATGGATGGAGGATGGGAATACTTTTGCTGTTCAAAACCCGGGAAACAAAGGACAAATTTTATTGAAAATGGAAATGTACGATGGTACAGATATGGTGTTCATGTGCAGTTTATTTTTGGACAAAGATGGTGAAATGCTCCAAAGTGTTAGACAAGTAGTTGATAAAGTGGAAAACATGTGGATCGATAAATCAACAGGAGTACCGAAAATTACAGGCTTAACTCAAACTGTTACACAACGCAGTGCAGTTTCGCAACCAACGTCGAAGAAGCGAGCTGTGAGGAAGAAACAACGAGTGTCGCCAGCAGTCAATTAAAGCATCAGCATTCCCAGACAGGAGGGCGACGCGTCGGTTTTTTGTGTGTGAACACCTGCGCCCGGCCAACTACTAGAGATGTCGAGCAGCAGCACTTTCAAGCTAGAGTTTCCGAGCGTGAACGGCACTGCAGCAACCGAGGACCTGAGAGCTACCCTCAACAACTGCAAGTCCGACTCTCCGCTCTACACCAGGATAGACGATCTCAGAGAGGAATGCGGCTATCTCATCACTGCGATGGAGCGAGCCACAACACCCTTTGGCGAGACGATCATCGTGATCCTGAAGGGACAGGTCGGGGACGACTTCTTTCTGCGAGTCTACCCGCCTAGGCGCTTCAACGAGGTCCTGAGCAACACCGACATCGAGCGCTACAACAGCGGGTTTGGAGAACGCCTTCGCTTGGTGAAGCGCAGCCCGAGGGGTTCCAATAGCAGATTCACACCTTTGGAGTTTATGTAAAGCAAGACTTGAAGATTATGTAAATACCTTTGTAAATTAGTTTTCGTAGTCAATACTTATAGTCACGTTCAGAACATAACCACTGTGTTATTTATTTCACTTAACCCCAAAAATGTCCTTTGGTAGTAAGTTTAAGAGCGTGAGTATGGTAACTGTGAGGTGTTTAGCTCATCAGCGTCATCATCAGAATCATCGATATTTGTACATAGATGTAACCCACCGCGTAATGCGATACAATTGATTGGAGCGCATCGTGTGTGAGCTGTCTTGTGATGGCGACATCGCACTGCGTTTGTAACAAAATAACGTGTACATTAACACGACGATCACTTTTCTTGCTTAAGTCACGATGGGCATTATGGCGTACGGCACGATTGGTAATAACAGCGTTTAAAGTAAACTGTGCACATTCGTTGTGATACGTCTTGTCACAGCACGTTAGATTTCACATTCTCACATTCTACATCAATTACAATTGTAGACGTAATCTCATTTCATCTGTTGTGATTTAAGTCCACGTTAACCGTTGTACATCCTCACGCGGCTCATAAGTGTAATGAGTATTTAGTATGACAATAAACTTCTCGAATGTTAGTACGTTAAATCGTAGCTTGTTCATTGACGCATCGATCCCTATTCTTGTTTCAGTCTCAATATGCATTATGGCGTACGTGCCAGATGGTACTAACATCGCTTGAAATAAACTGCACACATGTGTTGCGATACATCCAAACACAACAAGTTAGATGCATCATTCAATCATTCAGCATCAATTGAAATGTTATGCGTGGCATCATTTCATCTGGTGTAATTTGAGGGAATAACTCGACTACGAACCTTTATCGTATGTTAGTTCGTTAACAACGTAAATTGTACATTAACACGACGATCGCTTTTCTTGCTTAAGTCACGATGTGCATTATGGCGTACGGGACGATTGGTAATAACAGCGTTTAAAGTAAACTGTGCACATTCGTTGTGATACGTCTTGTCACAGCACGTTAGATTTCACATTCTCACATTCAACATCAATTACAATTGTAGACGTAATCTCATTTCATCTGTTGTGATTTAAGTCCACGTTAACCGTTGTACATCCTCACGCGGCTCGTAAGTGTAATGAGTATTTAGTATGACAATAAACTTCTCGAATGTTAGTACGTTAAATCGTAGCTTGTTCATTGACGCATCGATCCCTATTCTTGTTTCAGTCTCAATAGACATTATGGCGTACGTGCCAGATGGTACTAACAACGCTTGAAATAAACTGCCCACGTGTGTTGCGATACATCCAAACACAGCAAGTTAGATGCATCATTCTAACATTCAGCATCAATTGAAATGTTATGCGTGGTATCATTTCATCTGGTGTAATTTGAGGGAATAACTCGACTACGAACCTTTATCGTATGTTAGTTCGTTAACAACGTAACTTGTACATTGACGCATCGATCACTTTTCATGCTTAAGTCACAATGTGCATTATGTTGTATGTGACGACTGGTAATAGCAATGCTTGAAGTAAACTGAGCACATGTGTTGCTATACGTCTTGTCACAGCAGGTTATATTGCTCATTTCCCCTTTCAACATCAGTTACAATTGTATGCGTAATCTCATTTCATCGGTTGTAATTCAAGTCCGCGTTAACTGTTGTACATCCTCACGAGGTTCGTAAGTGTAACGAGTATTTAGTTTTACATTAAACTTCTCGTATGTCAATCCCAAGTAATCGGTGTTTGAAGAAGTTTGCCTTTCCCTCAAGAATTGTCACTAGCATTATAACATACGCGTTTAATAACCAGATCGCACTTGTAATATTTTTGTATACCAATAACAATTCCAAGTAATCGAGGTTTGAAGAAGTTCGCACATTGATAAAAAAAAAAAATCCAAGTAAACGATGTTTGAAGACGTTTGAGTTTTCGCCATCACACAAGTTCCAATCTTGAGTAATGTCAACCCAAGAAAATGAAAGCTAACAGCATCACGTAGTTGTGTTAAGTTACGATAGGTATAGTTAGGTTTATTAAGACTGTTTCAAGTTAGAAAGGGGAAACATGGAGAGACTTATCTCATTGTTAGGTTACGATATCCAGTGTAAAGTTAGGTCCCTGCATAGAAATAGGAAACGTAGGCAATTGTATCTCATCCTTAGGTTATGTTATGCTCTGTTAAGTTAGGTTTGTGCTTATAGATAGGAAATATTGCCAGTAGTATCTCGTCGTTAGGTTAAGTCATGCTCTGTTAAGTTAGGTTTGTTGTTGATAAAAAAAAAAAATCTGTACCTTAATGTCTGCGCGCGCATTATGATTATACCCTTTTTAAAATGCGCGCGCAGACATTAAGGTACAGATTTTTTTTTTTAATCAACAACAAACCTAACTTAACAGAGCATGACTTAACCTAACGACGAGATACTACTGGCAATATTTCCTATCTATAAGCACAAACCTAACTTAACAGAGCATAACATAACCTAAGGATGAGATACAATTGCCTACGTTTCCTATTTCTATGCAGGGACCTAACTTTACACTGGATATCGTAACCTAACAATGAGATAAGTCTCTCCATGTTTCCCCTTTCTAACTTGAAACAGTCTTAATAAACCTAACTATACCTATCGTAACTTAACACAACTACGTGATGCTGTTAGCTTTCATTTTCTTGGGTTGACATTACTCAAGATTGGAACTTGTGTGATGGCGAAAACTCAAACGTCCTCAAACATCGTTTACTTGGATTTTTTTTTTTTATCAATGTGCGAACTTCTTCAAACCTCGATTACTTGGAATTGTTATTGGTATACAAAAATATTACAAGTGCGATCTGGTTATTAAACGCGTATGTTATAATGCTAGTGACAATTCTTGAGGGAAAGGCAAACTTCTTCAAACACCGATTACTTGGGATTGACATACGAGAAGTTTAATGTAAAACTAAATACTCGTTACACTTACGAACCTCGTGAGGATGTACAACAGTTAACGCGGACTTGAATTACAACCGATGAAATGAGATTACGCATACAATTGTAACTGATGTTGAAAGGGGAAATGAGCAATATAACCTGCTGTGACAAGACGTATAGCAACACATGTGCTCAGTTTACTTCAAGCATTGCTATTACCAGTCGTCACATACAACATAATGCACATTGTGACTTAAGCATGAAAAGTGATCGATGCGTCAATGTACAAGTTACGTTGTTAACGAACTAACATACGATAAAGGTTCGTAGTCGAGTTATTCCCTCAAATTACACCAGATGAAATGATACCACGCATAACATTTCAATTGATGCTGAATGTTAGAATGATGCATCTAACTTGCTGTGTTTGGATGTATCGCAACACACGTGGGCAGTTTATTTCAAGCGTTGTTAGTACCATCTGGCACGTACGCCATAATGTCTATTGAGACTGAAACAAGAATAGGGATCGATGCGTCAATGAACAAGCTACGATTTAACGTACTAACATTCGAGAAGTTTATTGTCATACTAAATACTCATTACACTTACGAGCCGCGTGAGGATGTACAACGGTTAACGTGGACTTAAATCACAACAGATGAAATGAGATTACGTCTACAATTGTAATTGATGTTGAATGTGAGAATGTGAAATCTAACGTGCTGTGACAAGACGTATCACAACGAATGTGCACAGTTTACTTTAAACGCTGTTATTACCAATCGTCCCGTACGCCATAATGCACATCGTGACTTAAGCAAGAAAAGCGATCGTCGTGTTAATGTACAATTTACGTTGTTAACGAACTAACATACGATAAAGGTTCGTAGTCGAGTTATTCCCTCAAATTACACCAGATGAAATGATGCCACGCATAACATTTCAATTGATGCTGAATGATTGAATGATGCATCTAACTTGTTGTGTTTGGATGTATCGCAACACATGTGTGCAGTTTATTTCAAGCGATGTTAGTACCATCTGGCACGTACGCCATAATGCATATTGAGACTGAAACAAGAATAGGGATCGATGCGTCAATGAACAAGCTACGATTTAACGTACTAACATTCGAGAAGTTTATTGTCATACTAAATACTCATTACACTTATGAGCCGCGTGAGGATGTACAACGGTTAACGTGGACTTAAATCACAACAGATGAAATGAGATTACGTCTACAATTGTAATTGATGTAGAATGTGAGAATGTGAAATCTAACGTGCTGTGACAAGACGTATCACAACGAATGTGCACAGTTTACTTTAAACGCTGTTATTACCAATCGTGCCGTACGCCATAATGCCCATCGTGACTTAAGCAAGAAAAGTGATCGTCGTGTTAATGTACACGTTATTTTGTTACAAACGCAGTGCGATGTCGCCATCACAAGACAGCTCACACACGATGCGCTCCAATCAATTGTATCGCATTACGCGGTGGGTTACATCTATGTACAAATATCGATGATTCTGATGATGACGCTGATGAGCTAAACACCTCACAGTTACCATACTCACGCTCTTAAACTTACTACCAAAGGACATTTTTGGGGTTAAGTGAAATAAATAACACAGTGGTTATGTTCTGAACGTGACTATAAGTATTGACTACGAAAACTAATTTACAAAGGTATTTACATAATCTTCAAGTCTTGCTTTACATAAACTCCAAAGGTGTGAATCTGCTATTGGAACCCCTCGGGCTGCGCTTCACCAAGCGAAGGCGTTCTCCAAACCCGCTGTTGTAGCGCTCGATGTCGGTGTTGCTCAGGACCTCGTTGAAGCGCCTAGGCGGGTAGACTCGCAGAAAGAAGTCGTCCCCGACCTGTCCCTTCAGGATCACGATGATCGTCTCGCCAAAGGGTGTTGTGGCTCGCTCCATCGCAGTGATGAGATAGCCGCATTCCTCTCTGAGATCGTCTATCCTGGTGTAGAGCGGAGAGTCGGACTTGCAGTTGTTGAGGGTAGCTCTCAGGTCCTCGGTTGCTGCAGTGCCGTTCACGCTCGGAAACTCTAGCTTGAAAGTGCTGCTGCTCGACATCTCTAGTAGTTGGCCGGGCGCAGGTGTTCACACACAAAAAACCGACGCGTCGCCCTCCTGTCTGGGAATGCTGATGCTTTAATTGACTGCTGGCGACACTCGTTGTTTCTTCCTCACAGCTCGCTTCTTCGACGTTGGTTGCGAAACTGCACTGCGTTGTGTAACAGTTTGAGTTAAGCCTGTAATTTTCGGTACTCCTGTTGATTTATCGATCCACATGTTTTCCACTTTATCAACTACTTGTCTAACACTTTGGAGCATTTCACCATCTTTGTCCAAAAATAAACTGCACATGAACACCATATCTGTACCATCGTACATTTCCATTTTCAATAAAATTTGTCCTTTGTTTCCCGGGTTTTGAACAGCAAAAGTATTCCCATCCTCCATCCATGACACTATGGGACAATCATCTGTTGGTTTTGGCACCCCTCCTGGTTTCTTGGTTTCCACTTCGATGAGAGTTGGCCTCCTTCGTCTCTTGCAGGCAGTGATCGGTTTTACAGATGACGTCTGAGGTGATGCCAATGTCTGATCACTAGCATTATTGTTCATAACCTCAATCTCCTGAATAAACGATTTGATATAGTCGTCCGCAGAAACGTAAGCGTCCATGTTGACGTCCTTACAGTGTGACTTCTACCGTACTACGGACTGGTGGTGCGTCTGCTCACCCTTGAAGTAAACTGTATGCACTCGCTGTGACACATCTTGTTGCAATAGGTTAGATGTTTTGATTTTTTCACCCAACATCAGTTCCAACGGTCTGCGGAATCTCATTTCATCTATTGCGATTTGAGTCCACGTTAATTGTTGTACATCCTCACAGGGCTCGTAAGTGTACTGTGTATTTAGCTCCTCGTTAAATTTAACAGTCTGTTTTGTTTTCTTCATAGTTATATTCTTTCACATGATATTCAATATTTTTGTTTTTTTTTTTCATAAGTATGCTGTTTCATATGATATTTTCTCTCAAACACATCTCTCGCTCTATCCAACACTAACTTGATTGCGAGCCTTTCTCGGATGTTGTTACGTTTATAACGTATTTTGTTCATTGATATGGTGATTACTTTTCTTGCGTCATCCACACTGGTCATCTTTGGAGCACGTATCGACTGTTGCTACCTGACTAGCGTCGAAGGTTCTGGAACGAGTCCACAAGCGCAGACCTATGCATTGTCAAAGATATGTTCAACTACATTAATGAAATTGTGCGAGGTTAGGATGTTGTTGTATCTGCAGTCAATGTGCATGCCGTAACTCTTCATCACTTCTTTAGCCTTATTCACTATGTTTATGCCGTTGGGGACATTTTCTCTACAGTAGCACATTGTAAATCCTTCTTCCTTTGCTTTTTTCAAGGCTTGTTTGAAATTCCTCTTCTGTGTTCGAATGCACTTGTATTCACAAACTCCGTACTGCTCTAGAAGGGTTTCCCTAATCATCACACAAAATATATGCTTCAGATTTACATCTTCAGGCAACACTGCCACTTTAGGTGTCTGTTCGATCAGCGTTTGATTCATGGATTGGTTTTCCATACACAATATATCATTTGTAGTTTTAAACTCGGAATTTGTTTGATCTAGCTTTCGGTTATTTGTTAGCGACTTTGTAAGTGATTGTAGCAGCCTTTGGTTCTCGTTTATAAGTCTGTACTGACCATTTTTTCTAATGGATGGCAAAACTTCTTCAAAGATCCAATCTTGAAACTTCTCGGCGATGGGCATTTTAGATTTCATAAGTAACGAATATAATCCCGGCTCGTTAAGAAAGATTGAATGTTTCTCGTTATAGGTTAGGGGGAGATTTTCGCTCCCCCATACTTCAGGAATTGTTTTGCGATATTTTTCTCTAACATGTGCTCTGATTGCTTCTTTAGGGTTAGCGTATCCCAATATTGTAGCTACATCCTTAGCTTTGAACCATGGATTATCGCTGCTGTCAAACAGTACAGACAAAGGCCGATCATTAAACACATAGGCGGTTAAGTGGTTCATTTTGTAGGTTAGGTCAAAACGTCGGGCGATCGCTCTGACAGAATGTCACACAGCAACACTATTACACAGCCACACACTTCAAACTCCCGAACACGAATGAGACCGTGGGTGTTTGACAACTGGTGTTCTGTTGATTTAATCACTAGGGGGAGGTTTTCGCTCCCCCTAACACATAATGGCTTAGGGGGGAGATTTTCGCTCCCCCATACGTCAGGAATTGTTGAAGACTAGAACAAGAATGAGACCGTGGGTGTTTGACAGCTGGTGTACTATTGCTCGGAATTCGACGCGGGTGGTCTATAATTATGGGTTCCTGCAAGGGTCGGTAGCCCTCCCGTCGAGGTATCAAATTACAGCATCCGCATTCCCAGACAGGTCTCGACTTGTCGGTTTTTTGTGTGAACACCTGCACCCTCCAGTCGAGGTATCAAATTAAAACATCCGCATTCCCAGACAGTAGGGTGACGCGACGGTTTTTTGTCTGTACACCTGCGCCCATCATCCCACGACGCACAGCCCGCCCTAGCAGTAAAGTTTAGTTTAGTCTTGAGTTTCGAAGCGTCAACAGCTACGAAGAGATCATGGCCAACATCGAGTGGGATTGTGACATCACAGACGTTGAGTTGGAGGATGTATGTGTTGCAGCGGAAACGACAATGAATAGCAATAATAAGAAGAGACCGTTTGACGATGAAGATGATTACTTCGAAGGTGATGAATTCTACAACCGAAAAGACGACGATGAATGCACCTTGAAGCATTTCCATAAGAAGAGCTATGGCGCATTGACAAAAAGTTCAAGTACGTTCATGAACCAAAAATGTATTCAACTACTCAAGATATTGACGACGCTCTGTACTCCAGACGACGGGAATCAACAGCATGTGGAACCATTGCCCGCTGGACGGCTTGGAGTGGGAATATTGGCAGCGTGACATGGACTACAAGATGAATTTCTACCCCATTGAAGAGGAGCACTTCTACGCCATTGAACATGAGCAGAAGTACATGATGCTTGTTGAAATGTGGTGGAATCGGCGGACCGATGAACTGCACCCTGATGAAGTAACAAAGTTTTTCAACAGTAAAAATAAACGTTTTCCAACACCTTAGCCTCCACCTGATCCCACCATCATAATCGGCCTTTTTCAAGGCCACAAAAGCTTTTCATGTTAGGGAACAGAAGGAAATCCTTCTAATGTAGGAGGATTTTCTTCCAAGTGTTGGTGCAGGCGTCTGGGGGGGGGGGGGGGGGGGGGGGGGGGGGGGGGGGCTCCTGTCCCTCCTGACCCTCCTGAGGTCGGGCGCAGCTGCACCCCAGACAGGTCTCGACTTGTCGGTTTTTTGTGTGAACACCTGCACCCTCCAGTCGAGGTATCAAATTACAACATCCGCATTTGCATTCACTGGTAGTTCAATTGTCCGCAGGCGTCTTGGCTGGCAAAAGTGTCACAGACGAAACCTTGCCCGGAGGGGCAGGGGGGCTCCTCCTGCCCCTCCTGCCCCTCCTGCTCCTCCTGCTCCTCCTGCTCCTCCTGCCCCTCCTGCTCCTCCTGCTCCTCCTGCTCCTCCTGCTCCTCCTGCCCCTCCTGCTCCTCCTGCTCCTCCTACCCCTGCTCCTCCTGCTCCTCCTGCCCCTCCTGCTCCTCCTGCTCCTCCTGCTCCTCCTGCCTCTCCTGCCTCCTCTCTCCTCTGCCCTCCTGCCCCTCCTGCCCCTCCTCCTCCTCTCCTGCCCCTCCTGCCCCTCCTGCTCCTCCTGCCTCCTCCTGCCCCTCCTGGGGGTCGGGTGCAGCTGCACCCCAGTCAGGTCTCGACTTGTCGGTTTTTTCTGCACCCTCCAGTCGAGGTATCAAATTACAACATCCGCATTCCCAGACAGTAGACTGGACGCGACGGTTATTTGTGCGAACAGCTGCCTCGGTGCAGAGTACTTGAAGGGGGGTGTATCGATACACCCCCCTTTGCAGTATATGTTCAAAGCATTGCAATTATATTCTCCTCAAAATTTGCATTCACTGGTAGTTCAATTGTTCGCAGGCGCTGATGGGCTAGCTCTGTTGATTTAATTACTAGGGGGAGATTTTCGCTCCCCCTAACACATAATGGCTTAGGGGGAGATTTTCGCTCCCCCATACGTCAGGAATTGTTGAAGACTAGAACAAGCATGAGACCGTGACAACTGGTGTTCTGTTGATTTAATTACTAGGGGGAGATTTTCGCTCCCCCATACGTCAGGAATTGTTGAAGCCTAAAACAAGATTGATAACGTGGGTGTTTGACAACTGGTGATTTATTGCTCGGAATTCGATACGGGCGGACTATAATGGGTTCCTGCAAGGGTCGGTAGCCCTCCCGTTGGGGTATCAAATTACAGCATCCGCATTCCCAGACAGGTCTCGACTTGTCGGTTTTTTGTGTGAACACCTGCACCCTCCAGTCGAGGTATCAAATTACAACATCCGCATTCCCAGACAGTAGACTGGACGCGACGGTTATTTGTGCGAACAGCTGCACCCTCCAGTCGAGGTATCAAATTACAACATCCGCATTCCCAGACAGTAGACTGGACGCGTCAGTCGGTTGTGCGAACAGCTGCCTCGGTGCAGAGTACTTGAAGGTATATGCAGTATATGTTCAAAGCATTGCAATTATATTCTCCTCAAAATTTGCATTCACTGGTAGTTCAATTGACCGCAAGCGCTGATGGGCTAGCTCTGTTGGTTGTAGCGTTACCCTGTTCAACTCTTGTATTAATTATCCAAAGTATGTCATGTGGGTACTGAGAATACTCGGCTTGACGAGGAGATTCCAAAAATGCAAAAAAAAGGTCAAAAGTGTGGTGCGGGCCCCTTTTTTGCAAACATCATCCAAAGTGTACGATGTGGGTACTCAAATGACTCGGCTCGACTAGACGAACAAGAATCTGCAATCAGAAATCTGATCCGAGGTTAGGTTAGGTTAGGTTAGGTTAGGTTAGGTTACGTTAGGTTAGGTTACGTTACGTTAGGTTAGGTTAGGTTAGGTTAGGTTAGTATTCGCAACAACAAAAATTCGCAAAAAAAAAAATTCGCAAAAAAAAAAATTCGCAAAAAAAAAATTTCGCAAAAAAAAAAAAAATTTGGCAAAAAAAAAAAATTGGCAAAAAAAAAAATTTCGCAAAAAAAAAAATTCGCAAAAAAAAAAAATTCGCAAAAAAAAAAAATTCGCAAAAAAAAAATTCGCAAAAAAAGTTTGCAAAAAAGTTCGCAAAAAAAAAAATTCGCAAAGTGTCACAGACGAGACCTCGGGGGGGGGGGGGGGGGGGGGGCGTCCCTCCTGTCCCTCCTGGAGTCGGACTGTCCAATATACCCTACTGATTAACTATAACCTTTAAATTAGTTCCAGCTTAATTAATATCAGTAATCTTTGGTACTATTTAAGGGTCTGTGGTAAAGTGTTACTATGTGAAGTTACAAAGTCATTACAAATCCTACTTTTAAGTTTCTATATTTACTGTCAACCTTTTTTATACAAATCAAGCAACTATTGTTCTTGGATGCAATGAAAAAGAAAATGATATAAGTGTCACGTTTCTCATGAAGGTTTTGTAATATTTTGAAACTTATTTGAAAATGAAAACGAGATTTATTTTTAAAGTGGTCACAGCAAAGTTACAAACATAAAGCTGGTTTTAAATAGCATTATCTTTCTTTTGATGACGCATTTCTAAGAAATTCTTAAAGATCACTTGGCGTAACCATTTTGTCATTGTTTTTATATTCGCAGTTTTCTCACAAACATTTGATTGTTGTGTAGTTTATCTTACTGGCATAATATGTTAAAGACAACTAAGACTGTTTATAATTAACTATTATTTATAAACTAAAAACGTAGGGGAAAAAGGGTTAACATAGTCCTGAAACTGAAATTAGACGCAGAACTCCACAAGCAATAACACGTCTATCTTCTGTGATATATGGAATGTAATATTACTTTGCAGCTTAGCTAAAGAAGCTTATGTTACAGGTTGAAGGACTCCAGTGATAAGAATCTGCCTAAACGACAAACTTATCTTCCAGTTGTTTTATATTTTCATGAATTTGTTATAGCTATTGTAGGTGGATACAAATTATCCTATAAAGTAACAAATAACTGAACGTCGGCAAAACTTAGAAGATTTATTTTTGCTTGCTTGTTTGTTTGCTTTTTGCTTGATTTATCAATTAAATTTTAAACTTTACAATTTTCATTACAAAAGTTTGAAATATTTTCAAGTTGGAAATTATTTCAATTCATATTTTCCAGTTTATAACCTTGACCAAAGAGTGTCATCTAATTATGTTTTAGTCCTAGGACGAAAAAGATCATCAAAAAATACTTTTTCCCAAGGAATAAAAAGAACAACTTTAGCGTCTCAATGCATGTGCTGTACACAGCTGTTTAAAGCAGTATGAAGAAAAATTAATAAAGCGTTATTATGGAATCTCAGGGTTGTACTTGGAGTGATCGACAGATGGCTAGATGCGCGTGACTAAGCGTTCATTCTGAACAATGGACCTTGAAACAAGGACCCCCGACCGGGGCGAGGGGGAGGGAGAGACCCAAATATTGCTTGGTTCTTAGGAACACTTCAGTGAAGTGATGAACGACCAAAAGCTGAGTTTCATGATTCCCTTCACTTATAAATATTTATATTTGTTTCCAAAGCTGAAAATTAATTTTGAAGCAGTCGTGGAAGTTATCTTTATGTTATAACAAGGTTTTAATTTAATTGCATTTAAGACAAAACAATGATTACTTTATTTTTCTTTTAATACAACCGTACAGTGAAAAAATCCTGATATTCAGTTTGAGTGAAGAAATATTAGGCTGTTCTAAAATTACAGAATAGTACAGGCACAACCAGTGACCATAAGGATAGTTTTCAGATCTCCTTCTTTTATTAATATGTGTTCCAAAACTAAAAATTAATCAAAAAACAGTCACGGATTCTATCTACATGCTATAACCGGGTTTTACTATAGTGACATAAATAATTAATTGATCTTTTATTTGAGTTGTAACAACCATACAGTAAAAAAAAATACAACTAATAACACAATAAAAAATATACGGCATGAGGCACTTATAATTTTGTATCAACTATTGCTTTGATGGTACCTGTTTTTAGATACGAAAGATAATATTATCTAATATAAAAATAAATATGATTATTGACAAGTTAAAAATGCCGTGTGTTTATTTCGTTTGTGAAATAAAACTATAAGGTAAATTCTCAAAACGAAATTTATCGAATGAACATTTTTTTATTTATTGGTATCCCATTGATGGTGTTAGACAAGTATTTTACCTGTATCAGGGTGTTTAATGTTTACTGTACAACAAGAACGATACTTGCGAGATCCCAGTGGGCAATCTCAGCTTGTGTTAGATGCCGAGTTGATTTACCCTGTGATCAATCTCTGGGAACAACTGGTCGCTTACTGAAGCTAGACAATCTCAAGTTGTTGAATTCAAGAGTTGGGAAGACGGGATTTCGTGTGCGAGTTACTACTCTTACATACTTTTAAATTGAAACCTCCCATCCATGATCTCTGAGCATCTGTGGGTGGTTTACATTATATGTAGTTTAATTTAATCAGGTTATTTTTATGCATGTCCCCATAGTGAGAAACCGTGCATAAAATATTAAAAAAAAATAGTTTCAGGTGAAGCTTGGAAAATCCACTTCCTTTCCCTGTATAAAAATCAAATTTCGTATAATTTCACTGGTGTTTGTTAAACAACGTAAATTCTACATATACAGAGAATTATTGTTCTCCACGAAACAGAATACATTCAATACTTCAAGTAGTACCTTAATAAATTAAAAACTGAAAAGTTACCGCATAAAGTTAGGGCATAAGGTTTGAATAGAAAAATTGGGTTAAAAGAGAACAAATAAGCAAACTTGTCTATTACTATCTGTTTAGGTAATGGACGTTTCATGACTTGTTTTGTGTTTGGTTATTACAAAATCAGGAATGCTCTTAAAGTTTTTTCTTCAGCTAAATTACCTAGTTTTAATATTGCATATTTTATTGAATAGGTAATATATTATGAATATAAAATAACTATCAGGACCAAAAACTATATTTAAGGTAAGTATAATTACAAAGCAAAGTTTGTAAGATAGAAGGATTAATGAAAATTCTTCTAATAAGTTTCAAAATATGTATTTACAAATTACTTTATATAAAAATACCTGTTATTGGAATGTTTATGTTGAATAGCCCATGTTTATTGCTGTCATAATAATGCTGTAAAATGTTTTTATCAGGCAATACGATACGTTTGTAAATGAGACGTGTTTCTTTTGTTGTGTTGAAAAATATCAAGTTACATCTTTGTTAAAGCAGCTAACAAGGGAATCTGAAGGATTCAGATTAAAATAACATATATTTACAGGTTATTCAATATTGTGTTTAAACTGTTTTAATAATTTTAAAATATTATTAATAATGTAACCTCTATACATATATAAAATAACTAATAAATGTCTTGCAAATTTTGTATTGAATAATTACAAATAATTCCTTTTACATTTCCTAATTGTATTATCAATTAAATACCCCCGTCGCAGCAAACCTGCATACTCAGCGAATTTCCAATGAATATATAACAACACATTAAAACACTTAACAGGATTCATAAGAAATGTATTCACAAACAATCGATATTTAAAATATTAATTATTCTCAATAAGAATAACATTGGGGATGAGTAAGCAGGTTTGCTGCAACAAGGCACACGAAATAATGGGTTTTTATGAAAATATCAATAGAACTCATCTTAGTGAAGACACATACCAAGTTTCATCCATATACATTCATAAATAAGCGATATATAACATTTTAAGTATTTTCCATAAGAATAACATGGGGACCAAGTACCTAGGTTTGCTGCTACAGGAAACATTGGTGAAAAATTGTTTTTTTGTGCAAACAACAATAAACCACAACCAGATCAAGCCATATACCAAATTTCGCCAGTTTATATTCATAAATAAGCAAGATATACAATTTTTCTTTTTCTCCATAAGAATAACATTAGACAACGTACTGTCAATATCTCGGTAACCAATTGACGTAGAGCAATGATCAAAATACCAAATTGTTTGTTTTTTTAAGTTGAATTCAATGGTATAAATTAAAATTTGATTTAAATTAAAATTACATGTGAAAACCCCAAAAAACACATTTTTGGGGTACAAAACCCCCCTTCGGATGGTGCGATTCATCTGGTTTTCGAACTCGTTCAAATAAATGGTACTTTACACATTTGTACCAAATTTAATTAAGATCGGACCTTTTTTACGAGAGTTATCGTGCTTACGGACACATATATATATAAATATATATAAATAAATATATATAAATATATATATATATATAAATATATATATATATATAAATATATATATATATATAAATATATATATATATATATACATATATAAAAATTTGAACGAAAAAATGAAAAGTAATCATGGTCTCGGGCTTAAGTCTTACCATGAGACCTACGGTAATAGCTTCTTCCCTATAGGGGAAATTCGCTAAAATAGTTTCAACATACAATATATATACTCAAAACATATAAACTGAAATAATTTACAGCTCATGGTTAAAAATAGTATTTGCAATATTGGAACTAACAATTAGATTGTAAGTTAGTCTTTCAGAAAGTAGTAAAAAATTTGTAATTTCATGTTTGGTTTTATACATACTAGTGATCACCCAGAGGTAGAAATTCGACCAACATTAATTCTATGTAAACCCAAAACGGCAAATAATTTCTGTTTGCGTGAATGTTCTGCCACATCCTGCGTGAGAATTTGCATTTGAACCATAGTCCTTATGCTGAACTTCACAAATAACCTCTCTTTCTCTTTAACCCTCTCCCCACTAACCTTTCATCCCCCTCTCCCCCTCAAAACTAGAATATTGGAGTTTAAAAAGGATAATAGAAAGGTGTTACCATTCCAGTAGTCCGTAAAATCGTTTATTTACATTATATCTTTAACGTCTGTTCTTGCTGTTTTGATAGTTATATCAACAGCTTTCAAACATACAATTCAATTAATTACTTTTCTTCCATAAAATTAACATTGAAACTTTGAAAGCTTGTGGGGCACAGCCCTGGAGGTCGATGCAAATTAAAATGGGTTTCTGCTAATCTACAGGATAATACCTTTCTAACGGTATGCTTGAATTTCTCCTGCGATGCACTCAAGCTGAGACAAAAGGAGGGACAGTTTTGTGCTTGGCTATTAATATAAAGATGTGTATTGTTATTTGCATTAGTAACTCTTTAAAACAAAATAAAATAAAAATGTTAGTAAAATGCATAAATCATTTGTTTCTGCCTATAGAAAACCAAATAAATTTAATATATTCCTTAGGTTTTATTGTTAGGTGTTTAAGTTTGTTCATCAGTTTGGGTTATCAAATGACAACCTCAGGTAAACTTCTAAAACTTAACTATGCCTATTGTCTGTATAAATTCCAGTTTACAATTTAGCCAAGGGTCAATAATTAATGACGTGTATTAAAAAAAGCTCGACCTTCAACAATACAACAAACGGTATTTGGACCGTCCTATCATATGTACATAGGGCTAAAATATCCAGTAAAACCACCAGCAATTAGGGAAAGTAATAGTAATTTTTTACCAATTATGTAATTTCAATAGAGGATGTAATAGAGGGCGGTATTCAAAAAGCTAGAGGGAGTTTGCGAAAAGCTAGGTACTTACTAAAGAGGCACGCACACTTATAAACAATGGACATTAAAACAGAGGCACCCCTGCAGAGCAACGAGAGGGCCCGTGATAGCGTCTGCAGTTACACAGCAACATGCCATGCTTTGTATGTGATAATCTTCTAATTCTTAATTGATTTTGGTGGAACTAAGTTTCACTTATAAAAGAAAACTTATATTGATGAAATGGAAAAGTTAATTGAGTTTTGTTGTTTTCTTTTTTAATATTTAAACTAATTCACGGATTACTTTGAATTAATGATTCTAAATATATAAAGCATGTTGTGTTTTTTTTTTTCAAAATATATGTACTATGCAAAATATATTCATCATATTCAATTTATTTTGGTTCTTATATTTATCTTATATTAGTACATTTTCTTCTGAATAAAATATTCATTATTAACAATAGGTTAATAAACCTGAGCTCATACTTGAGTAGATTACGGTTTTTTTTAATACGTCAGCCAAATATATTTTTAATCTTCATGAATTGTGTAGGTATAGAACAAGTCATCTTTATCCATACCTACCAACAGAAAAACAAACAGAAACTTACACGATGCAATTTACAGAACAAACCGACTATTTCAAAATAAAGATATATTAAGCAGTCCATGAAAAATATGCTGATGATATTGTCTGAGAGTTAGTTTAATAAACAACAACTGTTCTTCAAGAGAAAATAGAGCTAAAACAAAATGATTTTGATAAACATATAACGTACTTGACTTGTAGGTATCTCTTTTGTAAGCATTGTTTTGTTGTTTTTCAAACATATTTCAACTATAAATTTGGTTCCATTAATTAAGTATGAATTGAGGTAAAGTTTAAGTCAACACATGTTTTTATCTATTTGTAAGCAGGTTTATTACAATTAGTGATATCCAGCAATTGAATAACAATATTTGTAGGTATAGGAATTTACTTATAATATAAAATTTCAGTTATTTTTATAGATTTTAAATACTGTACAGTAATCAAATATATTAAATCAGTATACATATTTCTAGAGTTTACAAGTGTTAAGATTTAAAATATAATTAAGATAATTTTAAAGATTACGTAACACAGTTTCTTAAGTTTAGATTTAAAAAAAACTTCCATCGATGCACTGATATACGATATACAAACACTCCACAAACTTCCATCGATGCACTGATATACGATATACAAACACTCCACAAACTTCCATCGATGCACTGATATACGATATACAAACACTCCACAAACTTCCATCGATGCACTGATATACGATATACAAACACTCCACAAACTTCCATCGATGCACTGATATACGATATACAAACACTCCACAAACTTCCATCGATGCACTGATATACGATATACAAACACTCCACAAACTTCCATCGATGCACTGATATACGATATACAAACACTCCACAAACTTCCATCGATGCACTGATATACGATATACAAACACTCCACAAACTCCTCCCTGAAGTATTAAAATTTGATACGTTTGAAGTTTTTGATGTTTACTTTGAGGGTGTTTGTTTGCCTCATCCCAATGTTTATTCAAATTACTTCTGAATGAACAATGGAACACGTTTTGCTAAAGTATTCATCTTATTATTCATTATGTGTTTATTATGTGTTCGTAATAATTTGTTTGTGTCAAAACATAAATAATATTCCAACCCCAGCTTTTTAAAATAAATTAAGCAGATTTTTGTGAGGAGATAGCCTGAAAAATTATTAGGTCTTGCGTTAATGGAATGGCCCTTGACATCGAACGGGTATTTCGGGGTTTTGGAAAGCATCCACCCCCGACTGACTGGGTTTTCAGATAACATTTATTCTAAAGAAGAATATATATCAATTGAATTGAATATTTAACAGGAAAAATAGTGATTTTAAGATAGCTTTTGGTATTGCATTACAACATAAACTAATGAGAACCCATATAGTTTGGCTAACTCCAAAGGAAAAATATGTTCTCATATTAGCAACTGGATTCGAATGTTATATTAAATAAAAATACAGAAAAAAATTTAAATTAAAATTTAGTTTGAACTGTATTAGTATTCACAACCTTATTTTACCCATAACATGTATTATTTTTACCGATATATTTACCTTTTAATTAGTTTTAGAACAATTCTTGAGTTTTTACGTATTTGGCATTGTTACAAAAATAGTTCTCAAATATATTCTACTTTTACTTTTTAGTTTAAAAAATTATAAGAAATACAATTAGTAACATATTTATCACAATCGAATCCACCGACGGGATGTGGTCGAGATACAGACCAATAGATCATTAACGGTTCAAGCCATTATTCACACAGGCAATCAAATTAAATTTAGGAGATCTTATCAAACAGTAATATATGGAACGATGACATAAACCTTAGCAATAATTCATTATTGAATGTTGAAAGTTTAAAGTAACAAGTTAAGTTACTATGTAACTAAGTTTACACTACCAAACATTTATTAATCTACCTACTTTTCCTTACCCCTTGCGTATAGAAGGGCTGCAAACTGTTGTTCTTTGTTTTGATACTTACTTAAAATCCCCTTAATGTTTATATGAGATTATTTCTTAAAATACTTCAGCAAGTTTTAAAATCCTATGATAATTGAGTATTCTGTTTAACAATTGTATTTGTTAATGTACAGACTTTGTAAGTTAAAATAAAAAAACAAATATAATTTTGTATTTTAATACGAAATAATATAACAAGCATAAATAAAATCATGCCACTATCATCAATTTTAATATTCTAATAGTTTATAATATGGGAGAATATTGCAATGAAAAACATATTAAAGATATTAAAAGGTTTGGTTCCTTATAGTGAATATTTAATATTTGTTTTAGCTAGCCAGGATGTGTCTGTACGTATACCAATCACACTTCCCAAAGACGTGAAGTTTTTGTGGGAATTACTTCCTTGCAAATTAATAATAATGTTTGTATTGTTTTACATTTATAATTTTGGAATAAAATTATTTTAATTTGGATCAAAATTCATCATTTTACTCATGATTCATTAAAAATGTATAAAATATAAATTGTTAAATCTAGCATGTTTTTATTAAATATAGGTAATAGATAATATATTCCTTTTTTAAGGCCCTCTTCTTACTGATATATATTAATTGAAAATTAAAACATTGAATCAGTAAGGAGTCCTTAAATAATAAAAATTACATTACTGATTCGAAGTTTTTAATTTTAAATTACAAATATAATTAGTTGTTTGAAATATATAAAATAATTAGTTTTTTCGGGATTTATTTTAATCTTACTGCAAAATTGCACCTATAAATACATTTTGCATTTGTAAATTTGCAAATTAAGAAGGAAATATTTATATACAGTATAAGCACCTTTTTATGCCTGTCAAAGCACATTTCATTTGCGACTAACATTATGTAATATATTAATTGAGGGTGTTTTAGTGTTTTTTATAATAACTTTCTAGAGGGATACTGTTCCTATTTCATTATTAGGTACTAAAGTGAATAGTGATATAAATGCGACGCCGATGTTGTGCAAAGTGATCAATGCAACTGTCAATTCGTTAGTGGCACAATACATATTGTTCTCTGCAGAGCTATCAACTACATGATCACTATAGCACCAAGAAGTACCTCGTTATTTCTATGAAAGAAATTGAAGTAGTTTTCATGTAACCATTATGATTTAATTAGGTATTTACTCCTCTTTCCTTAAAACATTTCTTTGAGTAATTTATATATTTTGTAATACGTTTCATACCTAAAATAACAGAAATATAGCTCAAGCTAAAACTGTACAATTTTAACCGTATTTAATATTAGATTTTTCGGATCATGTGAAAACCCGCATACTCGCAACTCAATATTAGTAGTTTTGTATTAATTGTATAGGTAGATGTAGTTATTTGTGTATATGGGTGTATTTGAATTTGTTTGTTTTCTTATTGGATTTATTTGGAACAATAACTGGAGCACTCCGTAGCATAGAATTAAGTTGATTAAGCTATCTGAACGTCCTCGAGTGACCTGTAACTCTTCCAATGTTCAATATTTATATGTAATAATTTTCTGTCCAAGCTATTTACTTACCGTAAATGATGATTGCTCTTGGTAATTTCATACAATTTTCTGTACATTAAATAATTAGTTTAAAAGCTTGAAGTTGGTGTTTCGTTTCTTTTGTTCAGCCGTAGTAACTAGATATACTGATATGTCGTTTTATACAAAATATTTAATTACATATAATTATGTTAAAGGTATTAACAACCAAGAGAGTAATTTTATTTTAGTATATTAGGATGGTGGCGACACTGTCATTTCAAAATAGACGGTTAGATTTTAAAATACGTTATAGTTGGTGTGGCCATATAACTGGAATGACGTAGATAATTGTAAGTTGTATTTAATTATTATTTAAACATTGATATCTTGAATTTGTATAACTTTGAATTTTAAAAATGTAAAAAAACTAATATTGTTTCACCTTAAAGTAAAGACAAATATTGAAGAGTTCCATAAAATAGGAAATATTAAAATCAAATCAAACTTGCATTTTTCAACAGGAAAATCTCATATTGTAACGTAATATTCATATGCATTTTATTTTATTTCATTTTAATTTGTATTATATAATTTAACCTTACCTGACTGTAATTCCATTGTTTTACTTTCTTTACAGACGTAGATCATTCCATCCCAGTTGGCCAGACACCAAATAAAGTAAGACCAAACCATTATATTTTATTATACAGTAGCTGATATAGCTAAGGGTCGTTTGATTTTATAATTTATACATTTTTCACCATTAGTAAACCATCATTAGTATATTAAGTTTAACGATGTCAGATTGCATTTATTAATTCCTGGAGTAAATTATCTCAATTGTTATGTAAACCCAAAATTTAAACAATGTTTGTACCTAATTGGCACCCTCGGTTTATAGAAAGAAAGAAAAAAAGTATTTATTTCTATTCAAGTACATAACATTGAATTCACTTATTACATAAATAAATAACAAATCAATAAACAACAAAATGATTCAACATAGAGTCTTAACCTAACAAAACAAAGATAATTAAGTGCTAGTTAATAAGTAAACAAAGTACCTAAACAGAAATTAGGTCCCCCAAAGGCAAACCTGTGTCGGGGTGACCATCATTTTAATAAGAAAGGGATGCAGGCCTGTGCATTACAAAAACTGAATTAACAAAGTAACAGTAATGAAAATAAATAAAAAGTGAATAGTGAGTATATAGATTGAGTAACATAAATATTAGTAGTTATATCTTGCTCAATCATTATAGTTAGAATATTAAAGCAGATTTACCATTTCAATCCAAAGGCCTGGTTTACCCAATATATTTAGAGTGTGGTAGTAGGGAGCCTGGTTGGTACTTTCTTTTGGAGCAGGAGTCCTGTTCCTTGTTGGAGCCCTGCCTTATCTACCGACCTACAACAAGGTGGTGCCCCGTACTTCACCGAGCAAACTCAAAGAAGACAAAGAAGTACTGCTCTTAGGTTATCCTATGCCACCACGGCTTTCTGTCAAGAATCACCCCCTTCTCCACTGAGTAAAACCGGATATTTGCATAATTCACGGGGGAGAACGTTGCAACGAGGTCTCCGTAACAAAAAAGTAGTTTTTAAGATCTAACTAACAGGAAAATATTTTTACTTCCTTCTTATTTAAAATAAAAATGACAAATTATTTTAAACCAGGTATAAAATTTTAAACCTGTTGTTAGTTACTACGATCTCAGTGTAACTTTACATCCGTCAGTTTATTATGGTTCGAAATACCTGCTATGTCGATTACACTGCTCGAGTACACTGCTCAATTACACTGATCGTATACACTGCTCAATTACACTGATCAATTACACTGCTCAATTACACTGATCGATTACACTGCTCAATTACACTGATCGTATACACTGCTAGATTACACTGCTCAACTACACTGCTAAATTACACTGATCAATTACACAGATTGATTACACTGCTCAATTACACTGCTCAATTACACTGCTCGAGTACACTGCTCAATTACACTGATCGTATACACTGCTCAATTACACTGATCGATTACACTGCTCAATTACACTGATCGTATACACTGCTAGATTACACTGCTCAATTACACTGCTAAATTACACTGATCAATTACACAGATTGATTACACTGCTCAATTACACTGCTAGATTACATTGATCGATTAGACTGCTAGATTAGACTGATAAATTACCTGCTTGATTACACTGCTCGAGTACACTACTCGAGTACACTGCTCAATTACACTGATCGTATACACTGCTCGATTACACTGCTCAATTACACTGATCAATTACACTGCTCAATTACACTGCTCGAGTACACTGCTCAATTACACTGATCGTATACACTGCTCAATTACACTGATCGTATACACTGCTCAATTACACTGATCGTATACACTGCTCGATTACACTGCTCAATTACACTGCTAAATTACACTGATCAATTACACAGATTGATTACACTGCTCAATTACACTGCTAGATTACATTGATCGATTAGACTGCTAGATTAGACTGATAAATTACCTGCTTGATTACACTGCTCGAGTACACTACTCGAGTACACTGCTCAATTACACTGATCGTATACACTGCTTAATTACACTGATCAATTACACTGCTCAATTACACTGATCGTATACACTACTCAATTACACTGATCAATTACACTGCTAAATTACACTGATCGTATACACTGCTCAATTACACTGATCAATTACACTGCTCAATTACACTGATCAATTACACTGCTCAATTACACTGATCGTATACACTGCTCAATTACACTGATCGTATACACTGCTCAATTACACTGATCAATTACACTGCTCAATTACACTGATCAATTACACTGCTCAATTACACTGATCGTATACACTGCTCAATTACACTGATCAATTACACTGCTCAATTACACTGATCGTATACACTGCTCAATTACACTGATCGATTACACTGCTCAATTACACTGATCGTATACACTGCTCGATTACACTGCTCAATTACACTGCTAAATTACACTGATCAATTACACAGATTAATTACACTGCTCAATTACACTGCTAGATTACATTAATCGATTAGACTGCTAGATTAGACTGATAAATTACCTGCTTGATTACACTGCTCGAGTACACTACTCGAGTACACTGCTCAATTACACTGATCGTATACACTGCTTAATTACACTGATCAATTACACTGCTCAATTACACTGATCGTATACACTGCTCAATTACACTGATCAATTACACTGCTAAATTACACTGATCGTATACACTGCTCAATTACACTGATCAATTACACTGCACAATTACACCGATCAATTACACTGCTCAATTACACTGATCGTATACACTGCTCAATTACACTGATCAATTACACTGCTCAATTACACTGATCGTATACACTGCTCAATTACACTGATCGATTACACTGCTCAATTACACTGATCGTATACACTGCTCGATTACACTGCTCAATTACACTGCTAAATTACACTGATCAATTACACAGATTGATTACACTGCTCAATTACACTGCTAGATTACATTGATCGATTAGACTGCTAGATTAGACTGATAAATTACCTGCTTGATTACACTGCTCGAGTACACTACTCGAGTACACTGCTCAATTACACTGATCGTATACACTGCTTAATTACACTGATCAATTACACTGCTCAATTACACTGATCGTATACACTGCTCAATTACACTGATCAATTACACTGCTAAATTACACTGATCGTATACACTGCTCAATTACACTGATCAATTACACTGCTCAATTACACTGATCAATTACACTGCTCAATTACACTGATCGTATACACTGCTCAATTACACTGATCGTATACACTGCTCAATTACACTGATCAATTACACTGCTCAATTACACTGATCAATTACACTGATCAATTACACTGCTCAATTACACTGATCGTATACACTGCTCAATTACACTGATCAATTACACTGCTCAATTACACTGATCGTATACACTGCTCAATTACACTGATCGTATACACTGCTCGATTACACTGCTCAATTACACTGCTAAATTACACTGATCAATTACACAGATTGATTACACTGCTCAATTACACTGCTAGATTACATTGATCGATTAGACTGCTAGATTAGACTGGTAAATTACCTGCTTGATTACACTGCTCGATTACACTGCCAGTTACGATTAATCACTTATCCACCAATAAAGTTGATCATGTATTCATACTATTTCTATCCTACATAGGTTAACATATCCACCGGCGACAACAAACGTACATGTTTTAAAAAAATAATAATAATTTCATAACGAATTTAATTTCAAAGGATCAGCTTCAAAATATTTGATAAAAATGCTTGAAACATTATAATGATTACATTAAAATATTGAAATGTTTTATTTACAACAGATTAGCATATAAAAAGTGTAATATATAGCATTTTAACGCACAGCTAACTTACAAACGATTACAAAGTTAAACCCTTGTACAGCTTTCGATGTAATCTAAAGCCCCACAGTGCTTTGAGACCAAACCCTTTTCCCATCTCTCTGATTCAGTTCTCTTTTCATGTAATTATAAAGTTGTTACGTTAAAATGTTATTCACATGTTTAACATCAAAACCCGCTTTCACGTATGACCGATGCCCAGCAATTAGCTTTAAATATTGAATTCAACTTTACTTAGCAAAATTTCCTAGTAACAAATAAATAAACGGTATCAACGAACCAACACTAACTTTCTCCCTTTTAATCACATAGAATCAATAAGTTACGACAGCCTGCCTATAAAACCCCATGCAGAATTCTAAAACTAGTTGCTTCTTATTTACTCTATATAGAATACAATGAACGGTAACTTTTATAAAAATGCCTTCTTGTAAACCTTTTTTTCTGAAAAGTTGAACCAAATGGCTTTATTGGAAGCATAAAAGGTTAATTTGCTACCCTTCATTTTCGCTTCTAGGCATGATGTCAGACAGACATCACCACAAAACCCCTTTTTTGGGACTAAAAAAAACAAATATTTTCATTTACAAATCAAGTTAAGAACACGTAGTTAAACAATAATTACTTCCCTATAAACTATCTGTATACAGGGAGTATGTAAAATGATATTTTAATTAACATCCAATGCAGACATGCAATCCTTGTTTTCAAGTACTATTTAAGGTGTAGATGTTTGTATCTAAATGGATGCTAAGGATGCTATAATACTAGAAATATCAAATGTAGTTAATCATCACACATAAATAATATTTAATTTGTTTACTCCTAGAGATTAGAGTGCGTTCAATAGTCAAAGTTAATTTTGAATATTTTTTTCAATAATTTTGTTTAAAGAAGTATACAAATTAATATTAGTGCAGTTGTATTCATTGTATACTTACATTAAGCCCTGTAAACTACGATGCGATGACGTCAGTATTTTGCCCCAGATGGCCTTTTGTTAAAGGGAGTTCTCATCAAAGCTGTTCGGACAGAAGCTTCGTTTACGTTAATTAACTCAAGATTAATTAGCAGGTCCTAGGATACCCGAGCTTCAGGCTTACATATTACTGTGCATAAAATAAAACAATTTTTATCTAAGATCTGTATCCTCATTTTTCTTGGTACGCGAGATTGTTTTATATTTACAATATTTACAATGTTTTTATGTGTAGTGTCCTTATATTATGAGCAAGACTGGAGGGGTTCAGGTCATAGATGAGGTACTTCAGTTTGACAACTAATTACAATAGTCAGTAGTATATATATTACATTGATTCGTAAGGTGGTTAAGATTTTATTTAACTTCTTAACGGTTTTTTATGTACGTTTAATTAAAAAAAAACATCAAAAGGGCAAATTTTGTTTGATAGGAATTACACTGTATATCGTATGGGTTAAAGCCAATATCAAAACAATGGTAAACCGTACATTAACTCAATAAAAGAGTGTAATTTTTATAATTTAAAATGCCACATTTCCCACTGCAAGGTCAGTCCCCGCCCCCCCTCCACTACTCCTACATATAAGACTCACTAACACATCCAAGAAGAAACTCAGAGTAAATTTTTACTATAAAATAGTGATGTAGACAAATGTTTGGCGACCTAAATTTGTGACGTCGGGAACCTCAACTTACCTGTTCTATCTATTCCTTCAATTTTACTTGCACATGGACTTTCCCCAAATTACTCAGATAATAAACATTTTCAAGAACAATGCTTCAAAAACTTAGTAGATTCATTTCAAACTAATAAGACAAACTTATACAGTAAATAAAATATTTGTTATACAAATCCATCATTGAAGGTTGTAAAACATATTATATTATTTCAAAATATAAAGAAACTGCAACTTCCATGTGGGAGTATTTGTGTAATATTATTGCAGCTGAATATTTTATTTGTGTAAATTCAAAAGTTTCTACAGTTTTTCTTCTAGCAGGTTATACAAATTTAAGATTAGTGTAACAAATTCAAAGAACTGCTAAATTAATTAACAGTATTAGTTAAATTTTCAAATCCAATGTATTGGACACCGAATCGTTCACTGATTCACAGAATTGTTTTATAAATATAATACTCAACGAGTGGTGACAACAAAACAACTGAAATGTCACAATAATACCGTGGGCCGAATATTGCCCGCTAACATCGTATATTGGACGATGATTTTAAACTATTGTTGCTATGGATTTATGATATACAATTTTAGTTTACTACTATACAAACTGTACTTTTCCTTGTTCCTCAAACCATAGAGAAATGGAGTTTTTGTTTCTTGCATGTAAAAAAATACTATTATCATAGTGCGATTGAATATCTGTAAACGCAATATATTACTTCCTTATACGTCCTAGTATAGTAAATGTATTCAGTGACAAAGTATAATTTAGATTTTCAGCAAACTATTGTGAAGACTTGTTTAATCTTTTGTATGAAATTTTTTCCTTGACAAATATTTAAATGTACACGGTAACTACTCTTAAATAGAACGTATTTATCAGTTATGGTTAGGAAGACAGGTTTGGGATTTGTTTTTATTCTATTTCTACAACACTTAAGCTACCTTTCACAGGTTTAAACATGAAAACCTCATATGTTTACATATTGAGAAATGTTTCGTTTTCGGGAAACCCAGAGCATAAGTGTTAAAAAGGTAACCGAAATCATGAAAACTTACTTTATGGTATTATATTTGAAAGTATGTGAAAAATGGATAAATGTTATACTATATAATTAACGTATTAGATTATATAAATAAAACCATAGGATTACTTAAAACCTTCATAAAGGCTATTTATAAACCATATAATTAATCCAAATTGAAATCTAAGTATATAAACGTTGTGTGTATTAAAATAATAAAACATGCAACCAACCGGGTCATAATACAAATTCTAGTACGGTGGTAATCTAGTATAAGTCTCAGTTCGTTGTTTTGCAATATTTCGTTATTTACACTGCATTGGGTTTGTTTACCCTGCATATGTTGCTTGGTTACTTTGTTGTTGTAAATGTAGGTAAGCCACTGGTATTATCCATCTATGGATAATAATAGACGCAAGAGCACAAACTACATGGCGTGCCTTGGACAAGCACAACAACAATTGTAATCTAGTATAAGTCTCAGTTCGTTGTTTGTGCAATATTTCGTTATTTACACTGCATTGGGTTTGTTTACCCTGCTTATGTTGCTTGGTTACTTTGTTGTTCTAAATGTAGGTAAGCCATTGGTATTATCCGTCTATGGATAATAATAGACGCAAGAGCACGAACAACATGGCGTGCCTTGGACAAGCACAACAGCAATTGTAATCTAGTATAAGTCTCAGTTCGTTGTTTTGCAATATTTCGTTATTTACACTGCATTGGGTTTGTTTACCCTGCTTATGTTGCTTGGTTACGTTGTTGTTGTAAATGTAGCTAAGCCACTGGTATTATCCATCTATGGGTAATAATAGACGCAAGAGCACAATCTACATGGCGTGCCTTGGACAAGCACAACAACAATTGTAATCTAGTATAAGTCTCAGTTCGTTGTTTGTGCAATATTTCGTTATTTACACTGCATTGGGTTTGTTTACCCTGCTTATGTTGCTTGGTTACATTGTTGTTGTAAATGTAGGTAAGCCACTGGTATTATCCGTCTATGGATAATAATAGACGCAAGAGCACAAACTACATGGCGTGCCTTGGACAAGCACAACAACAATTGTAATCTAGTATAAGTCTCAGTTCGTTGTTTTGCAATATTTCGTTATTTACACTGCATTGGGATTGTTTACCCTGCTTATATTGTTTGGTTACTTTGTTGTAAATGTAGGTAAGCCACTGGTATTATCCGTCTATGGATAATAATAAACGTAAGAGCACAAACTACATGGCGTGCCTTGGACAAGCACAACAACAATTGTAATCTAGTATAAGTCTCAGTTCGTTGTTTGTGCAATATTTCGTTATTTACACTGCATTGGGTTTGTTTACCCTGCTTATATTGTTTGGTTACTTTGTTGTTGTAAATGTAGGTAAGCCACTGGTATTATCCATCTATGGGTAATAATAGACGTAAGAGCACAAACTACATGGCTTGCCTTGGACAAGCACAACAACAATTGTAATCTAGTATAAGTCTCAGTTCGTTGTTTGTGCAATATTTCGTTATTTACACTGCATTGGGTTTGTTTACCCTGCTTATATTGTTTGGTTACTTTGTTGTTGTAAATGTAGGAAAGCCACTGGTATTATCCGTCTATGGATAATAATAGACGCAAGAGCACAAACTACATGGCGTGCCTTGGACAAGCACAACAACAATTGTAATCTAGTATAAGTCTCAGTTCGTTGTTTTGCAATATTTCGTTATTTACACTGCATTGGGTTTGTTTACCCTGCTTATAATGCTTGGTTACTTTGTTGTTGTAAATGTAGGTAAGCCACTGGTATTATCCATCTATGGGTAATAATAGACGCAAGAGCACAAACTACATGGCGTGCCTTGGACAAGCACAACAACAATTGTAATCTAGTATAAATCTCAGTTCGTTGTTTGTGCAATATTTCGTTATTTACACTGCATTGGGTTTGTTTACCCTGCTTATGTTGCTTGGTTACTTTGTTGTTGTAAATGTAGGTAAGCCACTGGTATTATCCGTCTATGGGTAATAATAGACGCAAGAGCACAAACTACATGGCGTGCCTTGGACAAGCACAACAACAATTGTAATCTAGTATAAGCCTCAGTTCGTTGTTTATGCAATATTTCTTTATTTACACTGCATTGGGTTTGTTTACCCTGCTTATGTTGCTTGGTTACTTTGTTGTTGTAAATGTAGGTAAGCCACTGGTATTATCCATCTATGGGTAATAATAGACGCAAGAGCACAAACTACATGGCGTGCCTTGGACAAGCACAACAACAATTGTAATCTAGTATAAGTCTCAGTTCGTTGTTTGTGCAATATTTCGTTATTTACACTGCATTGGGTTTGTTTACCCTGCTTATGTTGCTTGGTTACTTTGTTGTTGTAAATGTAGGTAAGCCACTGGTATTATCCATCTATGGGTAATAATAGACGCAAGAGCACAAACTACATGGCGTGCCTTGGACAAGCACAACAACAATTGTAATCTAGTATAAGTCTCAGTTCGTTGTTTTGCAATATTTCGTTATTTACACTGCATTGGGTTTGTTTACCCTGTTTATATTGTTTGGTTACTTTGTTGTTGTAAATGTAGGTAAGCCACTGGTATTATCCATCTATGGGTAATAATAGGCGCAAGAGCACAAACTACATGGCGTGCCTTGGACAAGCACAACAACAATTGTAATCTAGTATAAGTCTCAGTTCGTTGTTTGTGCAATATTTCGTTATTTACACTGCATTGGGTTTGTTTACCCTGCTTATGTTGCTTGGTTACTTTGTTGTTATAATGTAGGTAAGCCACTGGTATTATCCATCTATGGGTAATAATAGACGCAAGAGCACAAACTACATGGCGTGCCTTGGACAAGCACAACAACAATTGTAATCTAGTATAAGTCTCAGTTCGTTGTTTTGCAATATTTCGTTATTTACACTGCATTGGGTTTGTGTACCCTGCTTATATTGTTTGGTTACTTTGTTGTTGTAAATGTAGGTAAGCCACTGGTATTATCCATCTATGGGTAATAATAGACGTAAGAGCACAAACTACATGGCTTGCCTTGGACAAGCACAACAACAATTGTAATCTAGTATAAGTCTCAGTTCGTTGTTTGTGCAATATTTCGTTATTTACACTGCATTGGGTTTGTTTACCCTGCTTATATTGTTTGGTTACTTTGTTGTTGTAAATGTAGGAAAGCCACTGGTATTATCCGTCTATGGATAATAATAGACGCAAGAGCACAAACTACATGGCGTGCCTTGGACAAGCACAACAACAATTATAATCTAGTATAAGTCTCAGTTCGTTGTTTGTGCAATATTTCGTTATTTACACTGCATTGGGTTTGTTTACCCTGCTTATATTGCTTGGTTACTTTGTTGTTGTAAATGTAGGTAAGCCACTGGTATTATCCATCTATGGGTAATAATAGACGCAAGAGCACAAACTACATGGCGTGCCTTGGACAAGCACAACAACAATTGTAATCTAGTATAAGTCTCAGTTCGTTGTTTGTGCAATATTTCGTTATTTACACTGCATTGGGTTTGTTTACCCTGCTTATGTTGCTTGGTTACTTTGTTGTTGTAAATGTAGGTAAGCCACTGGTATTATCCGTCTATGGGTAATATTAGACGCAAGAGCACAAACTACATGGCGTGCCTTGGACAAGCACAACAACAATTGTAATCTAGTATAAGCCTCAGTTCGTTGTTTGTGCAATATTTTGTTATTTACACTGCATTGGGTTTGTTTACCCTGCTTATGTTGCTTGGTTACTTTGTTGTTGTAAATGTAGGTAAGCCACTGGTATTATCCATCTATGGGTAATAATAGACGCAAGAGCACAAACTACATGGCGTGCCTTGGACAAGCACAACAACAATTGTAATCTAGTATAAGTCTCAGTTCGTTGTTTGTGCAATATTTCGTTATTTACACTGCATTGGGTTTGTTTACCCTGCTTATGTTGCTTGGTTACTTTGTTGTTGTAAATGTAGGTAAGCCAGTGGTATTATCCATCTATGGGTAATAATAGTCGCAAGAGCACAAACTACATGGCGTGCCTTGGACAAGCACAACAACAATTGTAATTTAGTATAAGTCTCAGTTCGTTGTTTTGCAATATTTCGTTATTTACACTGCATTGGGTTTGTTTACCCTGCTTATATTGTTTGGTTACTTTGTTGTTGTAAATGTAGGTAAGCCACTGGTATTATCCATCTATGGGGTAATAATAGACGCAAGAGCACAAACTACATGGCGTGCCTTGGACAAGCACAACAACAATTGTAATCTAGTATAAGTCTCAGTTCGTTGTTTGTGCAATATTTCGTTATTTACACTGCATTGGGTTTGTTTACCCTGCTTATGTTGCTTGGTTACTTTGTTGTTATAATGTAGGTAAGCCACTGGTATTATCCATCTATGGGTAATAATAGACGCAAGAGCACAAACTACATGGCGTGCCTTGGACAAGCACAACAACAATTGTAATCTAGTATAAGTCTCAGTTCGTTGTTTTGCAATATTTCGTTATTTACACTGCATTGGGTTTGTTTACCCTGCTTATATTGTTTGGTTACTTTGTTGTTGTAAATGTAGGTAAGCCACTGGTATTATCCATCTATGGATAATAATAGACGTAAGAGCACCAACTACATGGCGTGCCTTGGACAAGCACAACAACAATTGTAATCTAGTATAAGTCTCAGTTCGTTGTTTGTGCAATATTTCGTTATTTATACTGCATTGGGTTTGTTTACCCTGCTTATGTTGCTTGGTTACTTTGTTGTTGTAAATGTAGGTAAGCCACTGGTATTATCCATCTATGGGTAATAATAGACGCAAGAGCACAAACTACATGGCGTGCCTTGGACAAGCACAACAACAATTGTAATCTAGTATAAGTCTCAGTTCGTTGTTTTGCAATATTTCGTTATTTACACTGCATTGGGTTTGTTTACCCTGCTTATGTTGCTTGGTTACTTTGTTGTTGTAAATGTAGGTAAGCCACTGGTATTATCCATCTATGGGTAATAATAGACGCAAGAGCACAAACTACATGGCGTGCCTTGGACAAGCACAACAACAATTGTAATCTAGTATAAGTCTCAGTTCGTTTTTTTGCAATATTTCGTTATTTACACTGCATTGGGTTTGTTTACCCTGCTTATGTTGCTTGAGTAGGATACGCCCCACTATAGCAAGCCAATCAGAAGCCAGCATTTTGTAGTGACGTCATTCCAAGATGGCGGCGCCCATGGCACTTTATTTCCCGCCAAATTTCCTAACCTCACTTTTTAAATTTTAACTCATTTTGCTCAGTTCTGGCAACCTATGCTCTATGATACATTATTTTACATATACACCATTATATATATATATATATTATATACTGTAAATTATATGTATATATGTTCCATGGTTCGACTATTATATACTCTATGCGATTGATACTATCATATGGCAATGTATATACAATATTATACATATACTTTACAGCTACACCATTATATAAATATAATCTAGGATATATTAAAAAGTGACGTCACACGTCACTTGACCGCATGGGCTGAGTGAATATATACGTCATCTGAGGCTGAGCCAGTGACGTAGGCGGTTTCGTGACGTAATGAGGGAAAGTTTAAAGTTCAGGGTCACGGGGAGGTTATTTAAAAAAAGTACTACCTCACACGCGTAAAATTCGATCGTGATTCGATAGGTTAATCGATATAAAAAATTTAATGAAAACAATCGAATGATACGAGTGCGAGGTAGTACTATTTCAAAAATTACTTTATTTTATTTACAATGTTTGTTCTTAATTACAATACTAATCTTCCGCCGTTGTTGGTTATAATCGAAGTTGATGATCCCGGAGAGTTGCGGTCATAGTGTTTTTTCCTGTTGAAAGAAGGTAGATACTTTGATCCCTGCGCAGACTCCATGTTGTTTTTTTTTTGACATCGATCTGTTCTGATAGGTGTTTCCATTTCATTACCGTCAGGTAGAAATACTACCTGACGGTAATGAAGTAGAAACATCTATCAGATCTTGAGTGACATAATATTATTATTATTTTGTGAAGAGCGTCTCGGAGAGCTCGATGTTCACCGGTCGAGAGCCGGAGGTGAACTGACTATTCGCTAGCTAGCGTTTTGGTATCAAACAAAACGGTGGGGGTAAAAGTGAGGTGGGGCGGAGCAGATGGCGGACGGCAGATGGCAGGCGGCAGGTGGCAAGTGCGCGGCAGATGGAAGTCCCCCCACTACACCAGTCCCCCACTACACCAGTCTCCCCACCAAGTTTTACATCGCACAATAACTAGTTTACATGTGTTAGTTAGGGTTTAGCTCTTAGACTGTCAAGACCTTAGCTCCGTAACTGAAAACTTCAATAATGTTTGCTCAACGCTGTATAAGTATAACAGCTACTATGATCTAAACCGGTGCATGTATTCATATGGTGCTTTTTGCGTAGCAATCAACTGGCTAAAAGTGTTTCAACCTCGATTTTTCTTCGACGAAACCGCTCATTGTCCATTAAAAGCGTAGACCTTCTGTCTTCATTGTCAGGGAAGTAGAATGTAGTGTCAAGGGGACTACTGAAGGTCACCTTCCTCATGTTCCTGTAAAACTGCGACATTTTTCAGACCCTCTAGGTAGATGTTCATCCGTTAAGAGCTGGAAGAATAATGATGTAGCGTTATTGTGTATGATAGCCACCTACCCCCCACCACAACGTTACCTTGTCCTTCAAACCATTGTTTTTACGCTACGGATGCTATACTTTTGGTTAGATTTAAATTTAGATTGCACCTTCTTGTTCATTTTGTCAAGCCGTGTAATTGAAGTACCCACATGTTATACTTTGAACCAAAAACAAAGAAAATATTTAGGTTTGTCCTTGAAAATAGTTGTTTTTTCGCTGTTGCTGCTATACCCTTGGTCGGATCTGAATTCTGTTTGCATCAACTTGTTCCTCTGATCAATCTGCGTAATTTGAGTACCCACTTGGCATATGTTAAACTAGAAATAAAGAAATTATTTAGATTTGACCTTCAAAATAGTTATTTTTGGCTAATACTGCTATACCCTTAGTCGGATCTGAATTCTGTTTGCACCAACTTGTTCCTCTGATCACTCTGCGTAATTTGAGTACCCATATGGCATATGTTAAACTAGAAATAAAGAAATTATTTAGATTTGACCTTCAAAATAGTTATTTTTGGCTATTACTGCTATACCCTTGGTCGGATCTGAATTCTGTTTGCACCAACTTGTTCCTCTGATCAATCTGCGTAATTTGAGTACCCACATGGCATATGTTAAACTAGAAATAAAGAAATTATTTAGATTTGACCTTCAAAATAGTTATTTTTGGCTATTACTGCTATACCCTTGGTTGTATCTGAATTATGTTTGCACCAACTTGTTCCTCTGATCAATCTGCGTAATTTGAGTACCCACTTGGCATATGTTAAACTAGAAATAAAGAAATTATTTAGATTTGACCTTCAAAATAGTTATTTTTGGCTATTACTGCTATACCCTTAGTCGTATCTAAATTATGTTTGCACCAACTTGTTCCTCTGATCAATCTGCGTAATTTGAGTACCCAATTGGCATATGTTAAACTAGAAATAAATAAATTATTTAGATTTGACTTTCAAAATAGTTGTTTTTAACTATTACTGCTATACCCTTGGTCGGATCTGAATTCTGTAATAACTAAACATTAATCTCTCCCGAAAAATCAATACATATCTTCCATTATTTTAAGAAACGAGAATTTTCTGAATTTTCTAAGTCCCTAAGGTCATCTGAACATTTTGCCAAAGCGGGGAATAGAGCAGTAAGTGATTCTCACTTTGACCACAAACTGCTCTATTCCCCGCTCTGTATTAGGAGAAGAGGCCTAGTTTAATGCTCGCAATTATAGGCATAAACCTGATAACGGAACGCTATCCTCTCCCCCGAAAAGTTATCCCCTCCCCTCCCCCCAAAAAATAAATAAATAAATAAAAGCAAAATGGTCAGTTAACAACAGTCGCGCACTCTGAAACCGCAAGGACGTTCATCACTGTGTAGGTGTCAGAGTTTTACGAACCGAAGTACAATAATTACCTGACCAAGATCCCCTTAAATTTAACCAAAAATAAGCAAACTGATTGAATCTGTTTCTCGTGAGTAAGGGCTAAGATGGGCAATGTCAACCGGTTTGCGCGCCGTATTGACATAAGGTCGGTTTTCGCGCCATACCTTTTTTTTTGTAAGGGGCTAGGAAAAGGATGAGAAACATACTGATTAGTTAAAGTTAATTTTACAAAGACCAACCAAGGACGGTTTTGCAAAGGTCAGCAGTATCACTGAAACCCAGTGGGACGTAGACCCAAACACCCGGCGTCAGGCTGCTGCGAACCCAAGTTTTGACCCAAGGCCAGTTTTAAAGCGTGAAAGAAAAGTACATATTTAATTAGTCAATAAAACACTTCAAAGACCAACACCACAAATAATTACAAACAGCAACACTAACTACATCTTATAGCAGCAAACTACAAGCTATAATCTAACAAATAAACTAACATGCATAACAAACTAACATGCTAAAGTAGAATCTTCAGTATACAGGGGTACCACCTCTATACTAAAGATGCTATTACAGACAGCTAAGGCGAACAGCTAGCTAGGCTGCCAGCCTAAAACTGTGAGACTACTGCAGCCAGACCCTCGCTTTTATAGCCGACAGAGGAGCAGGTGCAAAGGCAGATGTCCGTGGGGCAGATGCACTCTACTACATTCGCCGCGTCGCAAAAGTAATTTAATACGGTGTCGACGTAATACTCTTGTATTTTTATTTTGACGGTTCATTTGATATGTTTTACACTTAGATATGCAATAGCTGAAACACACGCACTTACGACAAGCTTTCTTGTAAACTTGATTTCCTGGTATTTTTATAATAACTAGAATGGGTTTCGTTAGGTGTCGCAAAAAAGATCTAGAATAAAGAAACACAATAACTTATACTTTATGTCTGGTATATATGTTACAATTGGTCATAAAAAATAAAAAACTAAAACAAACTTTAAAATGTTTTGAATTTCGGCCAGGTAAATTAATAAATTAATGAAAAAGTACATCACAAATACTGCTGTATAAGTTTGTGTGTTCAAATTAAATGTACATGGCATAAAAAATTATAAAGTATAAATCTTGCGTTATTTTACAAAATCCTTGATCTTAATAAGTATTAACGGTTGGCACGTTAAATGACAGAAACACTATATATAAATTTTCCAACACCTTAACAATACTTTGATTTCAATATTTTCCTTACCCCACAGTAATTTCCCAAGTTATACCGAACTTATATAAACGCTTTTAATATAACTTTCTATCACCAATGAATATAAGCTTGAAAATGACGTCAAGAAGAGTCTTTAGGAGAGAATAGTGACAAATGATATATTAATATATTTCTGGTGTTAAATTTACATGAATAATTAAGTTTAAATATATAGTGGTTATTGTTCGGGTTTAAATACAAATTTTGTGACATATTTATTTGAACTACGTTTTATAACACTTTGCAATGCTCAAACAACCGTCCAAAACACGGTTATAACTTCATAAAAAAAGCTCAATGTTAGTCTGATCTACCTCCGAGTCGGCGTATCGGATAGCTAATTTTGATTACAATATGAATATATAAAAACCTCACAACCCTCCGATACAATTTTTTAATCAGTGTACTGGGCTTCGGATAGCCAAAGGTGCTATGTCCCACGGCGCGCCGCGCCGCCGCGCTGGTGCCGCGCCTGGCATAGTTACTTTAAAAATATATTTCAAATAAAATAAAAAACTAGCCCGGAAGTATGCTTTTCTTCCCAGCCTCTGGAGTTAATTATTGACACAGTAGTAATATAGGGAAACTCTTTTCATGTCTATTTTTAACCATCCAATTTATTTGTTATTGAATTTATAGGTCGTTCAATAAAGACTGTCACTTTAAAATCAATGTAAAGCGCATTTTTTTGAGTTAACTTTTTATTACCTATATTTAAATGCATAAGGAACGGAAAGAGTCTAAGTCAAATCTAGCAAGACAGCCAGATATAGCATTTAATAAAACTGTAAGTAGAAAAATATTCGCTTCCCCGTATTCATTTGATAAAATGCAGTGTTAATTAATATATCATCATGTGGAAGAAACATATGTCAGTGAACTTAATTTTGAATAAAACTCCAGGATATACTAAATACCCCCGTAGCAGCAAACCTGCATACTCAGAGAATTCCAAATGCATATTAATTTATCTTAATACCACATAAAGCCACATACCAAGTTTCATCAATATACATTCATAAATAAACGATTTATGACATTTTAATTATTCTCCATAAGAATAACATGGCGGCTGAGTATGCAGGTTTGCTGAAATAAGGAACACTAAAAAATGGGCTTTTATACAAATATCATTATAACTCAACTAGGTAAAGCCACATACCAAGTTCTATTAATTTATGTTCATAATTAAAGGAGATAACACGTTAATTATTCTTCATAAGAATAACATGGGGCTGAGTATGCAGGTTTGCTGCTACGGGAACTATCGGGCAAAAAATGGATTTTTGTGCAAATATCAATAGACCACAACCAAATAAAGCCATATACCAAATTTTGCCAGTTTACGTTCATAAATAAGCGAGATATACAATTTTTCTTTTTCTCCATAAAAATAACATTAGACAACGTACTGTGTTTAGCACTTTCAATATCTCGGTAATCAATTGACGTAGAGCAATGATCAAAATACCAAATTGTTTGTTTTTTTTAAGCTGAATTAAATGGTGAAAATTAAAATTTGATTTAAATTATAATTACATGTGAAAACCCCAAAAAACACATTTTTGGGGTACAAAACCCCCCAAAAACCCCCCTTCGGATGGTTCGATTCATCTGGTTTTCGAACTCGTTCAAATAAATGGTACTTTACACATTTGTACCAAATTTCATTAAGATCGGACCTTTTTTTACGAGAGTTCTCGTGCTTACGGACACATATATATATATATATATAAATATATATATATATATTTATATATATATATACATATATAAAAATTTGAACGAATGGTGTTTTTGGCATCTGGGGACCTCAAAATGAAAAGTTATCATGGTCTCGGGCTTAAGTCTTACCATGAGACCTACGGTAATAGCTTCTTCCCTATAGGGGAAATTCGCTAAAATTAAAGATGAAATCACAAGATAAACGACATTCATTTTAAACACTTCTTTGTAAACTCAACAATTAACAAGCAGTTAAGATGTATAACAATTTCCAGCCGTCATTTTCCAAGATTGTTGACAAAATATTATCAATTGATCTATGGCAACGTCTGAATACTTTAACAGTTCAATCAACCTTACTTTTAAATTGACAGGCATATATGTGATATTGATATACAAATATCCAAAAGTAAAATCATTTGTAGCATTTTATATTTCGGGACACTTCTTCGTATAAACGGTCAATAAAGCGTAAGAACATAATCGGTCCCGGCATCGGACCCTGAGTTACTCCTACATTGTAGTCATGAACACAAAAAACACGTGGGCTAGGGGCTAGAGGTTACAGGCACTTTTTACGGCACTTGTCTTGTCGCGAAGAGCTAATTATCTTGTTCAACCGCCGGCGTCCTCCAGTTTCGATAAATAAGTCTCAATATCGCATCCGCTCTTGTTATGATGTAGTTTGCTTTATTAGCAGCTAAACTGCCCAATGGAACCAGTCCGGAGAATGCAAATTGCGCTGTCTGATTACTACTTAAGTGTAATTATGCGTCTAGGACCGCCCGAGGGTGTGGTCGCGTTTGCGCGTGTGAGAACACAGGCATGTGTGTGTGTGTGTGTGTGTGTGTGTGTGTGTGTGTGTGTGTGTGTGTGTGTGTGTGTGTGTGCGTGTGTGTGTGTGTGTGTGTGTGTGTGTGTGTTTTGACTTATCGCCCCGTCTGGCCTTGATACCAATATCATCTTAATTGTCGGATATTTTTTGTTGCAAGAGGGTTGACTAATAAATATAAATGCATTATATAGTTTTCCTGTAATTACGGTCAAACAAGTTACACCAAGACCCTAGCTGTTTAAGGCTTCGCTTAAAGTATTTTGATTACGGTTAATTATTGTCGATACAGTTTAGCGGTGCCCTCTTGCGTGTATTGGCTTGCAGTTACAACCTAGTTTTTATTATGAATTTTACTATTTTCTTTGTCGCGGAAATAACAAAATATGATTTGTCGCTTTGCAATTCATCTGAAAGGGTATCAATTTATAATAACTAATAATACGAGAATAATATGTGATTTTACTTGGTTTATATTGTGCGACCATTAAGAATCTATGATCGTCAAAATAGTTTTAATTACAAGTTATAATGAATCAACGAATTGATAAGTAATTAGATACAAATTTTATACCGATCTTATTAAAAAATTGTTCTTCTACATCAATAACTTGAAATATGAAGGAAGAACGTTAGTTATCTCCGTAAAAAGTCTGTAATTGATGTTTTCTCGAAGAAAGTTGCATGATCACCTTCGATCCTGATCAGCGCCGGAAGATGTATTTACGAATGACAGCCCCATCTAGCGGCGAGTGAGAAGCAGTACGAATCGCAACTGCTGAGTGGCATGCACCTGGCGGGGGACGGGGTAATTAAGTCGGACCGGAAGCGGAATACGTGAATGGTGGTAACGATCCTGCAAGTTTGGCAGGGCGGAAATGAAAACGGGGTCAACCCGCGAGCCCTTTCCCCTAAACGAAAGTTCGATCCTCGTTGTGTGTGTTTTGACAACATCGGGTTGACCAAACACTGTCATTACAGGGGACGCGCATTTTGAAAGTGCACTCTATCGGAAATGATTGTAATCACTGATCGATGGCTTTCCCCGCTGCTAACCTCAACCTTGGGAACCTCGCAGTCGCGGTGCAGCGGGGGTCAAGGTAACTCGGGAACCGACCTAATCCACTTCTGGGAAATGGGATTCCCCTTGTCTTCCTTACTGCAACGAGGTCTCGTTAGCTAAACGGTTAATTGCAAGGTCGCCGCTTAGTTAACTGTTTTTTAACCCCGTGTCGTTTAATTAGACTATACTAGTAGTTTTGGGATTAGCTACTAACAATGGAAGTACTAAATGTTGTCCTTAATATAATTAACTAATTGAAACTGTTTAGAATAAATGGGAAACGTAAGAAAATTATTAATTTTATTGGCTTTCCCCGAAATCATTGCTTTTTCAGGTGATTTTACATTAATAGTCAAATCAAATTACACATCTGATGAAATACCAACACAAGATTTGTTTAACTTGGCACTTTTATTATCTAATGTATGGCCTTAAGAGAGGTTGTATACAAAAACTAATATTTTTCTCCAATTTTCTCACCAATACCTTGGACTTAAGCAAAGAAAGCTATTAATTTATAGTTTATATTATATTTTTCAACAAAAGCATAATTACATTATAGACCAGTCGGTGTCTCTTTCTCCACACGGGGATTTTGCAGTTTTAATTTCTGACGTTATCACATATACAATACAAAAATTACGTTTACAATAAATTACGTATATAATATTGAATACGTACAATATCGTGTGATATAGTGTGTAATAACTTGTTTTGTCTAAGACTGATCAGTAAAATAAACATATGAACGAATGCGTCTTAGTGTTCTTTTGGTTAAAATTGCAATCTTCCAATCAAATTTTAGCTCGATCGATCCAGTATGCATAATTTATTTGTAACATATATCTAATTGAGAATGGTCTATTCTCAGTGGTAACGTTTAACAAAAATACATACAGGTTTATTATATATGTAGTAAAAAGTATTGTAAGTTGAAGTTAAAGCAATTTAATAATAAAGAACAATTAGTACTTTCATTTATAACTGTGTGTAGGATTAGTAATTATATCGTATTAATTTAAGGATTAGTAAATGAAAAATAATTTGGGTAATAACAAGTTTTATTCACTTATTTATAGGTTTGTAATATCCTCGAAGTTTCACTCGCTAATAGAGAAGACAAGCAAGGGTATTAAATAACTTAGTCCAAATAGTTTTAAGACATTAGTTAATGTTCATTTACCCAAAGAAATTACAGTATTATTCAGTTTTTGTCTCACCTTATATGTATGCAGACCTTCATTAATAATATTACTGTAATGCCTGTTTGAAATTTGATATAATTGTAAGGTAATGTCTGAAGTTCAGTTTACATTGGGTGTGATATACGATTTCAGCAAACAAGGATTTTGCCCATATCAGAAGGATAATAATAAACAAAATATATATATATATATATATTTCGAACATATATTTAACATAAGAAACCACATTACAGTATAAAAAAGGTCTAACACTAAAATAAAATAAGTCAAACCACATCACAGCCACAGTAAAATTGTCCCAAGACCTGAACGTAAAAAAAAACACTTAAATCTAAATATAAATAATAATGGAGGACATAAAAAGGCCAAACGAACTATCAAAATACTCAACATTTTGAGTAGTACATAATATTAAAATTTCACATGTTATAGACACTGACATATTCAGCTAGTCCTGTTGCTAAAAGATGTGTTTGCATGTTCTCATTTTAATTTCAGAAAGTTTGCTATCATGTTATTTAAGATATACGGTATTTCGACCAAAACGGTTTACGTACATATTAGATAGTGATAATAATTAAATAATTATGATTTTTTGTACACAGATTAAAAATGAAAAACTTTTTATAACTTACCTTATGTTCTAAACGTGTAAAAACATATACAATTAAATTGAATAAATAATGTAAGGCATAAACCTGCCGAACGACCTATCAAAATACTCAGCGTTTTGAGTAGGATCAATATATTATAACAAAATTGCATCGTGTCTTGACACCAAATTGATTGCCAAAAAACGTCAAAGACCTAGCTGAAAAAATTATGTATGTTATTGTATACATTTTAGTACTATGCTTATCATATTAGGTGTGATATGCAATATTACGGTAAAACAGCATACGTACACATCAAAAGGTTAATAATAAATTTAATTAAATTTTGTTGCATGCAAAGATTTAACATTAGGTTAACAGGATTATTGGTGTAAGAGATAAAGTGGCCAATCTGACCCAATATTCAGTCACCACAACAGTAAAATTGTCGAAGTCCTGAACGTTACGAAATTTTTAAAATGCAATATGATTATACCAGAAGCCATAAGAAGGTCGTTCGACTTATCAAAATAGTCAGCGTTTTATACCAAGTTTTATTAATTTATCTTCATAATTAACGGAGATAACGTTTTACTTATTCTGCATAAGAATAACATGGGACTGAGTACGCAAGTTTGCTGCTACAAAAACAATAAACCAATAAACTGTTTTTTTTTTGTGCAATAGACCACAACGATATGAAGTAATATACCGTACCAAGTTTTGTCAGGCTAAGTTAATAAATGAGCGTGTGTTAGTTTCTTACTAAACAGTTTAAAAAAAAAAACTTAGATAAATTTAATTAAATCATATTAAAAAAGAGAGTACTTTATTTATTCAAACGTAAAACATGAATAAAACAATTTTTCTTGTATTTTCTTATAATTACAATATTGTAGGCTATTAGCGTTGACTATAGTCAATGCTATTAGTATCTCGTACTTTCGTATCTATTTCGTACGAATCTGTACGAGCAGGTGTGGGTACAGCTGTTCGACTGTCTGAATGTCTCTCTGTCCTTGATTTGTGGTCCACGTGTTGAATGAATCTAAGGTCGACACAACACTTTGTAGAAGTAAAAGTTGTTTTGATTAGTAGTAAAACACTTGTTAATTTAGCCTTAATATATTTTGTATGTAAATTTCTCATTTTATTCAGTCATTATAGAAATTAAACCAACCAATTGCGTTGTCACATCTGTTTCTTCTCAATATAAAAGAATCATTGCACAGTAACTGAGAAATCTGTAAAATTCCCGCAACACGACTCCAATCTATCTATCTCCAATCCATTTTAAGTAATCAACTATAACTGAATTGAATAAATCTGAATTGAAGGTTTTGGCTGAATTTTTTTTACTCGTAGTTCTTGAATACAGTTTGACTCTGCATGTATTGAATAGCACTAATCACTTTTGCAATTATGTTGTTAGTTCATATTAATACATTTCCAAAATGAAACAAAAAGGCAATCAAAAATCTCTAAAGATTCAACCGTTATTGCTCAAACCGCTTCATGAATTTATTTTTCTAGTAATCAAGACAAAAAAAATGTTTTTTACGTGTATTTTTGGTGAAAAATTATTTTCAACTTTTTGCTTCCCGAGTAAAATATAATCACTAACCAGATATGTTTATCAATGTAACAAATAAGTCTCTTATTATTTACTGCCTAATTTGCTTTACATATCAAATTATATGATTCCTCATAAGTCTAAATGAATAGAAATGCAACATAACAATTTATTTTATGAAAAATCAAATATGTGATACACTTTTTATGAAAGGATATAAGTGTATTATAGTGAATAACACATTTACAACGAATATATAATAGATTTAATTTATAATGGTCCATTTTAAAATTGTTATTGACATTTAAAAAACAAATCTATGACATGTTACACAATGTATAGTGAAGTTTTACCTTACAAATTCTGAAAAGAATAATAAACACCTTTTATATGCATATTTAAAACCGGATAGCTGTGATTTAAGAACCGGTTAAGACTCCGGAACCTGGATAAGTCCCCGCCAGAGGTGCTACGTTTCGACTTTATTGAAGACCGTTTTGAGCATAGTTGAATACACAGACGGGGCACCGCCGCGCCGGCATCTACCGTGACATCTGCCGTGACATCTGCTCTCCTCTGTCTGGCAGCGTCAACGCTGGCGGCTATAAAACCAAGGAGAGGCTCGCACAGGGCTCGCAGTCGCAGGTCGACAGCCTAGCTAGCTGTTTGCCTGCGCTGTCAGCAATAGTATCTCTAGTATAGAGTTGGTACCACTGTATATTAGAGATGCTACCTTAGCTTAAGGGATGTATGTTTATTATTAAACATGTTAGAGTAACGCTTGTAGTTTTCTGCTAGTAAATGTAGTTAGTTTAACTGATTGTGGTGTTTGATGTTGGTTTTTTTGAAGTGTTTTATTTACTAATGAAATATGTACTTTTCTTTCACGCTTTAAAACTGACCTTGGTCAAAACTTGGGTTCGCAGTAGCCTGGCGCCGAGTGTTTGGATCTAAGTCCCACCGGGTTTCAGCGATACTGTTGACCTTTGTAAAACCGACCTTGGGTGTTCGTTGTAAATTTACTTAATCTTGGAATATAAACTCTCTTTGTAAACTACCTTGGTCAAAACTTGGGTTTGCAGTAGCCTGACGCCGGGTGTTTGGATCTAAGTCCCATACTGATTAACTTTAACTGATCAGTATGTTTCTTATCCTTTTTCCTAACCCCTTACAAAAAGGTATGGCGCGAAAACCGACCTTAAGTCTTTACGGCACGAAAACCGGATGACTACCTATCTTAGCCCTCACTCACGAGAAACTTTTGGTGCAAACATAATTCAGATACGACCAAGGGTGTAGCAGTAATAGCCAAAAACAACGATTTTGAAGGTCAAATCTAAATAATTTCTTTATTTCTGGTTTACACTATGTTAAGTGGGTACTTAAATTACACGGATTGATCAGACGAACAAGTTGGTGCAAACAGAATTCAGATCTGACCAAGGGTATAGCAGTAATAGCCAAAAAAAACTATTTTGAAGGTTAAATCTAAATATTTTATTTATTTCTGGTTTAACATATGTCAAGTGGGTACTCAAATTACGTGGATTGATCAGACGAACAAGATGGTACAAACAGAATTCAGATCCGACCAAGGGTATAGCAGTAATAGCCAAGAACAACGATTTTTGAAGGTCAAATCTAAATTATTTTTTTATTTCTGGTTTTCACTATGTTAAGTTTTTCTTTCACGCTTTAAAACTGACCTTGGTCAAAACTTGGGTTCGCAGTAGCCTGGCGCCGAGTGTTTGGAACTAAGTCCCACCGGGTTTCAGCGATACTGTTGACCTTTGTAAAACCGACCTTGGGTGTTCGTTGTAAATTTACTTAATCTTGGAATATAAACTCTCTTTGTAAACTACCTTGGTCAAAACTTGGGTTTGCAGTAGCCTGACGCCGGGTGTTTTGATCTAAGTCCCACACTGATTAACTTTAACTGATCAGTATGTTTCTTATCCTTTTCCTAACCCCTTACAAAAAGGTATGGCGCGAAAACCGACCTTAAGTCTTTACGGAACGAAAACCGGATGACTACCTATCTTAGCCCTCACTCACGAGAAACTTTTGGTGCAAACATAATTCAGATACGACCAAGGGTGTAGCAGTAATAGCCAAAAACAACGATTTTGAAGGTCAAATCTAAATAATTTCTTTATTTCTGGTTTACACTATGTTAAGTGGGTACTTAAATTACACGGATTGATCAGACGAACAAGTTGGTGCAAACAGAATTCAGATCTGACTAAGGGTATAGCAGTAATAGCCAAAAACAACTATTTTGAAGGGTAAATCTAAATAATTTATTTATTTCTGGTTTAACATATGTCAAGTGGGTACTCAAATTACGTGGATTGATCAGACGAACAACATGGTACAAACAGAATTCAGATCCGACCAAGGGTATAGCAGTAATAGCCAAGAACAACGATTTTTGAAGGTCAAATCTAAATTATTTTTTTATTTCTGGTTTTCACTATGTTAAGTGGGTACTTAAATTACGCGGATTAATCAGACGAACAAGTTGGTGCAAACAGAATTCAGATCTGACCAAGGGTATAGCAGTAATAGCCAAAAACAACTATTTTGAAGGTCAAATCTAAATGATTTCTTTATTTCTGGTTTAACATATGTCAGATGGGTACTCAAATTACGCGGATTGATCAGACGAACAAGTTGACGCAAACAGAATTCAGATTGACCAAGGGTATAGCAGTAATAGCCAAAAAAAATTATTTTGAAGGTCAAATCTAAATAATTTCTTTATTTCTGGTTTAACATATGTCAAGTGGGTACTAAAATTACGCGGATTGATCAGACGAACAAGTCTGTGCAAACAGAATTCAGATCCGACCAAGGGTATAGCAGTAATAGCCAAAAACAACGATTTTTGAAGGTCAAATCTAAATAATTTCTTTATTTCTGGTTTAACATATGCCAAGTGGGTACTCAGAATACACTGGTTTAAATCATAGTAACTGTTATAATTATATAGCGTTGAGAAAACATTATTGAAGTTTTCAGTTATGGAGCTGAGGTCTTGACAGTCTAAGAGCTAAACCCTAACTAACACATGTAAACTAGTTATTGTGCGATGTAGAACTTGGTGGGGGGACTGGTATGGTGGGGGGACTGGTGTGGTGGGGGAAGAGCCGAGTACCTAACCTACACGCAGACGCTATATCACTATGCGCCCAGCTCTTGCGCGGTACACATGGATTCACAAATACAAGACAATAATGTTTCTTACACATCTTCATCTTTTAATATTTACCAAGCTGGCACTAATGAAACGACTGATCAAATACAAGTACAAGAAGTGTCTACCACAACATCCTCTGATGCAGAAGCAATTACGTTATCCTTGGTGGGTTTTAACTAACGGATATTTTATTCGAATTCCCCCGCACCAGCTGCCATCTGCCCCGCGCCATCTGCCCCGCGCCAGCTGCTTTGTAACCATCTGCCACGCTCCATCTGCCCCGCATCCTACACTTTTACCCCCACCATTGTATTTGATACCAGAACGCTAGCTATCGAATAGTCAGTACACCTCCGGATCTCGACCGGTGAACATCGAGCTCTCCGAGACGCTCTTCACAAAATAATAATATCATGTCACACGAGATCTGATAGATGTTTCCACTTCATTGCCTATCTGTAGTTGAGTGGTGTTTTGAGGTCTGCTGCTATCTTTAGCGATTAATAATAAATCTGTATGATTTCTGCGCTCATTTCGTAATATGCGTAAGTATACGCATTATATTGAATGTAATTATCAAATAAAACCTGTGAGAGTTTTTTAAAACATCCTCAGGATGACCCTGAACTTGGCCTATCTCACCGTTATATGGTCTACACTATTATATATGCTACAATAATAAGGGTTTTTCTCCAAACCCTCTTCTTCTTGCTCTATTGTAGCGTTTCTGAATTACTGTAAGTCACCTAAAAAATCCAGTTGTAACAGGTTAAAATACAGCTCTGTGATTGGTCGGAATAAGCTCGCTCCCCATTGGTCGTATTAGGCGTTCTGATCGCTGATTGGTTGTTGGTGCCTATATATACCGGTGCAGACAGCCTTCCACATTCATTCTGTTCCAGACTTTTGTGTTGGTCAGAGGTCCTTGCGCTGCTTCATTCTCTGCTATTGTGGTAAGTGAGTTGTGATAGTATTGTGCAATTATTACAGTAAGTGCTACTATAATTTGTCGTTAGTATTTAACGCGTATTATATTTGGTGTATCAGGTCTAAACTCAGTTTTATTGTATAACATAACCCTACTTTTATATCTTAACCTCACTTTTGAGAGTCAAACATATAGTTCTATTTCATAGTCTCACTCTTTTAGTCAGACATAACCTCACTTTAATATTTTTAATTATTATTTTACCAGGCCTATCGTCGTATTTACTCAAGTTTCTCTTTGGGTTCACATAACCTTACTTTTGCTTAACATAACCTCACTTTATTGTTTTAATTTATATTTAACTTTTAGTTTGATTCAACTAGTAAAATGGCTAAAGTTGTTCAACCCGTTGAAGTACTTAGTGACGAGCAGGTTTATGTTAAAAAGTTTAGATTGTACGGAACGAAAACTATTTTCAAATTTTCTAACCCTCCTCCTGATACTAGTGAGATAGATTGGCTCAGACAAGGTTTTGCCAAGATTGTAAATGAGATGAAAGGACAAGCCCGCGAAAATGATCAGCTCGGGTTCACTTTGCAGAGTCTTAACCTAAAAAGTAGAGATCCGGGGTATGTCGCATTTCGACCCGCTGGTGAAATTGATGAAGACATCCTTTGGCAAATTTTTGGAGAGATCATACAGTCAAATTCTGAATCCGTCAAGTCCACTGACACTTTTAAAGTAGAATGTACTCGAGTTAATCTCCCTGTAGGTTCTGGGAGGGTACGACCTGGTATCTTTAACACGTTTGACGAGGAGTGCAAAGCAAGGAAGGGTATCGTAGTTATTAAAAATAAAGACAACTTGTGTCTCCCCAAGGCCTTGGTTGTAGGTATCGCTCATACAACAAAGGATCCTCAGTACAAGTCAATTAGGCAAGATGATAAAAAAAGGCAAACCGTGAGGGCTCAGGAACTTATTCGACGGGCTAGAGTAGAGATGCCCGAGGATGGTGCGGGAATCCCAGAACTTGAGAAGTTTCAAGACTTGTTGAAAGATTTCAAAATAACCGTGTTCAATTATGATAATAAAGGCCGGGACGTTTATTTCGAGGGCAGTGTTGAAAATGCTAAATTCATGATCAACCTGTTGTTTTACAACGGGCACTATAACGTAATAACTAGTTTGACTGCTGCTTTCGTTTGTAAATATTTTTGTGAAGTTTGCCATGTTCCCTATGATCACAAAGGTGTGCACAGATGTTCAAACATCTGTTCTCAGTGTCAGACCATCTCGCCTCCCTGCAAAGAGGAGCATGGAGGAATAGTTTGTTCAAAATGTAATATGACTTTGAGAAATCAACAGTGTTTCACTGCTCACCAAGTCGATAAATGTAAAGTTGTCAAAAAGTGTCTTGATTGCGGTAAATTAGTTTGGATTAGAGACAGATCCACGCCCCACAAGTGTGGAGAAGTCTATTGTAAACCTTGCGGATCTTTCCAAGATCCAAATCACAAATGTTTCATACAGCGGAACGATGGTAAGCCTAAACCAAAGGACTACATTTTCATTTTCTTTGATCTGGAGACTCGCCAAGACGAGTCTCTCCCCTCTGATCCCGAACAAAAAGTACATAAAGTAAACTTGTGTGTTTCCCAGCAGTTTTGCTACCAGTGTATCGAAACAGAATTTTGCAGGGTTTGTAAAAACCGTACGAGAGTCTTCAACTCTGACCCTGTTAAAGATTTCATGGAATACGTCATGGAAGTCCGAAAAGGTTTTAAAGATGTCTGTGTAATTGCCCACAACGGTCAGGGCTTTGATTTCCAATTTTTGTTAAAGTATGTTCTTGAAAAAACTAAATTCACACCCGATCTGGTCATGAAGGGTTGCAAAATTATTCTCATGGAAATGGAAAACGTTAGATTTGTGGACTCACTTAACTATTTCCCCATGGCCCTCGCTGCGCTCCCTAAGTCATTTGATCTGCCTCCGGAGAGAAAGAAGGGTTACTTTCCTCACTTGTTCAACACTCTGGCGAACCAAAATTATGTTGGCCCCATCCCCGATAAACAGTACTATTGCCCAGAGTCAATGTTTAAAAAGTCCAATAAGGCCTTTAAAATCTGGTACCATGAAAGAGTAGCGGAAAACTATGTATTTGATTTTCAAAAGGAAATGTTGGAGTATTGCATCTCTGATGTGGAGATCTTGGCCCAAGCTTGCCTTAAGTTCAGATCGATATTCCTCCAAGAGTGTAATGTTGATCCTTTCCTAGAGGCTGTAACGATCGCTAGTGCTTGCAACTTGGCCTTCCGCCGCAACTTTTTGAAACCAAACACGATCGGCCTCATCCCAAAGAACGGCTACCGTTTAGTGGATAACCAGTCAGCTATTGCCATTCAGTGGTTGAGCTGGGAAGAAGAGAAACGTGGAGTGAGGATCGAGCATGCGGGGCGGGGTAAAGAAGTAAAGATTAACAAACTGAAAGTAGATGGGTTTGACAGGGAAAACATCTACGAGTTTCATGGATGCTACAGGCATGGATGCCCCAAATGCTTCCCGTTCAATCGAGAGGCTCCTCTGAAGGAGGATCCCTCAGACTCACTTCACTTAAGATACGAGAGAACTAAGGCCAAAATCGCTAAGTTTAGTGACTACGAAGTAGTCGAGATGTGGGAGTGTGAGTTTAGGAAATTAAAAAAAGAAAAAAAACTCAAACACTTGGACTCTCTCCCCATATTGAACACACTCCCACTAGACCCAAGACAGGCTTTCTTTGGGGGCAGAACGGGTAACTCTAAGACTTACCATAAATGCGTCGAAGGAGAAACGATCCAATATGTGGACGTTTGCTCGCTCTACCCGTATGTGTGTAAGTACGGAAAGTATCCCCTAGGTCATCCCACCATTCATGTAGGAGACAGAGAGTGCAGACAGAGAGGTCTCCAAGTAGATGGTTTATTGAAATGCAAAGTCCTACCACCAAGGGATCTCTACCACCCAGTACTCCCAGCAAGGATGAATAATAAATTAATGTTTGCCCTCTGTAAAACATGTGGTGAAAACCAAAACCAAGAAGACTGTGAACACGAAAGCGAAGAAAGAGCCCTGGTAGGAACTTGGACAATGGATGAGGTGCGGAAAGCGGTAGAGAAAGGCTATGTCATCCTCGATATGTATGAATTATGGGAATATGAAATGGCCACATACGAGAAAAGGGGACTCTTTACAGATTTCATCAATTAATTCCTGAAAATGAAACAAGAAGCGTCCGGCTACCCAGAATGGTGTAAGACTCAGAATGATAAAGACCGGTACGTGCGGAACTACTTCACGCATGAAGGAATCAGGCTGGACCCCGCCAAGATTGCTGAAAATGAAGGTTTGAGATCAATGGCTAAACTCATGCTAAATTCATTTTGGGGTAAATTTGGACAGCGGGAGAACCAGACAAAGGCCACGATAGTCAGAGACCCCAAAACACTGTTCGGGATGATGACAATACCCTATATAATAGTGAATAGAATACAGATAGTAAATGAAGAGGTAGTGGTAGTGAGTTGGGAGTACCTGGAGGAAGTCGGTGAGCCCTTAAGAAACGTGAATGTAGTCATAGCGGCCTATACTACTGCTCAAGCTAGGCTGAAACTGTATGAATATCTGGAGGCCCTGGGTTCACAAGTCTTGTACTACGATACAGACTCAACCCTCTATATTTATAAGGGAGGTTTGTACAGGGTTCCTACGGGGGATTACCTCGGGGAAATGACCGACGAGCTGGTTAAATACGGACCTGGATCTTTCATCGTTGAATTCGTTTCTGGGGGGCCTAAAACGTACGCATATCTTGTCTGGTCAACCAACAAACAAAAACTAAAATCTGTTTGCAAAATCAAGGGCCTCACCCTCAATTCTAAGACCTCCAAAACACTTAACTTTGAAAAACTAAAAGAAATGGTTCTTAGTGAGTCAGCTGAAAGCATAGAAATTAAGGAATCTAGAATCAGGAGGACGAAAGACCGCGATATTGTAACTGTGAATGAATCCAAACTTTTCAAAATTACTGGACCAAAAAGAAAGCTCGAGGGTGAGTACGACACACTACCCTATGGTTATAAAATCCAAAAACTTGAGTAAACACTACTGGTAGTATTGGGAACGATTCGTCCCCTTTGTAAAAAAAAACATGGTCACGTGGCCTGATTTCAGGTTTTAACTTGGATGATATAACCTCCAGCTCTGTCTCAGCCACTTTGGTCGCTGATCCTGCCCTAAATTGCTCTAATCTGTACTACTGCACAATACTTAAAATAAAATGGCTTACTTGACTTCATGAACAGTTCAATTGTAAATATAGTTGAGCATGTCTTGGACATTGTAAAAGTTCCCACTGTATGTATGTCTGTGTGGTTGTGTTTGTGTGTGTGTGTGAATGAAGGTCAATGGCGTGGGGGACGAAAAGCCCCGTAAACCTGAATGTAAATTGAAGGGTCTTGTACGTTGAGGCGTTTAGGTAAGTCCTTGGCTACTCCTTGGAAGGACCTAGAGTGAATGGTGTACTCAAGTTATTCCTTGAATCAATACGGTGGGACTTGTAAAAGTAAAAAATGAACGGAGGAGACAATTAGCTTGTTTTTTTTTTTGGAAGGTCTCCACGGGTCATGGCGGTGGAGGGGCTATGGCTTTTTTTCTAAAAATACTCTATCCTTTGTTTGCTAAAAAGGGAGAGGACATTAGTTCGTACTGGGCATCAACCAGGTAATCTGGATGGCCTACGTATGGAATAATGTTTAACCTGGGTGCATATGCACGGGATGGTCTCAAACCCCACCCAAGCAAACAGACACTTAGTATACGGGGTTAACGGCTATGAACACCGGGTTTCTAAGCGATAGCTATGATGGAATGGATGTCTGATAAGCTCTTTAGCGGACAAATTATTTTCTTTGCTATACTGGAACAGTGCGTTGTTCTTGTTTATTCCAACAATAATAGCTGTTAACTGATGTATTTTATTATGTGTTTGAACAATAAAGACTGCTAACAAATGGAACAAGGGGTTTCGCACACCCTGTATAACGAAAATCCTAGTCTGTAAAAGGGCGCTGTCCCACCTTGTTTGCTGAAGTTAGCCCTAGTTGGCCTCGCTGCAACATAGTAACTGTTATAATTATACAACGTTGAGCAAACATTATTGAAGTTTTCAGTTACGGAGCTAAGGTCTTGACAGTCTAAGAGCTAAACCCTAACTAACACATGTAAACTATTATTATTGTGCGATGTAAAACTTGGTGGGGGGACTGGTATGGTGGGGGACTGGTGTGGTGGGGGAAGAGCCGAGTACCTAACCTACGCGCAAACGCTACACCACTATATGTCCAGCTCTTGCGCGGTACACATGGATTCACAAATACAAGACAATAATGTTTCTTCCACATCTGTCTCTTATAATGTTGAACACAATGACACTGATCAAAAATATATCTGGTGAAATACAAGTACATGAAGTTTCTACAACAACACCATCTGATACAGAAGCAATGATGTTATCCTTGATGGACGTTTTATTAAACAATAATGGAATAAGGTGGTAAATGAATTCAAGAATTACCATCTGCCTCGCACCATCTGCCTCGCGCCATCTGCCCCGCACCACCTGCCCCGCGCCATCTGCCTCGTATCCTACACTTTTACCCCCACCATTTTATTTGATATCAGAACGCTAGCTAGCGAATAGTCAGTACACCTCCGGCTCTCGACCGGTGAACATCGAGCTCTCCGAAACGCTCTTCACAAAATAACAATGTCATTTCATTCAAGATCTGATAGATGTTTCCATTTCATTGCCATCAGGTATTATTTCTACATGACGGTAATGAAATGGAAACACCTATCAGAACAGATTGGTGTCGAAAAAACAACAACATCGATGACAACGAACAACGGGGAACTATTGTAAACATGAATTATTGTAAATAAAATAAAGTAATATTTGTAATAGTAATACCTCGCACTCGTATCATTCGATTGTTTCATTCGATTGTTTTCATTTGATATTTTATATCGATTATACTATCGAATCACAATTCGAATTTTACGAGTGCGACGTAGATTTTTTAAAAACACCCTCCCCGTGACTTTGACCTTTAAACTTTCCCTCATTACGTCACGAAACCGCCTACGTCACTGGCTCAGCCTCAGATGACGTATATATTCACTCAGCCCATGCGGTCAAGTGACGTGTGACGTCACTTTTTAATATATCCTAGATTATATTTATATAATGGTGTAGCTGTAAAGTATATGTATAATATTGTATATACATTGCCATATGATAGTATCAATCGCATAGAGTATATAATAGTCGAACCATGGAACATATATACATATAATTTACAGTATATAATATATATATATATATATATATATATATATATATATATATAATGGTGTATATGTAAAATAATGTATCATAGAGCATAGGTTGCCAGAACTGAGCAAAATGAGTTAAAATTTAAAAAGTGAGGTTAGGAAATTTGGCGGGAAATAAAGTGCCATGGGCGCCGCCATCTTGGAATGACGTCACTACAAAATGCTGGCTTCTGATTGGCTTGCTATAGTGGGGCGTATCCTACTTGCTTGGTTACTTTGTTGTTGTAAATGTAGGTAAGCCACTGGTATTATCCATCTATGGGTAATAATAGACGCAAGAGCACAAACTACATGGCGTGCCTTGGACAAGCACAACAACAATTGTAATCTAGTATAAGTCTCAGTTCGTTGTTTGTGCAATATTTCGTTATTTACACTGCATTGGGTTTGTTTACCCTGCTTATGTTGCTTGGTTACTTTGTTGTTGTAAATGTAGGTAAGCCACTCGTATTATCCATCTATGGGTAATAATAGACGCAAGAGCACAAACTACATGGCGGGCCTTGGACAAGCACAACAACAATTGTAATCTAGTATAAGTCTCAGTTCGTTGTTTTGCAATATTTCGTTATTTACACTGCATTGGGTTTGTTTACCCTTCTTATGTTGCTTGGTTACTTTGTTGTTGTAAATGTAAGTAAGCCACTGGTATTATCCATCTATGGGTAATAATAGACGCAAGAGCACAAACTACATGGCGTGCCTTGGACAAGCACAACAACAATTGTAATCTAGTATAAGTCTCAGTTCGTTGTTTGTGCAATATTTCGTTATTTACACTGCATTGTGTTTGTTTACCCTGCTTATGTTGCTTGGTTACTTTGTTGTTGTAAATGTAGGTAAGCCACTGGTATTATCCATCTATGGGTAATAATAGACGCAAGAGCACAAACTACATGGCGTGCCTTGGACAAGCACAACAACAATTGTAATCTAGTATAAGTCTCAGTTCGTTGTTTGTGCAATATTTCGTTATTTACACTGCATTGGGTTTGTTTACCCTGCTTATGTTGCTTGGTTACTTTGTTGTTGTAAATGTAGGTAAGCCACTGGTATTATCCATCTATGGGTAATAATAGACGCAAGAGCACAAACTACATGGCGTGCCTTGGACAAGCACAACAACAATTGTAATCTAGTATAAGTCTCAGTTCGTTGTTTGTGCAATATTTCGTTATTTACACTGCATTGTGTTTGTTTACCCTGCTTATGTTGCTTGGTTACTTTGTTGTTGTAAATGTAGGTAAGCCACTGGTATTATCCATCTATGGGTAATAATAGACGTAAGAGCACAAACTACATGGCGTGCCTTGGACAAGCACAACAACAATTGTAATCTAGTATAAGTCTCAGTTCGTTGTTTGTGCAATATTTCGTTATTTACACTGCATTGGGTTTGTTTACCCTGCTTATATTGTTTGGTTACTTTGTTGTTGTAAATGTAGGTAAGCCACTGGTATTATCCATCTATGGGTAATAATAGACGTAAGAGCACAAACTACATGGCGTGCCTTGGACAAGCACAACAACAATTGTAATCTAGTATAAGTCTCAGTTCGTTGTTTGTGCAATATTTCGTTATTTACACTGCATTGGGTTTTTTTACCCTGCTTATATTGTTTGGTTACTTTGTTGTTGTAAATGTAGGTAAGCCACTGGTATTATCCATCTATGGGTAATAATAGACGTAAGAGCACAAACTACATGGCGTGCCTTTGACAAGCACAACAACAATTGTAATCTAGTATAGGTCTCAGTTCGTTGTTTGTGCAATATTTCGTTATTTACACTGCATTGGGTTTGTTTACCCTGCTTATGTTGCTTGGTTACTTTGTTGTTGTAAATGTAGGTAAGCCACTGGTATTATCCATCTATGGGTAATAATAGACGCAAGAGCACAAACTTCATGGCGTGCCTTGGACAAGCACAACAAAAATTGTAATCTAGTATAAGTCTCAGTTCGTTGTTTGTGCAATATTTCGTTATTTACACTGCATTGGGTTTGTTTACCCTGCTTATGTTGCTTGGTTACTTTGTTGTTGTAAATGTAGGTAAGCCACTGGTATTATCCATCTATGGGTAATAATAGACGCAAGAGCACAAACTACATGGCGTGCCTTGGACAAGCACAACAACAATTGTAATCTAGTATAAGTCTCAGTTCGTTGTTTGTGCAATATTTCGTTATTTACACTGCATTGTGTTTGTTTACCCTGCTTATGTTGCTTGGTTACTTTGTTGTTGTAAATGTAGGTAAGCCACTGGTATTATCCATCTATGGGTAATAATAGACGTAAGAGCACAAACTACATGGCGTGCCTTGGACAAGCACAACAACAATTGTAATCTAGTATAAGTCTCAGTTCGTTGTTTGTGCAATATTTCGTTATTTACACTGCATTGGGTTTGTTTACCCTGCTTATATTGTTTGGTTACTTTGTTGTTGTAAATGTAGGTAAGCCACTGGTATTATCCATCTATGGGTAATAATAGACGTAAGAGCACAAACTACATGGCGTGCCTTGGACAAGCACAACAACAATTGTAATCTAGTATAAGTCTCAGTTCGTTGTTTGTGCAATATTTCGTTATTTACACTGCATTGGGTTTTTTTACCCTGCTTATATTGTTTGGTTACTTTGTTGTTGTAAATGTAGGTAAGCCACTGGTATTATCCATCTATGGGTAATAATAGACGTAAGAGCACAAACTACATGGCGTGCCTTGGACAAGCACAACAACAATTGTAATCTAGTATAGGTCTCAGTTCGTTGTTTGTGCAATATTTCGTTATTGACACTGCATTGGGTTTGTTTACCCTGCTTATGTTGCTTGGTTACTTTGTTGTTGTAAATGTAGGTAAGCCACTGGTATTATCCATCTATGGGTAATAATAGACGCAAGAGCACAAACTTCATGGCGTGCCTTGGACAAGCACAACAAAAATTGTAATCTAGTATAAGTCTCAGTTCGTTGTTTGTGCAATATTTCGTTATTTACACTGCATTGTGTTTGTTTACCCTGCTTATGTTGCTTGGTTACTTTGTTGTTGTAAATGTAGGTAAGCCACTGGTATTATCCATCTATGGGTAATAATAGACGCAAGAGCACAAACTACATGGCGTGCCTTGGACAAGCACAACAACAATTCTACCTCATCTTTAGAGCTTCCAAAATATGGAATATTAAAGGTTCATATTCATAATATCTGTTTAAGCTTACTTAAATATTAGTTACGAAAGAACATATTTTTAAATATCATACATATAAATAGCTCGTAGAGAATTCATTAAGACAAAACTATACAAATTAGAAATGTTATTTTTGGGAACTCTTCTGTTACATTTAATTACCAAAAATACCATTCAAAATCAATAGTAAATTTTCAATGATAAAAATAACTTTAAAATGCCAGCTTGTTTACGTATCAGTGATGATTGTATAAACTTGTTTTGTCTTGCATCTTGCATCAATAACTAAAATTACGGCACATTTATCACACATTGTTTTAATAATTTTATTTTCCCAAACATAGTATCATGCTTTATTGAACGTTATATTTTTATTTTTATTTTCAAAATTTCACTAACAAACATACACTTATTGAGCACTCAATACGTTAATAGGGAAAATATTATTTCTACGCTATCCAATTTTGTGGTCAATTTACTGAGACATAAATTTGTACTGTCCTCCCAGGTTGATCATAATATCATCTGCTATAACATTAGAAAAAATAATAGAATATCTTATTGTGTAAGCAAAATAATATTGAGACGCTAAATAAGTTGATATATATACGGAAAATTAACCACCGCAAGTGACAAGCTCAGTTACATTGTAAATGGAGACAAAACATGTCACTAGCTACTGGGACGCTGCATGTGACGGCTCTGTCATTGATGTGATAATGTGAGACAATGCCACGTCATTGTACCTTATTGTGCTTCACTACGTATCAGGGAACAACAGTTCTATTGTAACTGGTATGATTGCAAAGTGAATGTTTACCATCGGTGGTAATTAAGTCAAAATTTAATTAGTTTAGTTACATTCTATGGTTTATGTTTCTTAGAACTCATACCTTATCAAAGAAATTGAAATAAACACGCAATAGAAAGGTAAATAAATTCAATAAGCCTTCACGTAGCCCTGATTTTATTCTAAGCTTATAAATAATAAAATATAAGGATAACGTTTTATGTAATGTTTTTATAATGATAAAAACAGCTGTAAGCAACATAAATATGGCTTTGCTACCTCAAAACCACTACTTTATAACATTTACATTGGACACTAATTTTCCTGTGGGGCGAAGCCCTGAGTTTGAGGAAAGATGACACAGAAGCTTTTTCTGTGCAAAATTCCAGCTCGACCTGTCAAATAAGTACTGTGTTATGGATCCACTATCAAACAATCCTGCGGTTGGATTTGTAATAATAAGTGGTTTGTACTGGCTATATGGGTTTTGTGTATGGGGGTAATCTCGTTATTTTTTACAAGCTGACAAAATAAATCAATAAGAAAATACAAACACGTGTTAGATTCAACACACACAAACATAACAGAAGCTTTACTCCCATTATAAATACTTACAGTTGGTCATTAGTTGAAATTAAATTTTCAATATTGTTTTCGTACCACAGTGAAATTGTTAATAGAAAATAATGGCAATTGTGAATCAGACAGTGAAATTGTTTATAGAAAATAATGGCAATAGTGAATCAGGCTAATATTGTGTTTTTCCCCATCTAGTTGCCTAAGAACTTTCCCGGTTTTATATTTCTAGGTTATATGATATTTTTAAGTCTGCGCACAAAGAAAAAATTCATATTTTTTTATACGCAGTTGTAAATTAGGATTAGCAGGATTATATTTTTACTATTGGCTAATAAGGTTTAGTTACCATTATTTCACCAACTCTACATATATGACCCTTTTTGTATGGAGTTTTAGATTTAAAGCATGTATTTGTATTTATTTACTTTTAAAACAAGGAAATATAAGCCAAAAATATAAAGTTTAATCTTGTGTCGTAAATTAATTAACCACTATACATCTGACTCATGATAAATTACACAGCTAAACTCTTGCACGGGATAAAATGTTATTTACAGCGCGACTGCATTTACTGATCCAACGTGATTTATCCTCTCTTTGTGGCACGCTGATATCCTCCCCTTGACTTAAATCAAACGCTGAATTAAAACTCATGTGTTCCATATATCACTCTTACCGAACTAATTTTCCTTGGTTACACCTAATATACGAACATGATTTATATTAACAATCATAAACAATATTTTTGTATGCCAGATATGTAAAGTTGTCTTGATTTTTCTGATATAAAAATTCAGCTTCAAATTGATTTTAGGTTTGATTTATTAATGTTGATAACCCTTACACAGTGTACTGCGGAATTTATGTTAAATTAGTTTACATGATTTTTATTTAATTAGATTATAGCATGGGCAGATTTAATGACATAGAGTACATAGAATAAAACATGCCTATCACCGCTCCACAGATGTTTAGGTCTCGACTTCCCTAACAACTGACCCACTCATCCATCTCTAATTCTAAACTTCTGACCTTAAACCTTGAGGTTTAAAATATAAAAAGCTAAAGGTTATGATACTGATTTTAAAATAGAACACTGCTTCACTGGTTGTCAAATTTTCCATTTTATTCTTTTGGAGATTGAATTTATTTGATCATGACAGCATGATCGTATGTTGCTTTTTTTCAAAAGCCAATATATCAGAGTAAAACTTGAGAATAATCTCGTTTCCCAAATATTTCAGGGCTCCACCCTCCTGACCTTTACAGTACTCTGAAGCTGGAGTCCATCGTCATGAATGTTTCGGTCTAACTTGAAAATTACCGAACCGAATGAGATAGTATTTCACATGAAGGTCGTTAATATATTTGGTTTTAGTTAGGCATATTTTATTTTTTAATTACAATAGGGTTATGCCCCAAGCTCACGGGTATCTAAAGTTTAAAAATTATTTTCTAGATACTGATTTGTTTATTTTTGCCATGGAAACATTTTAAAAGCATTTGGATTTTTAAGATGCGAAGAAAAATACACTAGCAGCACACACAAGTTACTTTACTTTTCGTTATGTTTAAGACATAGATTACACAGTCAAAGCCGTCACGGTATATTATAAACCGGCATAACCTAACCGTCGCAAAGTTTTATATTACATATCTACGATATATCTTTAAAAAAAATCATCATACTCGTCAGACTGCACGAGTATATTTTTAGCAGTTTCACGTGTTATTAGGTATGTAAAGGTTACGTTTTCTTTTTGACCGTCCTGTCATAACTAGACTAATTAAAAAACTCAAATTGTTTCAAAATGGTGGATGTTAAGAGCATTAGTATTTAAATTACCTAAGACCTGCATATTTCACTAAACAAAGAGCTATCTTACTAAATACTTATTAAAGTTTAAAATTTACAAGCCAATTAAAATGCCTTAAAGATACAAAGTGTAGGCAATAAAATGTCGTTAGATAATATAGCTTATTAACGTTTGTGGGATGTCAAAATACTTGTAATATACAGAGTGTTTATAAAAGAAGTATACAACTTTGATAGTCAAATATAACTATGTTTTGAATACAAGGTACACAACTTAGATTTTCTGAAAGCACATATTCTCAAATGTTTTTCAATATATTATATTCCTTCAATATGTGCACCTAATTCACATGACAGAGATCAATCCTAAAACCAAGTTCTGACCAAACTTTCTGAAGTTTGGGCTGATCAAAATTCTCTACTGCAGCTATTATTCTTTCCCATAGCGGCGTAAGAGGGTTTATGGGAGAGGGGTGCAACAACTTTGTCTTTAAAATAATCTCACAAGTAAAATCAGGGCTTTGCGGAGGCATTCGTAACATTGACTTAATTGCAAAAAAACTCTCTAAAAGGTTAGAGGTAATTTTCTTACTAAACACTATACATTGCCACTTACACATAGTTGACGACAATCATCTGTATATGAAACAAAGTGTGAGATATTTTCTTATACATAGATACCAACTACACCGAAATAAATTATGTAGTTATGAGTTTATTGTTATATACAGTTGTTTACTTGTTTTATAAACACCCTGTACAATGTGGGAATTATAGATAGCTAAAGTTTATACGAAGATGCTTCATAACAATGTTCTCTGTATATCAAAGAATGATGTAAATGTACTGCAAGTAAAAGTTAGGTAATATTGAAGACGTGCTGCGTCTACAAATCACATAAGTTTTTTGAGCCAGAGCTTTAACTCTTGCTAAGGGATCCTAGTACATATTTTAATCGGCGTCAGTTACGTGTTTCACGTCTTGACTGCTGTTGAGACAGTTCTCGTAACGTAACGTATTTTCTTGATCGTGTTTGAAATTTACATATCTTGTAGGATGGTTTTTAGCTTTTTATTTCCTATATAAAAAGGAAATTCCTTTTACAAGAATATTACTCGAGGAAAATATCGTTATTATAATAAAACCTGAAAATGATATTACTTATACAGAATTCAGACTTAAAGTAACCAATTTTATGAAAGCCTGTTGTGAATTTCGTAAAATAGTATTACCACCTACGATATATTTTTTACTGTACGCTCAATAGCTTTTTTTCAGAATGGATTTAATTTATAAACGTGATCATATTCTACTGAGAACTGGTGGTGAAATGCCCTTTGCCTGTTTTAGGTATTTGGAATAATACCGAATTTGGTATGGATATAAATTCTCCCCACTCGCCATATTTCACAATTAGTCTTATAACCTTATTTTTTTCAAAATTGTATATAATGTCTTAAGGGCATAACACTTAATCATTTAGCTTAAGTTAAACTATACTTCATCAAAATCATTTATTATCTGTGTTATCTAGTTATTTTGTATTTTTCTCCAACTTTGCCCAGATTGTTGACCTTAACATTGTTATGTTATCATGTTTATGTAATGGACATTCATCCCTCCTGACGGATAAGGTCATATTGTACTTCCTAAAACATCCTGAACGTTTTCCCCCAGTCCACAAACCATACCTTATTCATGTCCGCAATAATTATGTTTTTGTCCGTTAATCTCTCTGAACATACATGCACAAAATAAAGGCTAAGTGATTTTACATTGGATTAACTATTTTAGAATTTAGAGCATTCTCACATCCAGAGTACATGTTTGTAAAATGAATATGACTATAAAATATTCTTTACAAATTTCCCATAATGGTTTTGATTTGGAAATACTGTATTTTGTTAAATCTTTTGTCATGTAAAAATATTCTTCCACATCCAAAAAATAAGAAAACTTCGGTTGTTTTTTGTTAGTAGTGCAATCTCAGTTTTAATAAATATTTATAATGAAAGAGGCTATTGGAAAAGGAAGTTCGTATGGTTATATTAAAAAATTAAACTAATGTATGGTACATTAACTGGTTAAGTCACTAAAATAACTTTTACAAGCGAACGTTTCTCAACCCGTGAGCTAAGTATGTAACCAGTAACCAGTGAGCTACTGGGACTGTATAAACGAACTTCAAACAAACGCACTTAATCCTATGTACTCTGAAACCCATATGTAATTTAATACATATCATACATTAATATTAATGATTTTGGTTAGTATATTTTTATTTTATTTTTCTAGTCATCACTATGTTAACTAACTTTGTAGCGGTTGTGCTTTTGACTCATATTTCACATTTTTTAGGAAAAAATCAATTCAGAAATTTTTCCTGTAAAAATAATCCTCTCATCTTTTTAAAGTTATTTATAAGTTAGCACATGTTACCTCGATTAAAATAGCTATTAACTGGTTTTATTGATAATCATTTATAAAAAATAACCTACTATTAAATACAGATAAATATGAAATTCATTGAATTCAGAATAATAAATGGAGGTTGCTAATATGAGAAAACCTTTCCGATCGATGTTTAAAAAAATATTATAATGAAATTGGGTTTATTTAATTAAAATAAATAAAATGTTATATTTTCACCTAAATGTGGAGAGAAATCCCTACCATTTCTTCTGGCGGTAAAAAATGTATTGCTTACAGTGAAATAATGTTGTAAATATGAGAAGATTCTGTTCTCCGATCTATCATTGCTTACAAAACCGTCAATGACATTTTCTAAGTATTGTATACTCCGTTATGAATTTAAATTTACGATACATGCCAAATATATTAAAGTTTATCTTAGTTCAGCAAGTGCTGATTAAATTGTGAATAATCAAGCAATCGCATGTTCCAGTGATGAATTGCTGTTGTGGTTACTATTAATATGAGATATAATAGCCTGCCTGTATGGCTTACGGTCACGGATGGTTATACTGGCATGAGCATTACAAGCCCATAGTGAGCCGTGTAGTGTAAGGCCGACAAGCTGCAGCATGTACTGTACTAGGAGCACTACCATGTGCATGTAGTATATAGCGTTTAATTGAGGGTTTAATACAAGTTATATGTATATATAAGTTTATATACACATATGCGTATATTAAAGTAAAAAATATTCCTTTTCAATATATTAAAACAGTCTGTTAACTATGTTTAATGAATAAATGGTAAACGTGTTTACGAATATTTTGATTTGAATCGACTTAGTCGATCCAAATTTTACATTTGATATTTACTTTAAATTATCGGGTCAATACTGTAATCATCTGGGAAGAAGGGTAATACGTTGTGGAACTAAAAGAAAGCCACACAAATTAATATTTTATTGAATAGAAATATAGAAATTATTCAATAGAATCTTCAACACCACAAAGTACCTATGCGAGTAGTCTACCCTATGATTCAGTCTTAACATTGTTTCTTATGCAGAAACGTGTAGCCAACCTAAATGGATTGCAAAACAAAAAAAACATGACCTACATACCAGTGGTACCAACCGTAGTTATATATATAAAGATGTATAATAAGGTAGTTATATATATAATGATGTATAATAAGGTTATATATATATAACAAGGTAGTTATGTCACGCTTGTAACGTAAGACACAAAATACCTGCAGTATTATAATGTAAGAGAGAGCAGCCCGCATCGCCGGGTCGCGGTTGAGCGATCAAGCTTATCGCCTGACACAGATCAAATCGGGACAACGATGCCCCAGTGGCCTCGCGTCGACTCGTGGCATTAATACTAGTGATCAATCAGTGACATCTGGTTATGGAACAGCCGAGTGACTATCGTATGGTTACTATCATAGTTGAGCGTTCCTTACGCAACTGTGTGACTCTACTCAGCCGATTCCAACCAGCAACTTCAGTCAGTACCAGGCATTGGACCACAACACACACACCAGGTAAGTAAAAAATCATTTTTAAAAAGCAACATTTATTTATTTATTTCTTACGTTGTAATACAGAATTAAACACTTAAGCTGAACTGTTATTAAAACTTAGTAAAATGTATTAAATTGCAAATTGTGTAGGCTTCAAAAAATGTCTATAGCTTAAATAGGTTTTTTTCTTTAACAATTCAAGACTTACTTTAATACAATATTATACAGGGAAACAATGTGGGACTTTAAACTGCCTTAGGACTTAGAAAAATAATTTTAAAATACATATCAAACACTTTGGGACGTATTAAATTTATTTTATGCTTTTGAACAATTCGAGACTTACTTTAATACAATATTGTGTAGGCTTCAAAAAATGTCTATAGCTTAAATAGGTTTTTTCTTTAACAATTCAAGACTTACTTTAATACAATATTATACAGGGAAACAATGTGGGACTTAGAAAAAATAATTTTAATTTACTTTAATACAATATTATACAGGGAAACAATGTGGGACTTTAAACTGCCTTAGGACTTAGAAAAATAACTTTAAAATACATATCAAACACTTTGGGACGTATTAAATTTATTTTATGCTTTTGAACAATTCGAGACTTACTTTAATACAATATTGTGTAGGCTTCAAAAAAATGTCTATAGCTTAAATAGGTTTTTTCTTTAACAATTCAAGACTTACTTTAATACAATATTATACAGGGAAACAATGTGGGACTTAGAAAAAATAATTTTAATTTACTTTAATACAATATTATACAGGGAAACAATGTGGGACTTTAAACTGCCTTAGGACTTAGAAAAATAATTTTAAAATACATATCAAACACTTTGGGACGTATTAAATTTATTTTATGCTTTTGAACAATTCGAGACTTACTTTAATACAATATTGTGTAGGCTTCAAAAAAATGTCTATAGCTTAAATAGGTTTTTTCTTTAACAATTCAAGACTTACTTTAATACAATATTATACAGGGAAACAATGTGGGACTTAGAAAAAATAATTTTAATTTACTTTAATACAATATTATACAGGGAAACAATGTGGGACTTTAAACTGCCTTAGGACTTAGAAAAATAATTTTAAAATACATATCAAACACTTTGGGACGTATTAAATTTATTTTATGCTTTTGAACAATTCGAGACTTACTTTAATACAATATTGTGTAGGCTTCAAAAAAATGTCTATAGCTTAAATAGGTTTTTTTCTTTAACAATTCAAGACTTACTTTAATACAATATTATACAGGGAAACAATAATTTACAAATTTACAATAATTTAAAAAAATACAACATTAAAAAAAAAACCTAATAATTAAAAAACAACCTCGTGCGGCTGTTAACGACAGTCCTGCAAAAGGGGCAGCAGGTGACCCGGCGACTACAAGCCGGGCACAATGCATGCCCACAGGGGTGGAGGGCTACAGTTGGGAGTGCACTTATACATATTTGGCACACAATGTACCTTGGCTGTTCTGTAGGAGGAGGCGTGCCACGGATAATAAGATTATCCATCCTCCTGTCATTATAGGTGAGGATCCTCTCCATGGTGGCACGGAGCTCCTCCCACACAGCCGGAGCGATCTCCCGGATTTGGTCGATCTCCGTGTCCTCCAAGGCGTTCCGTGACAACGTCAGCGCTTCAGCCAGCTCTGTCCGGACGGCCGCGATCCGGTTGACGATGCCCGGAACATCCTCGGTGGTGTTTGTCCCACGCTCCTGAAAACCACATCAGGTAAGAATCTATTCGTAAAGTTAATTATTATCTTGTCCCACGCTCCTGAAAACCACATCAGGTAAGAATCTATTTTAAAGTTAATTATTGTCCTATATCTTACCATTTCAAAAAGCCGCATCCTCATCCGTAACAAGCCTTCCTCAAAGCGACAGACGGCGCAATCGGCAGGGGGGTTGACCGCGGGTATTCGTTCCTCACACCTTAAATTCTGAAACATTACAAATTAAATATAATACAAGTTTACAAAACAAAAAAAAAATAAACCCTAACCCCGATAAAGATACTTACAATAGGTTCCACGCGTCTTGACGGTCCCGCTACCTCCCTTGCACCGGTGCTCGGCCTGTCTACCCTCTCCTCCAAGGCAGCAATGTGGACCTCAGGTATTGACTTAAAAAAAACAAAATATCAATTATCACACGGACAAACACACACACACACACACACACACACACACACACACACACACACAGTAAAAAATACAACAGTATAACAAAATAAAAATTACCAAAAGTCTGGGAGCTCTCGAGCCCGAGGGAAAGGCGAATACGTCCCCCTCCACCCTTGCACCAACCTCGTCCCGATCAGCAAACGGAATTGCAGGCACCGCCCTAATCCCAGTTACGTTCTGACCCTGTAAATAATGTTTATATTATTATTATAGCTAAAACCTAAAATGTATATCAAACATACGCAACCGTTAAACCTTATTACTTACAAGATTATTCAGTGAAGGTCTGCTAGACCAGGAGGGGAGTACCCTTGAGGGTGTAGGGCTGTTTGGTCGAGCCCTGTCCCGCCGACGCACGTCCTCCTCCTCCATCCTTGCACCTGTTACATTCTGCCCCTGAAAAAAACAGAGACCGTTAACACCATCATTAAAACCTATGACTAAAAAAATATTTTAAACAATACGACGATACTAACCGTATAGTGTAGATGGCTTAACAGCGTCCTCGCGCTCGTTTCCTCTGAGTGGATAGAAACCGGTCCACCAGATGTTATCCGTAGAGGGGATTCGGCCAGGTGAGGACGCCTTACCGGTTCACCGCCCCTCTGTAAATAAAAAAACAAAGCTATCAGATACCCACACCATACCAAACTATCAACACCATACCATACTCATACCATACCAAAACATACCATTAAGCGTGTGAGACACCAGCCGTCCCCAGCGATAATGGCCCTCTCTCCAAACGAGTACAACCCCGTCTCGTAGGTGTTCCTAATTTCCGCCCATAGCTCGAGTCTCCGCTGAGTAAAAGTTGACTCTGTCACCTGGCGGTACCGTGGCGGAAATCTGACGCTTCTGGGGTTGTTCTGAAAACAAAATACAATTAGTGTAATAAAATACCCGTACTTAAAACTATATACTCCCCCATACACCAAAATACTTACTGCACGTATAGAGAGCAGGTATCCATCCTCGCTGATAAAATACTGGGACTCGCCATCACTACCGACGAGCTGAAAAAGAAAATATAAAATCAATTATACAATTCTAAAAATAAGCAAGTGGAAAAAAAACAAGTACCTATATAATAATAATTAATCACCTCAGTGTTAGCCTGATAAACCGCATACGTCGTAATTGGGGTATCGGGCTGGGGGCGTGGAGACCGGTCCCTTACCTGAAAAAACAGTATATTGTAATTTATCTTATTATTTTATTGTTTACTACATTATTAACGCTAAAAATCACATAGCAATGATATGTCCTTACCGAGGTGCCTCGTCTAATAATATTAGGCATCGTCCGCCTGACAGGAGATGCTGGCCTCTGCCACTGAAAAAAAAACATTAGAGTTAGAGAAAACCACAAACAACCCCTAACCTCTACGTGCAAGTATTGCTAAATAAGCTAAATAAAAAAAATATAAAACTTACAGTTCCTAACTCTCGCATGCTAGTCTCTATAAGCTCAGGAGCTATCTCATACTGCAACAAATAAATAAAATCAAATTTAGACTTACATTTTCTAAACCTTGAGAGATCGCCTCCCGGGCCTCAGGGCTTAGACTGGCAATATCGTCCTGTAACAAAAAAAAAACACAAACCAAATAATACTATTAAATAAATAAAAAACTATAAACGTTGAAAAAACACGGAATAAAACCCATACTAACCGTAAACCTATTTCTGGTCAACAAACTGCCGTCATCAAGGAAGGTCCGCGAGGTCTCGATATATACCCCAGACTCGCCAGACAATCTTAACATTTGTGTTATCCTTCCGTTATATTCTTCCTAAACACATAAAAACATGTATAAACAAACGCTGTTATAAAGGCTAATATAATCATAACGAATATAAAACTAAATAAATTAACCCACCTGAGATATGGATTGTAAACCGCTAACCGTAGAAGACCCACTCTGAAAAAATAAAAAATTATAATTAACCTCATTTCAATGTAAAACCTAAACTCTTGTATTTAAAAAAAATATTTGTAAGTACGTTTTTTTACCTGTTGTGACAGGCGCTGGGATAAACTGCTCAGTCCCGAACCGCTCTGAAAACAAAAAAAAATAAACTGTCTAAGTATACACATTCTATTAATACTAACCCTACCATAAAGTTTAAAAAAAAAGAGAAAACAAATTACTTACTGCACGTATAGACAGCACGTCAAGATCATCAGCAAAAAACATGTCCTGACTAAGAGGTTGGGGTGTTTGGTCACCATCTTGAGGAGTCGTCGATGACAGATCCTGAAAAATTTATTAACTAAGTAAACTACTAAATTTATAGTGGGTAAATCTATAGTGTAATTGTTTGAGACTTTGATTACCTGATTATTGGGCGGGATGTTTTCATCTTGGTCGAAACCAATCACCAAGCGAAGGCAAACGAGAGCTAAAACTTGGAACAACATGATAGCTAAAACAATCACTGCAGAATGCATAGTACCATAACACCGGGTCAGAGGCCCGTATTTATACGCAATATCCCTTCCAACACCGGTGTAAACAGCCGACCAATCACAGCCCGCAGATTCCGTGAGTCCCGTTAGCCACGCCCCCCCACACTGTGCTCCTCTCTCAGTTAGCTGTGATGAACCCTCCGAGCTTAACTCAACTTTGCCTTCAGCACTATTGTTCAAAATTTAAATTCCTCCAAGAGATTTGTGATTTAAACCTTCCGTTTTTATTGAAAAAATTATTAATTGAAGAGCACAAAAGTAAATGTTATAAAGCAAGTTACTTTATATGTGGGCGGAGCTATTGTAGTAACTGTTACTCGGTGGGTACAATTATTAATAAGGTTAACTTTTTTTTTGTTCTATGTGTGACTGTGTATAATGTTTTGTTATGTTTGTTTTGCAGATCTACGAACTAGCGCCGCACAGTTTCGAGCCTTACGCCTACATTGACGGCTGGTGGCTGGGGACCGAAAACCTAGGCTACTGCCTGCACCGGCCATACATCCGGTCCCAAAACTGCTTCGAGTGCGGGATGTTTCAGGAAATCTCGGCGTCCCGAGAATGTTCCTGTTCCTGTTAATGTGAGTACAATATATCTAACTGTAGGTTTGTCCGTTAAAATGTCCTGTAGAAAAGCACTTAACCGGTCGTTATGCGGGCGGTATGACGGTTAGGGCGCGCCCCTTGAGTTAGTCGCCGGACCGCATCGCCGAGTCACGCTTGGCTCGACCGCCCACAGTGTTTGTAGCAGCGTCGTCTCAGTCTGCACCATGGATCCGCCGTGTACAGAGTCCACGGTGTTTTGTTGTAATTTCGAGCCGTTTTTTAGATTTGGTTTTTGTAGCGACGGGCACTGCGTCGAAGTTACCCCTCATTTTAGATTAACATATCATTATTGTAACAATTTAGTATTGTGCGCTACTTTAGTCTACTCGTGGAAGCTTGACTACAAGTGCCTCGCGTGTGAGTACGAGTTCTCCACCGACTGGGTAATTTACACGTTATAAAGGTATGTTATTTTTTAAACTATAATTTTGAACGCTCGCGTTTCCACACCACGGTAAGCCTTTAGGCTAGGCCGTAGGAGCGTCGGCGCGTTCTTTTTGGTTACCCAGAGCTTCCCCTGGAGGCCTAACCTCTGGGGTGAGAGGCCCCAACCATCGCCTCTCACTGTGGTAGCCACTCCATAACAAAATGCTACCTCCTTTTTTATATTTTTGTTCTCTGTTTACCCCAATAGGCTATTTACTAAGACTGTGTCCTTTCATTTTAGCCTAGAAAATAGACAGAAAATTTTTTTACTTTATATTTTTTTTGTCGCGCTTTTCAATCCGCTTTTCCCTGACAGTCGGAGGATTACAACAAACGGTTTCACGGTTCTTTAGGCCAACCTCCCCACACCCCTGGACTTACAAAGGGTTTAACCCTGCCTGATGAGTGAGCGACTGCCGGACCTTATTTTTTATTAGGCCCCACTCGAAAATATTTTTCGAGCGTAGTACTTTGCGGACTTCAAAGCGCAGTTTTCATTTTTATTTTTATGTATAATGCAAGCTACTGTAAAATCATCATCTATATACAAACTTTCATTTATTTCTTTAACATTAGGGTGAAATTCCCGAAGAAATTGAGCCTTTTCCAAACCTTTTGTGTAAATAGTTTCAAAAGGTTTACAGAGTGAGCTTAAAAGCTCCTCACTATACTCTACTTCGCCATCGTCCCACTTAATGTGGTGATAATGACGAGTCAGCCAGCGGGCTGTTCTTTTCATCTTGCTATTTAAACAATCAAAGCTGTATGGAGGTCGGAACACAATCTGTGTTCTATACGACCTCCCAACTATAGCAAGTTCTTTAATAATAAATCTATTTGTATTGCTTTTGAAGCCGTGGAATTGAACTATAGCTTCCATAATAAAATTTCCTGATATAAACGGTCGGCTACGTGAGGCGGTAATTGATCTGTACAGGTTTCAGCATCGGTTAAAACCTGATTAATATAAACTTGTATAATATCCTCAATATAAAATAATTGCAATACCTCGCGACCAATTAAAGGAATATTTTTTACAAGTTGATCCCACTCGTGACGGTTAAGAGCCAAGGAGTGTTCTCCATCAGAGACACAAACGTACTGATGCCCAAAAATATTGTTAACCTTTATGCTAGGCCCCGCGTCTATAGTTATGAAACACTGATAATTCCCCAATAAAGCCAAAGTTACTTCGTTAAACCTGTCAATTAGTTGACAGAAAGAATCGTAAGACCAAAACACAACACCTTTTCTCCCTTTAATCAATACACCCAGACTATTGTCTCGACTTTTAAAAATACCCGTCACAATACTTTTAGTTAATTCGGGGTCCAAGAAATGGACTGACTTTAAAAATACTCCAGTCATTAAATCTATTGGCTCTTTACATTTAGGAATGATTATAAATTCTTGCAAAGCCATATTTAATATTCGTCTTCTGAAGTCTCGCTATTATCAAAATCTGTACACCAATTAACAATAATGCTATCAGCCCCCGAGGGTAGTTGAAACTTTGCACTAGCGGTATTAAATACACAACAGTCTAAGTAATCCGTTTTGATTAAAAGCCCGTCTTTAAAGTATTCAATCTTAACACAACCGTTGTAACCCATGTTTACCCAACGAGTTCAAGAAAGAGACTGATTAATTATCTCTTTTGGACATATAAATGTATCTTTTACCCCCACCCCTTTGATTAAAATATGAGTCACGTGACCATCAGGGTCCACTGTTTAAAAATTACTCGGGAAATCTTTTCTTCTGTTAATTTGATACGTCTCAAAAACCTGGCTCGGTCCTGTGCCATGAGTTCCCAATCTGATTTCCTGTCTTCTTCTGGCAAACTGTATATTTCTGTAACTACCGGGTTGGAAAAACTAACTCGAGATTTTCCTGACATCTCCCGTTATAGGCTTATAGGAATAATGTATATCATGTAGTAAAAGGCAGTATGCCCAAGTATTACCTGGAAAGGCCCTTTTTGTTGTAATTTCGAGCCTTACGTCTACAGGCCCTGTTTTAATAGTATCGTCCTGTTTTGAACAGTCAATTACATACAGAGGACACTTTGCTTTAAAATCGTCAAAATTTAATATAGGCGAACCGATTCTTCCATAATACGAGTTTTGGAAGGCAGCAAACATATCATACATTAAAGTAATATTTCCTCGAAGGTTATCGTACGGGTAAAAGTTTGAGTTTAAATAAAGTTTTACATCAGTTAGGTTGCAGGCATCAAATTGTGACATGTCCTTTGTTAAGTCGTTTTTTCTGTCTGTTTGAAAGGCGAGTACGATATACCTGGGCTTTTCTGTCTGAGTAGACGTTTTCAGTGTCCAGGAGAATGTCTCCGTACTCGGCAGGTTCGGGTATTCAATCATGTCCCACTGGCGGAAGGGAACATGTATTGCAGGGTCTTTCTCTATATATTTGTACAGTTTTAATTTTTGAGCGTCATTGATTGTTATGTGAGGTATACGCCAATAAATTTTTTCTAATGTTAAATCTAAAGTACCGGCGTTCGCTAACTTTACAGCGTTAATATCTGAAGCCGAGCGTAAAAGTATCAATTCCTGTTTTACGTTCACTAGCACCTTTTTGTAATCTTCGGCAGACCCTAACAAATGTTTTAATGGGATCGAATATACAAAATCTGTTACTTTTTCAGAATTACCAGGGCCTAGCCAGCAGGCGTTTTTAAAAGTATTTTTTTTCTTCCTCGCGAATGGACAGGATATTCTTTAAAGTTGTAGTAATACCAACATTTCTCGTTCTGTCAATCTCCTTGCCACAAATCTCGTACCGGATTTCTTCAAACATAAAGGCCACTGCGTTATTTACAAAGGAAACATCCTGAGGAGTCCCGTCCGTCTTTTTAGCGCTGACTTTACCGTGAATTACAATAAAGCTTTCAAAAGGCGCAGTTATTATATCTTGCTGTAATATTGGTATTCTTATTTCATCATTATTATTGAAAGTAGAATTTGCATAGGGTAAGTGCGTGTGAAATTCCATCCCTGTTATCAAATCATCGTATACAGCCGGGCTGTCTATCGCCAATAGCGCCATTTTTTATTACTTTAAAACCGATAGAACGAAGAAACGATATGTTTTTACACGTTAACACCTTGGCTTTCTGAACACTACTGACTGACTGCCCCGTAGGCATTCCCCTAAATAGTAGCCCCATGGCTTTGCCTTAGATGTAATCTAATCGAGATTCTTTCTCCGCGAAAGTTAACAAGATTACCGTCCTGGTCTTTTATGGACACTGTTAAGGTATTGATCCTTTGACTGATTACCGGTAAGTAAATCACGTTTCTCGGGAGCTCAACTATTTTATACCCCGGTGGTTCGGCCGGGTAAAACTCGTGTATCACATGACCCTCGACTCCGTTTAGGTACGACCCGCGTGTGACATTACATTCGACCCGTATTGAATTAACTTTAATTATATCCACAGGCAGTTCAGAAACATGATGTTTATTAGCCTCGTATATTTGTTTTTTGTAGCCCAAGAGTGTTCCCAATGAATGTTCTTTAGTAAAGTCAACTTTTTCAGAGCAAAATATTGTAACTTTTAAAGTGTTATTATTTGGCTTTAACGTAAATGTTACTTTTTTCTTCGGCAGTTGAGACTGTATGTATTTTTCAATGTCCTCGATCTCGTAAGAGCCCTCAGGAATTGTAATACTTTTATCATCACCGTAGTAAAACTTATCATTAATGCCTTTCTCAATGTTTGGTATAGAATTATAAGTGGTCAGTTCAATTAAACCAAGTTCCCATTCACCCTTGCTAACATCTATGGGAAATGCTAGCTCGTGGGATAGAACACTAGTTGATCCCGTGAGACAAAACATTATAATTACAGAGAAACTTTAAACAAAGATGTCCGCAAACAACTGAGTCAAAAGTCTGTTGTCTTTCGTAATTATAGTAAAGTTCACAGCCCGCCAAGTATCGTGAGATTTCTGGTGGTGGTCTTAGGTTTCCAAAACTGTCATAATAATAGGCTTTCTTATTAATCTTTTTATAACAAACCCAGTGGGTACCTTGATTAGCTGTACTGTCCAGGTTAACTATAGCAGATTCACATTTTTTGGGGCGTTTCGGTAAACTGTCCCTCATGTAAACCCCTCTAAAGTTAGGAATCTTTAATAACCTCGCGTATTTGATTAAATCGTAATTTGTTAGCGGTTTTACAGGTATCGAGATGCTTTTTTTTTTCGTTCGCCTTTTTCTCCCCTTACCTGCACCTCTCTTACTACCCGCACCATCCTTCCTATAAGGTCTAAGATACAACCCTCTGCCCCGAGGACGTTTAACGGGGCGTTTCTTTTTACGGCCTCCCCCCAATTTTGATTTTGCTTTCATGGCCGTGGTGACTGCCCAAGCAGCGGCTTTCTCACCAACACTGGCGTTACTAGACTTGAATCTTTGCCAAGCGCGTTCCGCCAACTCTTTGTCAGCTTGCCTTCGCCGCTCGCTGTCGGAATACCGCGAGTATGCTATGTCGTGGACCTTACAGGCCTCGTCCAAACCGTTTATTCCTTTGTCTCCTCTTGCCAATCTCTCTTTTAATCTCGTGCCAGGACCGCAAAATTGATATCCTCCAGGCAAATGTAATTCAACAGGTAGGAGGTCTATGGCCTTATTAAGAACGGATGAAACAATACCTCCACCTCGTACGACCGCTAGCTTACGTCTGAGAGGTTTCCTTCTGTTTTTAGCCATTTATTGTAAATATCTAATAACCTCGTAGAGTTTATTTAGTAGTGACTCACGTATACACGGGATATTTAAAACTTCAAAAATGTCAGGCACCGTACGAGACACAGCGTTTGTGTACTCACTGTATTCTAACGAGCCACTGGATGTGGTAAAGTAAATCATCCCGTTTATATATCTAAAGGCACCGCTACAGTGGGCTGGGATACCGTAAAGCGTAGACGAAACCATACCCATAAAAACACCCGTATAATTACACTCGTTTATTTCAATCAGATACCAATCGTCAATAATCATGTAGCTCTTCCCCGTGTTAGTTGCAAAGGCCGCGTTAACTTTATGTACCATTCTACCGGCTATGTTATTGACATTATACATTGTAATCAAGGACAGTGAAGGGTATCTAAATAAAAACACCTCACTGTCAGTAAATAACGCGATTTCACCGTTAGGCCGTTGGTAAATGGCCGATATTTCAGTAAAATTTCGTGGTAAGAATTTGAGCCAGTGTGATATTCTTCTTGGTCGTGTTAAATCCTCAGGAATCCTATCTGCAGGGTTTAGACTAATAATCCATACATAATCCCTAAAGAAAGCAAATATCCTTTTGTTCACAATAACGTACGTATCAATTTGACCTTTTAATTCACAAATATCGCGTTTTTCAAATATTTCGGGTGGTGTTACGGCTGTAGTTGTTGTTGTTGTTGTTGTTGTTGTTGTTGTACTGGGCGTTGTAACGGTAGTGGGTGTGGCTGCTGTTGTATTTATTTTTGGAATGGTTGCAAATGTTTTAGTGGGCTTGCCGTAAAGATACTCCATAGCGAGTCTGTCATCGTTGCTTAGCTCGTATTCGTTCAAGTCAACAATCCCTGTAGGATCCCTGTTAAAAGGAAACATTACTGATTTATCATCACCTGAATGATCCAAACCAAGGGTATGTCCAATCTCATGAACCAAAGTTAAAAAGAACGAAATGTTTCCATAGCGTGGTAAATTCATAGTAAAATCCCAATTTTCTTCCGAATCGAAGTGTATGTCTGTAGAAGTATACCCCGTATTGGGGAGATAGCCGTGGGCGAGAACTAACCCAGGACCGTCAAAGTCATAGGGGCAAGTATCGTGTCTAGAATAAAACACATGTTGTCTACCCGTAGAAAATGATATAATTATTGTTGGATTATTTATATCCTTTTTAAATGTTAAATTCGCGTGTTTGGCCCATACATCAAAAGCTTTCTGTATCAGGTGGGGGTGCTGTGGTGTTCCGTATTGGTACCACGTTATTACTGATGTATTCCACTTTCTATTGGGTAAAGCCGAGAACGGTAGTATATTGTCTCGGTGACCGCACCGAGGCGTGGACATGAGGGCCAAAGTATCGTTATCAAACACCCCCGTTGGTTCAAGACGAAAGTACTCTTGAAATTGTCTTACTGCAGAAGTAATGTTTTGTGTCAAAGCGTTTTTTTCCAAATACCCGTAATAAGTCAAAAAATCTATCGACTTGTTGCACGAGGCAAGAGGCAGAAAAAACAATAAAACAACCCGCATGTTGAACGACTCGGCGAAGACTAATTAGTGTTTGCCAGTTAATGTGTTTTTAAACCGGATCCCGTCCTGAGGAAACTGGGGAAAGGGTCCGTGTCTATAATTTCCTCTTCATCATCATCATCTTTATTACGGAATTGTCGTGTATTTTCATCTAAAAAGTATTTATTTACAACATTTAATTTGACCCACGTGTCCTTGTCTGTCTGTATTGGAGCTCCTAAGGTATTGTAAATGTCAAATAGAACTTTACCCAATAGTCTTACAATATAATTTAAGTTAAGTACGTCTTGAAAATCTGTCGGATCCGACAGATTTTTTATTTGCTTTGACTGACAATCATAAAAAGTGTTATCTACGAGCTTTAAGGCTGATTTTGATGATTCTTTTAACATCCGCAAGTTTACAGCATCATACTCTTGTTCGGCATCCCGTACGTCTCTTAGTATTTTGTTTCCTATAATATAATGTTCTCCTGTAAAAGGAATACATTTGTAGTCTACGTAATATTTTGTAGCGGCGTCGTCGGAATTTTGTGGTACTTTTACATGTCGAATAACACATTTATTAGCGTCAAAATACTCTTTTTTTTCATCTAAAATCAAGGTATTGTCAGACATAAACTTTTTTGTCACCGCGTCGTTATCGTCTGCAGGTCTTTTTAGATTACATAACCGTTTATTTTGAATATCGTAGTCACCGTCGGGCGTTAAATTAAAACCCTCTCCCTTGGGGCCCTTGACGGCCTCACCTCGGGATTTTCGGCTACTACGTCCAAACTTGTCAATGGTCATTTTAGTAATGCTTTAAATCTACTGTTGCCAGCTCCTTTTATAAAGCCGGCCTCTCTCAGTTCCTCCACGATACTTAGTATTTCATTGCTATGTACTCTGTTTCCACTCTCTGTTGACATAGCAATGTGTCGCAACCGATCCACTAATTCATTGGCGTCGTCCCAATGTATTATATCACGAGATCGTGCATTCTTCCACGCTAGACCCTTGCCCGCTTTGGCCGGGAATAGGTCTTTAATAATTCTTCTGTACTTTAGGTTGTTGTCCCTTCTAATTGCATTGTGGAATCTGTAACCCTTCTTGTGAGCGTTGGTGGCGATAATAATACTCTTATAGGTCTTAAGATCGTCTTTATTGTATATATCCTCGTCAGGGGCTCTCTTAAATATGAGCTCATACAAGCCTTCAGTAGGACTATATCTTGTGTCGTTTATTAGAATAGTTCCATCGTTGTCAAAGTCTAACACCTTATCTCCCATCATTAAAGTACTACCTTCGTATCTAGGGCCATAATCATGATCAATTACTCGGACCTTACCGCTAGCATCCTTTAAAAGCATTGTCATATATCTCAATGTCATGGGGTTACTAAACTGACTTTCCATATATTGGGACGCTGTTTCCAGGCCCGTAGGGGTTGATACAATTTGCTTTAACCCGCTGGTTTCAGGTGTAGAGACACTCGCTGGGATAAATTCAGTTATTTCTCCTTCATCGTCTGTGGTATCGTATTCCATTGGCTCTTCTTTAAAGGTTTCAGGTTCAGTTTTTATGTCTGCTGTGTTTGTTGTCGTTTTTCTAAGTTCTTGAATAATCGGTTTATACTGCTTCTCAAGCAAAATATCACTTTCAGCAGCACCCTCCTTAAAAAGTTTATATTTGCGTTTAATAGCATTACGCAACTCTATGAGTCGGCTAGTCAGTTGTTTACTGTTTCGCTCCATAGTCATAAATGATAGATTTTAGCAATCACATTTAGATTTAAGGTAGTTCAACCTGTCTAAAAAACAGGGCACGCTTCTTGCATCTTTTCATGTAACGTATTACATCTTTCAAAGAAACACCAGCACTAAAGTCTAATCCTTTATAATATCTACTTTCCTCTCTTACAAGACTGTGTCTCGGTATTACATAACGGTTTGTTAAACTTTTAAAAACAAAGGCTCGCTTTACATTGTCTCTCCATTGGGATATATGTGTTACTATATACTTGTCGTTCTCAACGGTTTTTTCCATATACTTGCTCAACATTCTCAATGGTTTATCATGATGTCTGTTGTACATTAAATACGAGTTGAGAAGCCAAAACTCACACGGGTTGGTCCCTGTAAATGTTTTCCACTGTTCAAATAATGTTTGATTTGTCACTCTATATACACCGTTTTTTAAACTAATACCAAATCTCTCACACTGTGAGGCCACTGTGGGCAGGGCTGCTCTTAAAAACTCTGTAGTATATAACCCCTGGCAGTAGTTATTTACGGCAGCAAAAGGTTTACCCCTAGGTCCTTTGGGAGTATCGTCAGGAATCGGCCCCCAGGCTGTATTATAACTAATGTCAATATAACATTTGAGATATACGCATGTGTTATAAATACTAATAGGCGACCTGATGGGAATAGTTCTCTCTGTCAAAACTATACAACCGATCGCGTGAGGTATTTTGCAACCGTACTCCAACATTCTCAAAACAATCTGAGCAAAATTAATACTACCATGAAGGTTACGTAAAGGCAATACTTTACCAAATATATCCGGAAAGGGTCTAAATCTAGAGATTATATTTTGAGGGTCCCTCACTGTTACATTTTTCATGTCCTCATGATAAATTACTAACTCTAAGGGTACACTCTGTTCCTCACACTTTTGTAAAAAGTTTAACCAAGTATCTCTATTATATGTTCTCTCACTCGCAGATATCATTAATAAAACTACGGGTGGTAGTATCGCGGTGCTTGGAGGTTTTTTATGTCTCCAACACCTTTTATTGAACGGATGGCCGTGTTTACCCTTCCTACTGCAATAGTTTCCACAAAATTTCTTTTTATCCTTGTAATAATATGTACAGAGGTTAGACCTTACGTTATGAAGTTTTTTATCAAATCCCCTTATATCGTTATAATAGTAGAAGCGACCCATTAGAAAGCTTCTATAAAACTGTCCATTCCCACTCTGTACCTTCCCTTATAAGGGTCCAAAGTTTTGTCAATAACTAGGAATCCAAAATTATCAAGCCACGCTCGAGCGCATATTTCTTTAAATTTGTCAAATGACATATCCGTAGTGACATGATCGTTGTAAGCATGTCGTAAGTTCTTATCGTCTTGTTTAAATAGAATAATAAGGTTGCAATTGTCTCTCACCAGTTGTTTGGGAATAGCGCTGTATGTCTGCCCGAGATAAAATGTATCTAAATTGTTATGTCTCCCCATGGTAAAGTAGTTTCTAATGTTATTGTGTTTTTCGGCAGAAATATCGTCAAAAATCATTATAGAGTTTGGTTTAGCTTGATTTGGGTGTATAACTAAACTATTATCGTCAAATTCATGATACCCAACCTCCTTAGGCATAACCTGTTTAAGTAATTTGTATTTAGGCTGATAGAGGGATTTTGAAAATATATAAATGTTTTCAAATCTCAGACCGTTTGGATCAAATAATAGATTAAATAAGACATTAGTTTTTCCACATGAACTGGGCCCCACTATAATACAACGTATCGAATCTGGCAATAAAACACCGTGCTTATTCTTTTTTACCATACCGGAGCCTGTGAAATATTCGTCAAAGTTTTGAACAGGGATTTCGACTTCCTGCTTTACAAGCCGCATCGTGACTGGTTACATACAACTAATTGCTTTGGTTTTAAGTAATCACTTCACGTGCAAGCTTTTAAGTCACGGTAGAGTGACTCTAGACACGGTTGAGTGACTTTAGACACGGTTGAGCGCTTTTGCATGTCACGTTGCCTCGTTACCGCAGGACAGGAAACATCAATCTAAGATAATATCCTACGTGGTTGCATGTCATTTCCGTTCGCTAACAGAGGTCAGCCAGATGGTCAGCCAGATGGTCAGCCAGATGGTCAGCCAGATGGTCAGCCAGATGGCCGGGCTCCGGTCATCGGCACTAAGCCAGGTGGCCGGCCTGTAGGTCATTAGCATAAGCATGTCGTTGTCCCTCACTAACGGAGGTCGTTAGCATCTATCCAACTGTCATGGCTGCTATCATACCCCCTCCATCGTACAAAGAGTTTGTCTCCTTTCCTTTTTAATACTCTTTCAACTAAATAAACGTCACCGGTTTTGGACTTGCTAATTTCTTCGGCATAAAACCCACCTTTGAGTATCTCTCCTCTACTGTCTTGCAGTATGTATGTTACCGGTCTTGTTGGTTTAATTGCGTATACTGTAAACGTCTCGTTTGTCCAATTTGGTAAATACCCTTTTTTGAAAACTCTTTTCACTTTACTGATTCTAACGCTGTCGCCTACTTTTAATTTTTGTTTAAGGATTTTGTGTTTTGGTTTCTTAACTTTATTTATTCTCTTTAAAATATCTTTGACGTGTTTTTGTTTAAAATCTTTGGGTTTCATACCTATAGTCCTGTGCTTTGTATTGTTGTAAGACTTTACAATTTCTGGCAATATACTTAACCATTCGTAACTTCCACGGGCTGTAAATAGTTTGTACATTTTTGACTTGAGAGTCCTGTTTAATCTTTCTACTATACTGGCTTTAAGTTCAGAAAATGTAAAATAGTGATTGATTTTATATTTTTTCATTAGAGCATTTACATGTTTATTAAAAAAGTCGGTTCCTTGGTCTGTTTGAAAGTTTTTCATTTTATATTTAGCTAAGATAGGAGCGAGTGCCTTTGCCACTTCTGGCCCTGACTTGTCTTTTAACGGTACGGCAAAAGCCACTTTGGACAAACAGTTAATCATCGTCAATATGTACTTGTACCCTTTATTAACTTGGGAATATGGCTTCATTTCAACGAGATCAGCCTGATAAAGGTCTGTTAGCCCCTTAAGGGTGACTTTACGCCTGGTATAATTTCTCCTGGCAGGTCGGTGTAGTTCATTAGCTATAGCTGTTTTACCGTCCATTTTGATAATGATTAAGATTATCCAAATCTTCTACTTATATATATTTTTTTTAGTAAAGTCATGGCCCCTCCACCGCCATGACTCGTGGAGACCTTCCAAAACAAACTAGTTGTCTCCTCCGTTTATTTTTTTGTATTTTTACTTTTTATACTTTTTTTTTACCCACCGAACCGTTCCAAGGAGTAGCCTAGGTGTTGGCCAGGCTCCTCAATGTACAGGGTCCTTCTTTCACCCGAGGTCTTTTCGATGGAGTAGCCGGGGTGTTAGCCCGGCGCCTCAATCTACTGGACCCCTCATTCACACATGGGTCTTTCGAAGGAGTAGTCTGGGTGTTAGCCAGACGCCTCGATCTACTAGACCCCCTTTCAGGTTTACGGGGCTTTTCGTCACCCGCGCCATAGACCTCCATTCGTTCATGTACATTCATGCAGTGGGGATTATAGCATTTACATTTATATTTTATATACAAGGGTTTTTTTACATAGTCTGGTACTCTAAGAGGTACCAACTCTTTAAAGTCAATGTTGTTTTTAGAGCATAATGTAACATAAGGACATTGACTATAGATAATTTCTACAAAATAATTAAGTGGTCTACGTAAGAATGTATCCCAATATAAACAATTACAGTATGCTGAGCGACCTACATAGAATTTTTTAATATACTCTTGACTTATGGCGTAATGGTTACGCCAATGGGTTTCTACAAACTTTTCGAAAATTACTGGGGGCATGTTTAGGCAAATTAGTTCGTTAATACATCGGGTGCGATCCCAGATTTGTTTTTCACAAAGTTGAAAAAGTGATTTTGGTTGATTCATAGTAAAGAGCAGGGACACGTCAGATCGCTATGGCGGCAGGGAGCAAAGAGAGAGAAAGCGCGCGAGATAATAGAAAGCGGGGGAGGGGGAAGAGTGACGCAACCTGTCGGGGTTACTCAAGTCTTTGAACTTTTTGGTAGCCAAATGGCAAGGTGTCGTACTCACCCTCGAGCCTCCTTTTAGGTCCTGTGATTTTAAACTTTTTAATTTCACTTACCGTTACAATATCTCTGTCTTTAGTCCTCCTGATTCTGTTTTCTTCAATTTCTAAAATTTCAGCTGCTTCACTAAGGACCATCTTTTTTAACTGTTCAAAATTTAATGTTTCGGAGGTCTTCATGTTAAGGGTGAGGCCTTTTATTTTACACACAGTTTCTAGTTTTTGCTTTTTGGTTGACCAGACAAGGTATGCATAGGTCTTTGGTCCCCCAGAAACAAACTCTAAGATATAAGAGCCGGGCCCGTACTCACTTGCCAATTCGTCCGTCATTTCCCCGAGGTAATCTCCCGTAGAGACCTTGTACAATCCTCCCCTGTATAGATAAATACACGAGTCCGTGTCATAGTAAAGGACTTGACCTCCAAGGGCATCTAGATGTTCATACAGTTTAAGCCTCGCCTGGGCTGTGGTGTAGGCCGCAATAACAACATTTACATTTGTCAAAGGTTCCCCCACTTCCTCAATATATTCCCAGTTAACAACAACAACTTCCTCGTTAACAGTTTGAATCCTATTGACTTGTACTTCTGGACTGATTAACATTTTAAACAAGACTTTAGATTCCCTTACAATTGTTGCTTTAGTTTGGTTCTCCCTCTGTCCGAACTTTCCCCAGAAACTGTTTAGCATTAATTTAGCCAACGACCTAAGTCCCCCGTTCTTACAAATTTTTGCCTTGTCCAGTTGAATTCCCTCATGTTGGAAATAGTCTGTGATGTACTTGTCTTTGTCCTGTTCGGTATTACACCAGCTAGGATAGCCTGAGGCTTCCTGCTTCATTTTCAAAAACTTATTAATAAAGTCTGTAAACAATCCCCCTTTCTCGTATGTGGCTACCTCGTACTCCCACAACTCGTACATGTCCAGTACAGCGTAACCCTTCTCAATCGCCTTCCTAATTTCATCCATAGTCCAAGTCCCGACTAACGCTCTTTTATCACTCTCATGTTCACAGTCTCGCTGGTTTTGAGTTTCCCCGCAAGTCATACACAACACAAACATTAATTTATTATTCATTTTAACAGGGAGTACGGGGTGGTAGAGATCTCGAGGTGGCAGGATTTTACATTTTAGCAAACCATCTACATTTAATCCTCGCTGTCTGCACTCCCTATCTCCCACATAAATGGTAGGGTGGCCCAAAGGATATTTCCCATATTTATTTACATAGGGGTAGAGGGAGCAAACATCAACATACTGTATCGTTTCTCCCTCTTCACATTTACAATACGTTTTTGAATTGCCCGTTCTGCCTCCAAAGAACGCTTGCCGAGGGTCGAGGGGAAGATTATTGAGGATCGGCAGGTTGTTCAAGTGATTTAGTTTATTGTCCTTTTTCAAAGCTCTAAATTCACACTCCCACATTACTACAACTTCGTAGTCACTGATTTTAGACATTTTCTTCAGAGTCCTTTCATATCTTAAGTTAAGTGAATCTGAGGGATCCTCCTTCAGAGGAGCCTCTCTGTCGTAAGGAAAACATTTCGGGCACCCGTGCCAATAACACCCGTGAAACTCATAAATTCGTTCCCCGTCAAACCCGTCAACTTTTAGCCCGTTAATTTTAACTTCTTTACCCCGACCAGCGTGCTCAATCCTCAACCCTCGTTCCTCCTCTTCCCACGTTAACCACTGTAAAGCAACGGCTGATTGATTGTCAGTCAGTCTGTACCCGTTTTTTAGGGATTAGGCCGATTGTGTTTGGTTTTAGAAAGTTACGGCGGAAGGCCAGGTTACAAGCGCTAGCAATAGTTACGGACTCGAGGAAAGGATCTACGTTACATTCTTTCAAGAAAATACGTCTAAACTTTAATGAGGCCTGAGCTAAAATCTCTACGTCAGAGATGCAATACTCCAAGATTTCCTTTTTAAAGTCAAAGACATAGTTACTCGCCACCTGTTCCTCGTACCATTCTTCAAAGGCTTCGTGTTTCTTTTCAAACATTGATTCGGGGCAGTAGTATTTTTTGTCAGGCATAGGGCCTACATAATTTTGGTTCGCTAGAGTGTTGAAGAGGTGGGGAAAGTAGCCCTTCTTTTTCTCGGGAGGCAGTTCAAAGGCGTTAGGGAGCGCAGCGAGAGCCATGGGGAAATAGCTCAGTGAGTCAATGAATCTCACATTGTCCATTTCCATTAAAATAATTTTGGTCCCCCTCATAACCAGTTCCGGGGTGAATTTAGTTTCTTCCAACACATACTTTAACAAAAACTGAAAATCAAAGCCCTGCCCGTTGTGGGCAATTACACAGACATTTTTGAACTGTTTACGAGCTTGCATCACATACTCCATGAAGTGTTTTACCGGTTCTTCCTTAAAAACTTTAGTTCTGTTTCTACATGCCGTGCAAAATCTAGACTCGATACAATTAAAGCAAAACTGTTGCGAGACGCACAAGTTGACTTGATGTACTTTTTTATCAGGGTCAGAGGGGAGAGACTCGTCTTGCCTTGTTTCCAAGTCAAAGAAAATGAAAAGATAGTCTTTATTTTTAGGTTTTCCATCATTTGGTTGCATGTAGCATTTGTGATTCGGATCTTTGAATGATTTGCAGGGTTTACAGAATACTTCCCCGCACTTTCTGGACCGGATCTCTCTTTTAAATTAATCAGTTTCCCGCAGTCTAGACACTTTGTTACTGTTTTGCATCTGTCAACCTTATGGGCGATAAAACAGAGCTGGTTTTTCATATTTAAATTACAGTCTGGGCAAACTATTCCCCCATGCTCCTCTTTACAGGGAGGCGAGATGGTTTGGCAGTAAGGGCAGATGTTTGAGCATCTGTGCTCAGCTTTGTGTTCGTAAGGGACGTGGCATGCTTCGCAAAAGTAAGCACAGGCAAAAGCAGCGGTCAAACTGTTGATTACATTATAATGACCGTTGTGAAAGAGCAAGTTAATTTTGAATTTAGAATTTTCAACAGCCCCTTCAAAGTAAACATCCCGCCCTTTTCTGTCATAGTTGTAGACTGTGATTTTGTAGTCTTTTAGCAAGTCTTGAAACTTTTCCAATTCGGGGATACCGGCACCTTCCTCAGAGATCTCTACCCTAGCCCGCCGAATAAGTTCCTTGGCCCTAAACGATTGCCTTTTACCCAGGTCTTTTCGGATTGCTTTGTACTGGGGGTCTTTAGTTACGTTTGCTATGGCCACCACCAAAGCCCGGGGGAGACACAAGTTATCTTTGTTGTTAATTACTACAATACCCCGTCTCGATTTACATTCTTCATCAAAGGTATTATAAAAGCCAGGTCTTACTCTCCCAGGACGGCCGGAACCCACAGGGAGATTAACTCGGGTACATTCAACTTTAAATGTGTCAGTGGACTTGATGGATTCAGAATTGGACTGAACAATACCCCCGAAAATTTGCCAAAGGATGTCCTCATCAATTTCACCAACGGGCCGGAAAGCTACAAAACCGGGTTCTTTACTTTTTAAGTTTAAGCTGTGCAGGGTGAAGCCAAGGTGATCATTTTCATGGGCCCGCTCTTTCATTTCATTAACGATTTTGGCAAAACCTTGTCTTAGCCAATCAATTTCAGTAGTTTCAGGAGGAGGATTAGTAAATTTAAAAATTGTTCGTGTTCCATAAATTCTAAAATGTCTAACATAGGTTTCGTCCGAGCTGAGAACCTCGACAGGATTTACAGCCATTTTTCAAATAAAAGTGAGGTTATGTTACGCAGAATAAAACAAATTAAAAGTGAGGTTATGTTACGCAGAATAAAACAAATTAAAAGTGAGGTTATAAAAATACAAAGCAAAAAGTGAGGTTAGGAAAAGTGAAGCCGCTATGGGGAGCAAACGCTCAAGTTTAATCTTTGCAAAACGCAACGAACGGAGCAGCGCAAAAACACGTCCGATCGCAACGGGAGCAGGGGGCAAAGAGAGAGAGAAAGCGCGCGGGATAATAGAAAGTGGTGGGGAGGTGGCTGATGCAATATGTTTATTTGTTACAGGAGGTAGCGACAGGGCAGTGGCAGCGCGGCTGGGGACAGGTCGGGAGGAGGAGGAGGCAGTGGCTGGCAAAGGTATGAATAGACGGTGGCGGGTTTACGGTGATATACATTTATATATATATATATATATATATATATATATATATATATTTAAAACTACGTAGTATGATATTATATATATATATATATATATATATATATATATATTCTCTCTTACATTATAATACTGCAGGTATTTTGTGTCTTACGTTACAAGCGTGACATAACTACCTTGTTATATATATATAACCTTATTATACATCATTATATATATAACTACCTTATTATACATCTTTATATATATAACTACGGTTGGTACCACTGGTATGTAGGTCATGTTTTTTTTGTTTTGCAATCCATTTAGGTTGGCTACACGTTTCTGCATAAGAAACAATGTTAAGACTGAATCATAGGGTAGACTACTTATGCGCCTAAGATTGTACAAGATGTTAGATAGTGAAAAAATAGGGGTTTAGAAATATATTTTGAAAATCACCACTACTGAAACAGTTTCTGAAGTAATATACGTATGAAATGATCGATAAAGGTGCAGGATATATAACTTTGTTTTTCCCACTAGGGCATCCTTTAAAGCGTAATCGTACATGTAACTAACCTAAAGATAACTGTTAAGGCTTGGGGAAATCTTAATGATGTCGTGCGGTACAAATAAGGGCCTCTTGCTGAGAAGAAGATGAGGCAGTAGTAATTATAGCTCCTGTGGGGGATCTTCTTCGAAAATTTAGTTTGGGTGAACGTTCCATACAAAACATAAACTGTTATCAATGTGAAATAATGAATAAAAAATCTCTATAATAGCGGACAACTAAGTTGACAGATGGGCTGTAGCCAATAAGAAGGATGTACGCTGTCACAGTTGCCATTTTTCTATACATACATATCAATCGAATGTAATTCAGATTTGCTGGTATGACATTTTTGAAAATGTAGCGCGATTCCTATTGGCTGATCTTAGTTGATAGCCCGGCAAACCACGCCCTTAGTTGGCAACTTAATTGTCCGCTATTATAAAACTTATAGTGAATTTTCCAAGGATGAAAAACCATTTATAGCTAAATGACATTGTATTACCTACAAATAGGAACACTGTAACTTTTAACAAAATTCAAACTTGTATTTAAATCTTTGCGCAAATTCTTTATTATTAAAATTTGTATTTACTTATAAGGGGTTTTTATATGTAGTTTCTTAACAGTAAATATTGTTGCAATAAATAAATATTACAACGTCATTTGGCTATAAATGACTTTTTCTCCATGGGAAATTCACTTTAAGTTTTATAATAGCGGACATCTATTTTGATAGTTCAGGGTGTAACATTTATAAATATAAATGTTAAAAATAAATTTTGGATGGAATTAACTAATGCAAAACAACAATATGCTTTGCAATAGTTAAGAGAAAGACGAGTTGTTTTATACCGGTAATTAACTTAAAATCATGTCAACTGTTGAATATGTAAAGCTAAATCTTCAACAGTAAAATAAAATAATAACAACTTCGAATTAAATAACGAAAAATTAAAATAATAAAAACAACAAACAAGTACAATTTATAGTAAATATTTCATATATTTAATTGGTAAGTTATAAAATGGCTCAAACCATTTATTGAAGACATGTCTTATCTCTGAGATTGTGCCGTCTCAAGATAATACCTGATTTATTTCAAGGTCCCTTGAGACCAACTTTGATCTGGTTCAATCTCAATATTTCAGGAGACTTCTTCTCAGTCTGAAAGTACTTGGCCTGTCTAAAAGTTGTACCTTTTTCTTTTACACTATTATTGAACTATACCCATTAGTAATATTTCAAAATCCTGGATAGCAATTAGTAAAAATATTACATTATTTGATAGTTTTTTCACGGGTTTATATTAGGTACCAGCATTTTTAAACATATTCCATAATAGTATCCCATATTGAACATAACTTATACACAACTGCAAACCTTCTAATTACAAAAAAAATATTAACTTGTTTGGACTGTAGTTATTATTTTACGCATAAATCTTTACATATGGACAACCTGGGATAAATTATTAATGAACGGTAAATTTATTGTTTTCACTTTACATTGAATAAATTTGCATAACGCTTAATGAAACAGAGATATATGAGAACATGTTTTGACTTACTTGACAATATTTTAGACGTGCTATGTTTGCTTACTATTAAGTTCATCCAAATAAAACCGCAAATTGAGTTGAAAGACTTTATAGTATGTTTTAGTCATAGGGATACTCTACCACGAGATGTAAATTTTGTTATCATCAGCTACACTTACTGAGAAGGTGGCGTAAGTCGTTAGGTAAAAGAAAGTGAGTAAATAAAGTTGTAAAATCTATTTCACTTTATTCAGTAATGTTATTCATATAATAAATGTTAATTATATTTTTCGTCCAAAAACTGTTGATTTTATATTGACCAATATTTTTTAAGTACAGAATTTCCAAGAATTGCATTTGTAGCTTAACCCCGTACCTATTTTTTAAGCACTGCTCGTCCATCAAAATCTAATTATCATAGGGAATTGCAGATTTTAAATTATATTTCCTAAACCAATCCCATGGGGGATAAACCGCTTCTCCTCCTAACATGTCACATCTACACTATTGACACCAACTAAAAATCATCAACATCAGAATTAAATTTGCTCTCACAATAATGCCAGACCTGTCAATGTGCGAAGACGTTAAAATAACATAGCGCTGCTTACGAAAACTTGTTTGGGATTTTCCTTTCGTAAAAGAGTGGCAGTATTTGTTGGGGGACTACAGTTTATTATCTCGAAAGTTAGAATATGCCGCTGTTGTGCGAAATGCCTTTGTTGGCGTTCCTTCATATTTTTTCGCCAAGCCCCTGTAAATCTGAAGAGCTTCTACATCCTCTTTTAAGAAGGTCAGTTATGTTTGAGACTGAACTTTATGGCAGTTACTATGGAGTGCCCTCTCCTAATTCTTACGAAACAGTGTGAATATAGAAGGATGAATCAATCGTGATACTGAAGTTACCAAACAGCTTAAAATAAACGGATTAGTTGTGTTAGAATTATTATTTAATATTACTGTTAATTTTAAGAAGACCTGCATTGGTACCTCAAATATTACAAGACTTATAGACTAGTAATGAGGGACAACTAAAGTGAATATTAAACTATTAATGCATAGGTTTTAAATTCATTTAATTTTTCCCAATACAATGGCAAACATGATAACTTTATTTGCAAAGCCCTTACATTTAACGGTGTTATTAAACATACATATTATTCTATGGTATTTTCCCCTACGTAACAGGTTATGAGATAGGTTTAAGTTATAGTTTTTTACTTATATTGAACGAGGAAAATTACAACAGCATTTGTTTCAAATGTTTATAGCCCAAATTAATAATGACGTTGGGTTAAAAAGTTGTATAATTAGCGTAACCAATAATTTAATTTAAGTTTTGTTTATTAAAGTGCATTTACAAATTTGTATCATACTATATTTTGAAAATTGTGGGGAAAAAATTACATAAAATAATATTTTTCATTAAAGATGCGTATACAGATTTTAATTTGACCAATATTTTCAAAAACTGTTTATGTAACCCAACGGTTCAGACTCGTAGTTTTTCTTATAGCCCATTAATTTAGCCTACAGATTTGTCAATATATTTCACTCCTGCCTGCTGGTTTTCAATTGTGCACTTTGTATGAACAATTATCTTTTAAAATATACCAGGAAACACTCTCTCCGGAAGCCTTAGACCCTGTTATGAAGTCGTCAAAATAATGGACAAGGAAAGGTTTAGTGCCAAAAATGTTAAAGAAAATTCCATTTTAATCCCTCGTGATGTTTAGGAAAGTTTAAAGTAACGTCTCAGAGGAGATAAGCTTCGTTGGTAATCATTTCCGAGGAAGCAGGACGCCGGAGAATTAACCTCGTGTAACAGGGAATTAAGCACTTCCTTGTTGAAAGATCAAAGAAAGCTTTTGGATTTTAATCTTTTCAGGAAAGGTTTTCAAAAATAATCCTAAATTAATAACAGTACTTATTTATTTCTACTTGAATATGTAAGTTCTTGCTATCAGCCACTGAACCACTACCAATTAAAACGATAGTTTAAATACCACTACTGCCAAAATAATCCTTTGTTCCAGATACAGTTTAACCATTGTTTTAAATAGCTAAGGTCAAGAAATAGTGTTTGTAGGAAATAGAGAGTCAAATTGGTGTTCATTTAAAATCTCCGTATTGGTCGCATAAGTATCTTGAATCTTGATGTAAATCTTTGCCTGATCACACTACAAATATTCTTATATGTGTCACTAGGTCGACATGTTCCATAGTAGTAGTACTTATTGAAATATTTAAAAGTGATATGTTATAAGGTGATTTAAAACCGTACTCATAATTACCTAGTCAGTAGCCATTACACCAATAAATTAATTTGAACATAAAGCACGTTTTACGTGGTGTGGAGATTGTTGCATAATAATCCATTGGCAATGTAAAGTAAAAAGTAAATAACAATGATCACTGAGAACTTAGTATCGAAATATCAGTGCCAATTACTGAAATAAATTACAATTGAACTTACCTATAAATTATTGCTGTCCCACCCACAAAGGCACGTATTCAGTGTCTTCCTGTAACATACTACATTTAATGAAGGACTTCAAACTTCAAATAAAGAAGAATAAATGTAAGATGAGTAAAGCTTGAACAATAACTAAGCAATTGTGTATAAGACGAGTCGTCATTGCTAACCAATCGCTTTTAAGACCAAACAACAACAGATTTGGTCAATATTAACTTAATTTATAGCTGACTCTGTAATATGTGGTGCGTGAACCGTCTAGACAAAGCTTGTAAAAGATTTAGCTTAAATCAATAACATAATTTTGTATCTTAGTTATTACGATTAAAAGGTTTCAACTTACTTTTTTCACTGATAACGTATAATTTAACTAAACATTATCAAAAAACTGACTACAGCAATATACAGAAATTGCCACTTTGCTGAGATGTGTGTGATCAAAGTAGGCCTTGCAGCCATCTTATGCCAGTCAACTGGGGACTGTACAGCTACGAGCTGAGATATTTCAGCTAACTTGAGAATATACAGCAATTGCCACGTTGATGAGATGTGTGTGATCAAACTAGGCCTTGCAGCTATCTCATGTCAGCCAACTGGAGACTGTACAGCTAGAAGTTGAAACATGTCAGCTAACTTGAGAATATACAGCAACTGCCATATTTCTGAGACGTGTGTGATCAAAGTAGACCTTGCAGCCATCTCATGACAGCCAACTGGAGACTGTACAGCTAGGAGTTGAGACATGTCAGCTAACTTGAGAATATACAGCAATTTCCACGTTGCTGAGGTGTGTGTGAAAGTAGGCCTTGCAGCTATCTCATGTCAGCCAACTGGAGACTACTGCTAGGAGCTGAGACATGTCAGCTAACTTGAGAATATACAGCAATTGCCACGTTGCTGAGATGTGTGTGATCAATGTAGGCCTTGCAGCTATCTCATGTCAGCCAACTGAAGACTGTATAGCTAGGAGTTGAAACATGTCAGCTAACTTGATAATATACAGCAACTGCCACGTTGATGAGATGTGTGTGATCAATGTAGGCCTTGCAGCTATCTCATGTCAGCCAACTGAAGACTGTATAGCTAGGAGTTGAAACATGTCAGCTAACTTGATAATATACAGCAACTGCCACGTTGATGAGATGTGTGTGATCAATGTAGGTCTTGCAGCTATCTCAAGTCAACCAACTGGAGACTGTACAGCTAGGAGCTGAGACATGTCAGCTAACTTGACAATATACAGCAATTGCCACGTTGATGAGATGTGTGTGATCAAAGTAGGCCTTGCAGCTATCTCATGTCAGTTAAGATGAGAATGTTCACTATCGTTACGTGAGCTTTATATTCTCCTTATCAAATTGTTTAACAACTTATTTTGCCCTGAAAACAGTTATTTTGTACGCACCAGAACTTTTTTGTATATCCTGAAAAAAAAATACCACAGGCTATTGCTAACTTAAACTGTTAACGGTTTTAAAGCGACATCAAGGACTTTAGTTATCAATAGGTGAATAAATTTAAGCTTTATAAATTTAACCTTGTTTTATGCGAACTTATATATAATTTAATATATAAACTTAATATAATTTGTTATCTATTGAAAAGTTGAAAATATAAATAAACATGAGTTGTCATGCGTATTTAATTATTGAATAATTTTTATTGCAGTATTTTATAAAATCTATGGAATGAATTATTTTTGTATTAAATCATTAATTTAACACTAATATTATCCCATAATATATCCAAATATTTTAAAATGACATTGTGTTTTGGTCTTGAAGAACGGTAAAATAGTCAAAAGTCATGGTTTATGATTTTGTTTACTTTTTTTTTAATGCACCAAATAGTATATATAACCAAGAGTTTAACAAGATTGCATTAAAATATGAAAGTAGCAAGGAACCAACGCCAACACAACAATATTTACGAGAGTATTACCATATTGCTAAATTTAGTGTGCTATATTTAGACACAAAAATAGTACAAAACTTGGATAATTTTCAAATGAAAATAGCATTTGAATATAAAGTATTAAATACAAAAATTATTATAAATTTTAGATTGAACTGGTTTATATAATTTGTTAACATTTTTAACAAATAAACACATCTCATACAAATTCTTACCTGGTTAGTTATTTTTTTAAGTAAACGAAATTGTTTTAATCTTGTAATACTCATGTATTATGACGCTAAATTAAACTTATATTTCAGAGAATATTCCTTAAAAGACGTGTTTAAACCCCACACAAAGGTTAACGTTTATCACCTCGTTAAACCAGGGTTTGTTCCATGACTCCCTTGCCGTGGTTTTATGCAACTAATTATTGGTGAAACATTATTCCTCTGAGGCATTTGTTTGAAGATAGTCTTAAAGTAATCACACGAATCCAGAGATTTATTTTTCAAAGTTTACTATGTTTACGGTTGTGTTTTTGTTTTATTTTTTTAATTTGCTTATTATATTTTGAAAAATTGTGTTGCCTGGTGGAATGTTTACTCTTATAAATATATCTTCTTACACATTTATTATTAATAACCGAATCTATACGTCCTTTAGGGGGATCAGATGTAAGAAAAAAATAGTAAGTTATACTAACACATACACACATTTTGTGTTATTTATAAAATAAACTGGTCTTCTACAACCGATTTTGAAATGGGTCTATTGTTTAAAAAATAGAAAACAAACACCAGAATAAACAACGAAAAAATCATTCGCGTGCCTAATAATAGATGAGCACGGTAAATATATATTTGTTTACTAATAATCTTAGATGTGGAGATTGAAAGAAAAATCCAAACTAGCTCCATTTCGCGTTAATTCCAATAATAGACCCATTCAAGACCTTGTATATCTGTGAGTGGTTCTGTTCTGTCTTTATCAATATTTAGGAGGATATGTTAATTGAGTTTAAAGTAATAATTGGACCGTTAGGATACCCCAGTTGTTTTAGTTAATTACCTGTCAATCTTTTTGATATTTTTTACTTTTGGGTTTAACCCTGTACCTTTGCAATGCAAATATTTACAAACTATAAGTTTCGAAAGTTCTTTAGACCAAAACCCAAGTTGGGCTGTATGAGTTTAGCTGGGAAAGTTCAGCGATAAGCGGAGGCATAAGGTCATCCACTCCAACAGCAACAGTTTTGGCCGGGAAAATGCTGTGATCTTTAGGCTAATTAGTCCGGGGAAAGTGGCCTTTGATACCGATCAGCCTGATGAACACGCCATGCAGCACTGTATCATCACTCCCCCCACCATAGTTCGGTAGAGGGGTATGCCTTCAGCTGTTTCAGGCAGCAGTAGTGGCTACCGGGCCGTAGATGGTACTGTACTGATTATTTATATTTGTATTAGCACTAAATATAGAATATGACTTTATTTTATAGCTTGGGAAATGTGCTCAATCTGAATCGTTTTACTATACAAATTATTTTACTTTTTAACCAGAGTCACAGAGTATAACAACTCCCGGTACTCATTTGTGTATATCACAATATATAATTTTATCAGCAGTTATTTCATGTATGAGGATATATGCATGTTTTTTTTACTAGCATCAAAAAATTGTATTTAGTTTTATCTTTATTTAAAAATCAAACTAAACTCATTATTACTCTAAGAAATCAACTGCTGCAATTAGCACACCTAACAATAAATTCGAATCAACAGTTTATTTATTAAATTTAAGTAATATACTTACTTGTATTTCTAGTAACCAAATGTCCAATACATCTAAAACATATAAACCCAAGCGATTCATAATAATAGAAAAAATATGAATACAGAAGCCGTCTAGTAAATATATTTCTACCATGGGTTCAATATAATAAACACAATATATTTATTAAATGTATTGATTTATTTTTTTTAGTGGATTTTTAGTTATTTTAGTCATCTTTTAATTTTTATATATATTTTTGATGAGCCATAACACTGCATAGCTTAGACTATTGTTTCAAAAAAAAATTAGAAAGAACAAATCCATAGACCCGTCTAAGAGGCAAGTTACATGACATAAGGTTGAGTTCAATTTAATAAATTGTTAAGATTGAGCCATTCCTCTAGAGCTCTCGATACTGAAGCGATAACATCTCGAGAGGTAACCCTCTTCATGAAAAGCTCTCGGCGGATTAAGTCTGAACGAAGAAATCACTTTATTACCTTAATTTACTAATGCCATACCTGCAACCATCATGACAACCTAAAAGTAGTTAAATAATTGCATTTCAGAATTAGTTAAACAGTTATAATATTAAAATATATATCATCTACTTTCTGAGTGGTATTAATAGTGAACAAATAATTATTAAAGCGTAAAGGTGAAGCAGTGCATCTTTTTGTATTGTGTATTTATAAACTTTTAAAAGAATATACCTTTTTATGTTAAACATAGTAGAAAGGGTAATGATAAGGGTGTTATCTGTGAAGGCGTGCAGATATTGTGGGTTTAATATTACTATCCCGTCATACGTCAAAATAATCATAGTACAGTTTTTAATAAATAAAACAACCAAACGATATTTGTAAACTTTAACAAAATTTAAAACTTTTGCCTTTTAAAATTTAAAACTTAAATTGTAATAGCTTGATTCATAAATAAAATGTAATCAGTAGGAAAACTATCACTAAGCCTTCTAATATAATGTTTGTGACTTTTAAAATAATCCTTATTCGTTTCACAGTATATAGGACTGGCAAGTAACCCAAGCCAGCATAAGTACCAGAAAAAAAATAGTTAAAATACTCCCTGATAACTTCAAAAACTAAGTTGTGTCAGTTTTTAGATAATCTATAATAAAATATAAACTATCCTGCATCAATTGGATCCCATATTGAAAGGGTATTTGTTTCATGTAACACTTTTAATTTCGTTTTAACAGTTGGCAAACTGTTATGATTTGAAAAACTTACACAATACCATCTTAAATTAAAATGTGAACAAATGTGTTCAGCTAACTTAGATAGGCTCGGCAGTAAATTCCAATGAACTGAATACATCCATGGGCAATACCAATTGCGGCCAAATATCGTGAAAATTCATTTATTTTTCAAACTCGTAAGTAGTTAGGTTAAATTTCTACAAATTTATTTTGATTCTCCTTAATCCCGAAAGAATAAACAATATCGTGGAATGAGTGTATGGCCTAAGCCTGACGACTGACAGAGAATTGAAAAAATAAGCAGAACAGTTTTATGTTAATAAAATTGCTTACATGACATTCGTGTAGAGGAATATGCAGATAGAAAACTGAAGAGTAACCCTCTAACTTTATGGTACTACGCCGTTCGCGCTTCTCAGCAATTACTGAATGCTACTATCGAAACGTTACTGTCCCGTCTGATACACAACCAACAAGTTGAGGAGAAGAACAACCTTATCAACGTATACATTTAAGAATCAGAAGATATTGCTTGGTAATATCCTTAAAATTGTCTCGTTAGCTAATTTAAATACTTAATGTGCAATTAAAATCTGCCCGTGTAACTTATCATGATAAAGGTGGTATATTTATTTTCTTATTGTGGTTTCAAAAGTAGTTTTAATGCCTTGATAGCCTAACGGTTTGCCTCTTGGATTTCGGAGCAAGATGTCACGGGTTCGATTCCCGGGTTGGCCACATGACGAGAGGTTTGGACCAATTCCCTCTTTAAACGTTTTGCAATAAAACTACGTTGGAATATACAAGCAAAAAAAAAACCTATCAAAGATAAACCCAACCAGTATTTATTGGCCTGTGGTTATATGTTGCATATCAATTCTCTTCTTATATCTCCACAGAGTAAATTTATTTGCAAATATTTCTAAAAAGTTTTACAAAAAGCGGTCCAAACATACAAAGCAATAGACGTTCCGAGATTAAGTGTGTATTTTATTTAAGTTAATATAAATGTAAAAATTCAATTAAATTATGTATGTATTTTGATTTGCAGGTTATCATTAAACTAACTATAATATAATTTATATCTTCATGACCAACATATATAAGCGTGATGAAAAATCGGCTTTAACCTTATATACTAGGAGCCGTCAGACTGAGAGATGGATCACGCAATTTGCTGTAATCCTAAAACTTATATTTTATTATAGCTTTCCATCACATTTAGAAATGATAAATGGCCAGTGGACCTTCTTAATTGTACAGTTAGCATACAACTTAGCGAAGAATTGTACATAGTTTTATATTTTATTGCTCAAGGGTGTTTATGTCTGTATACCATTTCCCATTTAATGATAACCAAGCTATAATTTTAAAGATTACCTTCACCAGTAAATGCAGAAAGTTTACAAATCAAATATACAATGGCTCTAAAACTTTGTTTCCTTTGCAAGCAATACACATATGTCGAACAATAAAACAAACAAACAATCTGAGAAAACAAACAAGCAACTTTAAAAGAACTCACCCACTCAACAGAATCCAATCGTGTGATACACGGATTATTTTAAGTAGGCCTCCCTATCAACTTACGCACTTGCTTGTTACCTGATTATTTTGACAGCAGAACATGCAGGCAAGGTCAAAAGTTGTTAAAGTTATAACAAGTACTAACTAGCGTAACTTTTAAAGCAGAAAGGCATGTTGGTTTTTCTATCATAAAAGATAAATAAAGATAAATTGAGGTTTACGTTAACCAAAAGAGAGCTTAAAACTTTCCTCGTTTAACGTTATAAAACAATTTAGCCAAGAAACTGTTTCAGGTATTTCTAGTAGACTAGATGAGATTTTAATGGCTTCCTCTGCTTTTATCCATCACTTTATATCGTAATATTTTTAATACATTCGTTTTATTTTATTTCGTTTAAATTGGTTTCAGTCTGATAATTTAACCTGCTCCATTTTTCTGCCATTAATATAACACAGTCAATTGTTATTTTCCTTTTCATAGGAAAAATGTTACATATACAGTCAAAAAGACCATTTCGTCCAGACAACAGTTTGTTTGGGATCTGGAGGGTCGGACTTTACACCTACTTTCATAATAGATTTGTTGTACTTTATAAAATATTGGGAAAAATAAAATTTATGAAATAAGCTACACTAAAATATGACTTTTAATTAGCACAGCCTAGGTTTTCATTCCTACGGTGATCTACCGACAAATGCATTATTATCTTTATATAAAATTCTGTAAGCACATATTTTTGTCAACATTGTGGAGTTTGGCAAATCGCAGGATGATGGGAGACAGCTTAAATTAAAGGTCTTGATCCCAGAGAATTGTCAAAATTATAAGTATTTCTAAAATGTTACCAGCAAACAATAAATAACGCAAAACATTCCCATAAGAAAAGCATGGGGATTTAAAACATTGTTTACATTAAAACATGTGATTTAGTGTCAACTTTTTTACGAACTGACATGAGTTCCTACTTATATTGTTTAATTTTCCTCAGAATGTAAAGTGTAAACAAATCAGATGAGGCATAGTATTGGAGCAAGGTTAGGGGCTCCGGTCCTTTCAAGCCACTAGTAACTGCTTAATTTTGTATGTTTTATTGTTGTGTTACTTGTATCATAAAACATGATTTACTCCACGAAGTTCTTCATCAAACACAGGGTGAAATCTGAGTCTAATGGTCCGACGACCACTTTAGTTAAAAATAGGACTTTATCATGTTTTCCATACATATTACCATACATGACAAATGACACCACAAGGTGGACATGCTTTACATTACACCACTGATTTACGGAGAGTGATTATCCTAAGCCTAAAATTATACATTTAATGCTTCGATCGTGATAGCCTATTACACATAGTGCAAAATATCAACCAATACAACGATAAAGCATTCTATCCTATACGAATTACTAGAGGCAACATATTGTGTAGTTTAGTTTTAGTGAGAAGTGAATAATTAACATTTAACTGAAGTGTTGTTAAGGTTTGTTATAAAGTTTATTCTATACAACCTATTTAGTTTATACCAAAACCTATATGTAACTTGGATAACATATATTAATATAATAATTTTACAGTTGTGAAATAATATCAACTAACTGCAAAAATGCATACTTGACAAAATATTTACAAGAAGTTTTCCTAATAATCTTTAAAGGCAACTACACCAGGTTAATCTTCATTGAAATGAACAGTCATAACAAATTGTTGATTTGGCAATGTTACCAATTAACTTATTAGGACTATAAGATTTAGTTGATTACTTAAAATCATATTCTTAACATTTAACTTATTTAACATAATTATTTATTATTTAGGTTGTAATATTAAAATGATCCTTAACTGGAAAGAATAAATAAATATTAATGTTTCTCAACGCTTGGTCTATCTATCCACGATGATCCCCACGGACTATCCCCAGTCTGAAGCTTGTCCAAGCGGTTATTGCCATACAGTTTGCAAGAGTGATCACGGGCGGTTGTCAGCAGTAACGGCCGATGTTTCCAACCTTATAATTGAGACGTCTCCACGATATTTACTGCTCTTCTAGATTTAGAGTAGCCAGATTTTACTCCTATCTCTTATTAGTTCCTAATCTTACATTTAATTTGTTGATTAGCTGTAAATATTAACTTTAATTCTTCTTCGATTCTAATATTTCTTTTAAGGTGTTTTTTTACACAAAACTGACAGTTTAATTGGTAAATAAAAGGGTATTTTTGTTTAGTTCTAACATGAGTATTAATATAAAGAGTTTGATTTTTAAATTTGAAAAACAAAATTGGATATAATAATCGTTTTCTAAGTATAACTTAAATTTTTAGTCAGTTTTCTGATTTTTTTAAGTCATTCATTTTTTAAGTCATTCATTAAAATGATTCGTATGTAAAGAACACTGTTTATTTATTGAAGTAGTGCAAAATCCATTACAATATAATAAATATGAAACTGTCCTTAACTGAACATGTGGTTAGTTTTACTGATAACTAATTCATTGGATATTCCAGGATCAGGGTTAAAATATAAGAACAAATACGGTTTCTTATCAGTTCGTATGTATTTTCATATACCTGGAATAGTATCAACAGTTTGGAATTGTTCAATGAGATGACTCCATTTTGTGACGGTTATTCATGGTTATTTTTTTACTAAACAATTATACGAACTATATTAGTGAATGTGTAGTAAACAAACAACTTGTATCGATAACCTTACATACATCAGCGGTCTCTTATAAATAAAATATAAATTTATGATGAATCAGATTGATCTATAAGCAAAACTATTTTTAGTTGAAAACTCGCCTTCGGCCTCTCTGAGGAGCTACGTCCCCCAGGCCCTCACTGTTATTGTAGAAGGAAAATTTTATTCAAATATATAAAAATATGCTTTGCTAACTAATTGTCATAATCAATAATCAGTTCAAATGTAAGCGTGCTAAAATGAATCAGTAGTAATCAACATAATATTGATACTTAGTCAGCTCAAAAACTGTTAAAATCATAATAGAGTTCCTTTAAACGTAATATCATCAACTTAAATTCGAGCTATTGGAACACAAATGTTTGGGATAAGCATTACAGAAGTAGACTTCTTATCGTAATGGACGTTTTGAGTCTCAAATGTGCTTGTTCTAAAATCATCTCAACTCTGTTGTTAATTGTTAATGAAGACACTAAACGATTGTTTTACCATATTTTATCGAATAATATTTTAGAAATACACCAATATAATGTAATTAGTGCTACATAATCGCTTTCCAGGCACCCTATTCGAATAAATCTGTAACAAATACGGGTAGGAAACTTGGCTCAGTTGGCGGAAGAGGTAGTTTTCTTATCAATAATGTATGATCATTGGCCCGGCTATCTCGGCAACAGAAATATATCTTCAGAGAATACTGACTTTTGGCAGTGAGGTTTAATGGCTACCAGTAAGATATATGTACTAACAGGTGATGTAGTGTTTTATAGTAGAGAGAGTCTACTAAATACCGTGAGAATTCTTTATTTAAAGATAAACCTAAATTTTATATTTAGAGATCCTCAATAAATGGGTTAAACAACAAGTAAATCCATATGTTGGTTTTATTGACTGTATAAAACTGTTCAGGAATAAACACATAAAAACTATACTCCAAGTTCAGAAACAATTCACACTGTTTTTAATCGAATACTAGTGGAAAATAAATTTAATGTATTCATATAGTTATATATTTATCCACGAAAACACAAAATGTCACCAGCCGTAAAAATGTGAAGTTTTGTAAAACTGGGTTCTTGCGTGTTTTGGGTTGTACAATTTATTAATCAGCTACAATACATTGTATTCCTTTGTTGTCTCCTTAAAAACACAAATTTTAAAATTCTATGCACGGTCCATATATATGCTACTACAGTTAGGAAAGATTTTAGTAGGTTAAATGTATTTCTATATACTACTATATTATAAGAAACAGTAAAATAATGCTAGATATTCATTTCTTGATACAATAACACTTATGAATAAAGAGCCAATTTTGTATGAATGTCGGCCAACTTTGTTGTAAACGAGTTACCCCTCATTTGGAGCTCCGGCCGGAATTATTCCAATGAAGGCTGTTATTTGCCAGTTTGCTTTTATACAAAAGGTGGTATTAACTTGGTGAATATTAGTGTAGAGCTAATGATAATGACTCCTCAATATCTGAATTGTTGATAAAACTATAGCATTTATTTTTCAGACCGTTTATCGTTTAATACTTAGTTTAATGCAATAAACGAAACGACAAAATCAATTTAAAAATAGTAGTATGTTTGTCCACACACTGGTTTAAATTACCTTATCGTCAAGTCATCCTATTTTCCTTGCAAGGCGACTCGTTTCAATCCACTTTCGGGATCTTCATCAGGCAAACGTTAAAATCCTAATTCTTCTCATGATGATCCCTAAAGTGGATTGAATTCAGTCGCCTTTCAAGAGAAATATTATCACTGATAAGGTAATTAAAAACAGTACACATATATTAATCATTGATTCGGAAGCTTAACTCATCCAAAATATTAAGTATTGTATGTTTTATAGGTGTTACTCAAAAATAAATTACTAATTGTTAATCTCTTTATAATAAATGATGGCAGAAATAAACATAAAATAAAAATACTTAATTTGCGATTTAGAGAGTTTATTACAGTTTCAGTATTTTATATAATTAAGTTGCGATGTAAAACTAATACACAAACATATTTTGAATATTCTCCACACTATTCTCTCATCATTTCTCCCGCATGAGAAGAAGTTAGGATTATGAATTTTAAAACATGCTACCTCTTACAAAATGGGGGATGTGTCGTTATATGGTATCTGCAGTCGATGTCTTTATATTGACTTATAAAACTTAATAAACCAACCAGCTGACGCCTTATTCCTCTGGTTTATCTTCAAGAACTCTATCTTCTCTCTTTATTAAAAGGCAATGTCGTTAAACTTTGATGTATATTTTATTATTTATACGTACAGTAACATATTATTAGTTAAGGCTTTTATCATATCAAAATAAAGTTTTATAATACTACAGTTTGTCATGTGATTTATGCAAATCTAGAATTATAACCATGAATACAGAATAAAACATAGCTGTGTAGTCATGTAAACATAATTCTGTGTTTTTGCTTAGGTAAATCTTTGTCCAGGAGATTTAAATATTTCAGTGTATATAATAACAATATGAACAGCTCTTAATCGCGTTCTTATTACAGCATTGCCATTTGTAATTTGTTAGTCACGTAAGTAAACAGTAGGAATTGTACTTTATCTGAAAAAGATCTATATTATGGGTTTACATTGATTCTAAATCAATGCAACATGAACAAGTAAATAAGGTATGTTACGCAAGGTTTTCAATGCCAAAAGTTTCTATATAATATCATACACGTGTTAATCGAAATATCTACATAACTAGTTTTCGTCTACTGTAAACCTTTTAAAGCTTTTAAGAGTCCTGTTAATAAAGTAAACTTTAGTTTATCAGTTTTTATTTATCACTATCTAATAAGTAGATTGGTTGTAAGTATTTATTACTTTGTTTACTAAAATCGGTTTAACTAATTTGTACTCATGATGAACACTTGACATTTTAATATTTAAAATAAATTGTCTACTGTTTGAATTTAACTGAAACCTATATAAAGAGTTATATTCGATCTAATTTTACTGTTTTATTATAAATACTTTGTTCTGAAATTACTGGCAACATATTTTTTAAATTAACCAAAGAAAAGACTTGTAGCTTTGCATTACTTATAAGAAAACTAGCTCACCTTGGCTTCTTAGTTGAGCATCTTGGCTCGAACTCATTATAGATATATTAGAAAAATCGTGATAGCACATAGGCTAAGAATCAACACTTTTGGTTGCATTATTTTCAGTTTTCAGTTATAAAAATATAAAGTAGGGATTCAAAGGTAGGTTGTATTTGCCATTCAGATAAATTATAAACTTATTGATGTAAAATATACCGTTGTACAGCTTGGTATTTAAAGAAACTTCAAAACTATCCCTGTTTTTAATAACTATAAGAAATATATTACACATAAAATGTACACCATTTCCACTTTACAAAATTTGTATGCGATCTATTTTGTTTAACCTACTGATGTATAATGAATTTATAATCATTTTATAATATATTAATAAGTATAATATAATACTCCCTAGTGAAACTATAAGTACTGAATTATTGCTAATTGTTATTATAACCAGCACAAGGCTTTACTCACAATATTTAGGCTAGGTAAATGCAAATATAATTTAAGTATGCTTAAAACAGTTGATCTATTGGTAATAACAACTATAAATATAATAAATTACTTTATTTTAATTCTCTTTTGTTATGAACGTTTTTAAGTTGGTAGAGATAAACCAAATGATTTACTTTACTACTTCCCATCTGTTTAATTAAACCTATAGTAAAGAGTGTGTCATGGTAAATTGGGATCCAAAAACTTTCCATTAGCCCCGTATTAAAACAATGGATGTGTTGAAGAAGAAGTTTACTTTTGAGGGGTTGAATACCTTTGAACTAAAACAAACTTTTCCTAAATAAAAACTTATCGCATCCTTCATCCTTCGCTTAATACTATCTCAAGCTATATAACTTGAACGCAGTACTTATAAAAGTTAGTCTTCGATGGATATATTTAAGATATTCCAATTGTGAAAACATTCAGTTTACAAACACTTTACAAAAGGGGGAAATAATGTTTTTTCTTAGGTATTGTAGCTTTTAAGATAACCTAATAAACAATAATATTGTTTACATATTTGGCTTATCTGTAATACACTTGTTAATTGCATCTAATATTCATAACCAGGACTCATGTTGACTCTTTTTTATAGCAGTAGTTTAATGGTATTGCGTTAGGAAAATATCATTTTAGAAAATTGCAACAAGGCGAAAACTTTATAAAAGTAATTTTAATTTTAGAAACAACCGTATTTTATTGCTGTTTCCAACTTACTTAGGAAAAGGGTTACACATATATTTAAAGTTGTTATGACATACTCTTTCAGGGTGTCTCCCGATACAGTAAGTGGACAAAACCTACTTGACTGAAGAAGTGTTTAAGCGCCTCAGATTTTGGCCACCTAGAATACCAATATGATCAAAATCATCTGAACATCAATTGTTCAGATCAAAGGTAGATAATAAGCTCTTAAAATCGTGGAAAATTTAATTTGTCTTACTAATTGTCGCATGCAAATTGTTTATTATTTAAAAAGCCCGACATTAAAAAGTAAACTTTGAAATACCTATTTCAATTTTTGTATTTTTATGATTGAAGTAATTTTATTTCAGAAAGGTAGTTATTTTCAATTGTAATATCAGGTTGGATTACTTATGACACCATTAAGGATATAATATGGTGACTGCTGTCGTATGGTTGGCTGGACCTTGGCCAACCAAGGACGCATCATTGATAAGACCCCTCTCTGCGCCAGGTTTGCTGACCAAATGTATTGTACCGAAGTTACAACTCACTTTTGACTAAGTCAGTAATATATTACTGTTATTTTTTTAAATTTTAATCAATAAATAAATAGTAATATGTTTGTGTCAACTGTAAATCAAAAATGTTATTGCTTAGGGGTTTATAAAATTATATAATCTTCTTTAAGAGAACTTGTAGAGTTATAGTTCTCTTCTCACAAAATACGTGCTACTAGAATGAACGTTCAACTGTGATAGCCCTAGAAACTACATAGTTTACCCTCCATACATTTAATATTATAAATAATTTTCATTTTTTTAATATAAGTATTACAATCTGTGAAATTATTAATTTGCCATTTTTTTTCAAATGAGTATAATTTTTTTTACGGTCGGGAAATTTCCTAGCCCTTAACTTCATTATTAGCTGAATAATTATTATCCTATTGTAAAAAAATGGAAAGTTGCATTTATTTTATATAGATCACAGTAAAAAACAATATGTTGTGAAAAAATTAAAATGTTCACAATACTCCTGTGTTTTAAGTAAGTGTAATATGTAACAGATTTAAGTATAGTACATAATATTGCTATACAAATATTTTGTTTTTAGAAATTATCAATGACTTGTTGTACTGAATCGGGAGAACATCATTTTCTTCATCTTTACACAAAGGTATTTAATTAATAATTTATAACTAACAACAGTTAATTATGACGAAGGGAGACGTAAGAGAGACAAGTCCTAATGAACACAAGATGTCAACTTATATACAACTCAGCAGTCAGCTGGCTTGAAGAGTTTAATTAGACTATAGAAATCGTATCTTCCTACTAAACTCTTTTATATCCTCTTTGCTCTTTAAATACGACTACAGTATAGGACTAACCAAACAAAACACTTTTATGATAGCTATAATTAGCTATTTTTTGTTACATATTATTTTGTGGGTAAGTTAGAAAACCGATCAATTACAGTTTTTACAAATTTTACAAACAAATTTTTAGAATATAAAAAGTTGGTAAATGTAATTATAAATCCATATTTACTTTAAAATTTAAACTCATGTTAAAATTAACTAAATTAAGTCTGACAATCGGAACAAATGGCTAAATTTTTCTAACATTAATAATCAAAATTATTTCAAAATATAGCCATGTGTTCCGTTTTCAATCATAGTTTAGTTAATTTAAACGCGATTTTTAATGTTAAAACAGATATTGATTTATAATTAAATTTACTCACTTTTTATATTCCAGAAAATCTTTTGAAAAATTTCTAGTTTTTTAGATATTTGAGGTTAAAAACTTTCAATGGTAGCCATTTTTAAAAGAAAAGATTTTAATGAAACATAATTTGTTCTAAAAATAACCTACCACGAAAAGTGGTAAATATAAATATAACACATATATCAAAAATAAAACTGTACATTACGCAATGTGATAGTATAATACATTTACATGTGTTAAACGGTGCATCATTACGCTACATCCCCTGAGATAGCAGGGAAGCTGGCAGCGTGTGCGGCGGACGTTAGTTGTATTTATGTGGTGATAAGTTTGACGTACGCGGGTGTGCATACGCCTCAATATACACTTGTGGGCCAACAAGCTTTTTAGGTATGTTTTTTATGTATTATAATGAGTTTAAACTAAATGTTGATAAGTTCTAATATATTCATTACAATGTGGGCTGCTGTTTACACCCTTTGGACAAAAAAAGCAATACCTTATTCTCGAAATCTTGGCCGTAGGGCCAAACCAATGTTCTTCCCTTGAAGGGAAATATTTAGCTAGCATACATTTCTATATATGCTGTCTTCACCCTCTATAAGTCAGCAATTACAACAAGATGAGTTGTGTCACTGTTTCAGTGACTGAAATTCCATCTTGCTGCTTATCTTTGTTAGGACTTTCCTCCGGATCACAGATCAATGTAAGTCAAAGGGTTATATCGCCTTATTTGCTAAAAAAGATTATCCAATAAGTTTATAAAATTTATAAAAGCTCTCAAATGGATAAACGACAGTCTCCAATTCCCTATTGACTCATAATATTGCATGTAATCAGAGTGAGTTTATGTATTGATGTTTTCAGTATTTGTGCAACAACTTTTTAACAATAGTTTTCCTTATTTTATAATTGACAATGACCTCTAAAAGCGGTTGCCCACATATAGTAAAAGTTAAGTTCAATTAACAACTACGCAAATAAATTAACTCCTTGATTTATTTTTTTACTTTTTTTGGCTATTGACCTGTATGGCGAACTAAAGACAGCGAGGTACCGTAACTGCACTGGGCTAGCTAGAGGTGACCGCTCATGATCCAACAGGAGTAGGAAGGGACCGGGATCGAACTGACCACTTCTGTCTTGCTAGTCAGGCACTTTACCTCTGAACTAACGCGTGCCGCGTCTTATTTATGGAATAAATTTGTTTTACATCAATGGAGTGGGTCGTATAAAACTTAATACTCGTACAGATTAACTACGACTTGAATATAAGTAAACATAATATAATATTTCCTCACATATCAAGCATAAATTTTAAAGCCTTTTTAATCATGTTTTGAACGAAAATATCCTTGGAAAAATGTAGGATTCTACGTAGCTCAAATATTTTCTGTTGGCTTATGGAGGAAAAAGTGTGCTATATTATAAACAGTAAAAATAACGATTTAAATTTAGACAAACACTCACACACATGTAAATATTTATATCATAAACGTATTAACTCAATTTACTTATATCAAGTTTATCATTTTCACATTTTTATTTTTATTTTTTTATTTACTTACGCAAATTTCACTTTTATATGTGTATGTAAAGGATTCAAACGAACCAAAATGGGTTCAAACATTGTCAATGTTAATAAATCAGTTAAAATAAACTGTTATACAATCAACTTGTAACTTATCTACTTACAATCTGTTATACTGTATCTAGTTACAGCTGGTTAATGGTTTTATTTTTATTAAGGAATTCCACTTACAATTGGTAAGCGTAATAACTTTATGTTATTAAAAATGGATGTATTTGTAAGAAGATTGAAGAAGTTAAGAAGAGTCTTCAGACGCGTGAAGTTTAAGAAATGTGAAGTTTAAGCCTGGGATGGACATATGGACATTATATGGATACATTATATGTCTGTAAGATAAAATGATCGACCACAACACACGATAATAGCTGGTGGTATTGTCATGAGGAGTCCTGTAAAACACATTTAAGCTACAGTCATATTGTTTCATGTCCATATATTAAATATTAAATTGAAGTAGTTAGCAGCAAAGATCAACCTGTACGTTGGTTAACAATATTAGGACAAATGGTTTCACTGCGGCCAAAGTTTTCAGTTGTAGACAAAAGCCAGTTTCGGTTTGTTGATGGTAGAATGTTTAGTGAGAAATGGCACGGCCACATAATTGATGAACCAAACTATGACAAAAGCAAGGGAGAAACTCGTACAAACCCTCCATCAATCCGTGTGTTAAAACTGGAAAGTTTGAGTTACTGGTGGCAGGATCGTTGTTGTTAGACTTGGTTACTATGATTGCTCTCGTATTGATCTTACTGTATCAAAACTTTTACCTACTCTTGGAGTAAGAAATAAACATATTTTTTTACGAGGAATTCTATGTACAATCGTGAAAAAGCAGTTTTGTATAATATTATACGTTTTTAATGCATCTGCAACAATGGAGCAGTCGTGAACGATATCGTACATTTGGCTTTAAAATAATAGCAGTTTTTCAAGCTAAAAACTATCAAAGACGTCTCATGCATAAAACATTTTACCCAAAAATATTCCTGAAAATAATTACATAATTTTACAATGAATTGGGAAGGCATTTAAGGAAGTAGTAAGCTAACAGATTAGTTCATAATGATTTAATTTTAATTTATTTTGCACCCCTTTAAGAATATTCCAAATGCCTTAGTTGTACTGTAAATCTTTTCCTTTAAAATAGGGGTTTAAATTTTGATTAGGGTAGTTTTTCATACTCATTTTCAGATTAAGTTAAATGAGTGAATATGTCTATATTCTTCCTAATTGAGTGGGAAGCTGGGCACCGTTTAAAGAGGCTGCCCAATCTAATATATAAATTATTGGAATTTAGGTAAATGGTCTTTACTAGAAATAAAAAATCAGAAAATGTAATTCAAGACCAACTGTCCCACAACTTTCCCAAGTAACTGTTGTAGTTCACGTAGTGATCCCTATTATTATCAATAACGATCACTGGTTCCTGATGATGTTTAACAATACCGTTGGGGAAAAAATATCCAGGATTGTGTTGCAACTGCAGTTAATCTAGGCCAATAGTCAAGCTGATTTTAAATTGGTCATTTAAAAATAACATAATTTTCCTTTCATTTATTCATTTTAAAAAATAGCTATATGATAGCCTATATACTTTTTCCAGTGTTGTGTAACAACTGTTTCATACTAGTTATGATTTTAATTTTATTTATTGGAAGCCCTTTTTACATTAATGTAAATTTGTTCATAAACAATTAAATAATGTAAAATATGGAAATTTAATTACGGATCACCACTTTTACGTACATAAGGCATGTATTTAAACATGTTTTCAGCTACAATATCGTGTATTTTATTTTGGATTTTAAAACACCGCTGGCATTAATGAGGATATCCAATGAGATTTTCAAACGTGTAGGTTAAATTAAGTTGAAGCAATTATTAAATATTAACCTTTTTTTTCTATGGGTAATAATGGCTTACTCAAGTTTAAGAATCAATTCAATGAACCTTTTCTGTCTCCAACTGGTTTTGAAAAAGTGATACTCCAATCGTAAGGTGTAATATAAACATGTCCCAGTATTACGCACAGACTGATGGAAACGTATATGCAGCCTGGAAGACATCACAAGTGGAATTTACATGCTAGTCAACTAGTAAAATAACATTTGAAAACAAAATTAACTAACAGCTCCAACTTAAATTTTACTATTCTCAAACCGTCACGTGTCGATATCAACTTTTGTTTGGATTTCACATTGAGGCGAAGGTAACATAGAATAGCAAACTATTCATTGCCTGGACGTAGGCTGATTCTACTTTCTCTGGGAGATCGAAATAGATTATCCCATAAGTCTTAGTAAAGAATAAATCGTTTGTGGAACCCACATGTCACCCAATTTTTACAATACACTGTTAAATATATATTATTAAAGCATAACCGTCTAAAAATCTAATATATTTTAAAGTCTTTATTACAAACTGTTAGACAGCTTTAGAAAAATTACATTCCACTCACAAAATGATCCAAATTAAAGCCATTAGTTTATGATTCTTTGGAGACAAAATCATTGTTATGGGAATAATTCTAATCAAGAACTTTAATCCGTTGAAACCTTTGAAAAAGCTTGGCTTCAGATTAGTTGGTTCTTTTGGGAACTTATAACCTAATAAACTACTCTCGACAGTCGAGAGAGACTTTCAGAGAACTTCGCTGAGTTGTCTGCGATGCCAACTTGGCAATTAAATACTTATGAGCTGTAAAAATAGCTGTCAACAGCTAGAGGCAACCGCGGGCTGACTAGTAGTGTATTGTAGTAGGTATAACTTTGTGTGAGTATAACCAGGTGCATGCATGGATAATGCATGAAACTACAAAAATAGTAGTTGTTGGTCGGGAGCTCTCATCAAGCCACGTGTTCACACATGAGTTTTTGCTCGCGGTACCTTGTTGTAGTGGTCGTATAACTAGTGACTGCTATTAGTTTAACTTCTACTATCAATCCTAAGGATCAATTAAATTATATTTCACCTACCAATAGTTTTACCGTACAGTGTCCAAACCGTCTTTCATGGTGGTCACTAGAGTCGCCAAGCTCTTGACAGGGGAGAGGAAGGCGATATATCAGAGGCAAGGCGAAATAAAACACATGACACAGTAAACAAACTTAACAACGTCTTTGAAAAGATTAAAACAACTTTTAAACTAGTAAATGTAATAAAATTTATTTTTCCATCATTACGCTGGCGGAAAGAAACTGTTATAAATATTTTATTTTATTATTCTTTGCTATTCCTTTGTTAAAATAACAACCCATCAACGTCTTCGAAAAGATTAAAGAAACTTTAAAATAGTAAATGTAATAAATTTAGTTTTCCATCAGTACGCTGGCGGAAAGAAACTGTTATAAATATTTTAGTTTATTATTCATTGCTATTCATTTGTTAAAATAACAACCCATAAGGTCAATTGTATATTTTTTCTTATCTATACATTTTATTATTTGCTTGACGTTAAATGTTACATTTTGTCCTAGATCTGTTATATTAGAACAGTCCAAGCTTTTTATTTGAATATATATATATATATATATATATATATATATATATGCAACAAATACGGGCAGGAAACTTGGCTCAGTTGGTGGAAGAGGTAGTTTTCTTATCAATAATGTATGATCATTGGCCCGGCTAGCTCAGCGACAGAAATATCTCTTCAGAGAATACTGTCTTCTGGCAGTGAGGTTTAATGGCTACGAGTAAGATATATGTACCAGCAGATGAAGAAGTGTTTTATATTAGGAAGAGTTTACTTAATACCGTCTGAATTCGTTATTGAAAGATAAAACTAAACTTTATATTGTGGGATCTCCAATAAATGGGTTAAACAAGGTTTAACATAGTGAATCCTGTATACAGGCTTTATTAACTTAATAAAACAGTTCAGGAATAAAAACATAAAACTATATTCCGAGTGCAGAAACAATGCTCAACTATATTTAATGGAAATACATTGAATATATTCATATAGTTATATAGTTATCCACAAAAACACAAAATGTCACCAGCCAAAAAAATGTGAAGTTTTGAAGTGCTATATTCTTGGATGTCTAGGGTTATACAAAATATAAGTCAGCTAAAATACATTTTATTCCTTCGTTCCCTCCTTCTAAACACAAATATTAAAGTGTATAAATAAATAAATAAATAAATATATATATATATATATATATGCTACTAAATTTAGGAAAGAATTTAGTACGTTAAATGTATTTATATATATTACTATAGTTTAAGAAACAATAAAATAATGATAGATATTCATTCCATGATACAATAACACTTATGAGCAAAGAGCCAATTTATAGGAATAACAAAACTGATTGATGTAATCGTCATGAAGAAGCGTTATTGCCAGTTAGTTGCCGCAACTGCCGCACGAGCAACACTGTCGGACAACTTTGCTGTAAACGAGTGGTGTATAGTGGTAAATGAGGGGTACCTCATTTGGAGCTCCGGCCGGAATTATTCTAATGAAGGCGGTTGTTTTCCAATTCGCTTTTATACAAAAGGTGGTATTAACTTGGTGAATATTAGTGTAGGGCTAATGATAATAACACCTCAATATCTGAGTGATTGATAAAATTAAAGCATTTATTTTTCGGAACGTTTATCGTTTAATACCTAGTTTAATGCAATAAACGAATCAACAAAAACAATAAAAAAATAGTAGTATGTTTGTGCACTGGTTTTATAACTTTATCCTCAAGTCATCCTATTTTACTCGAAAGGCGACTAGTTTCAATCCACTATCGGGATCTTCATAAGGCAAACGTTCAAGTCCTAATTCTTATGATGATGATCCCAAAAGTGGATTGAATCCGGTCGCCTTTCGAGAAAAATATGATCACTTGACGATAAGGTAATTAAAAACAGTACACATACATTGATCATTGATTCGGAAGCTTAACTCATCAAAAAAATTAAGTATTTTATGTCTTATAGGTATTACTACAAAATAAAGCACTAATCACTAATTATTAATCTCAATAAAAATGTATGGCGAAAATAAACATAAAATCATAAAACAAAATTTGCGATTTAGAGAGTTTATTACAGTTTCAGTATTTGATATAATTAAGTGGCTATGTAAAACTAATATAAAAACATATTTTTAATATTCTCCACACTATTCTCTCATCATTTCTCCCGCATGAGAAGAAGTTAGGATTATGAATTTTACAACATGCTACCTCTTAAAAAATGGGGGATGTGTCATTATAAGGTATCTGCAGTCGATGTCTTTATACTGACTTATAAAAGTTAATAAACCAACCACCTGACGCCTTATTTCTCTGGTTTTATCTTCGAGAACTTTATCTTCTCTCTTTAGTAAAATGAAATGTCTCTAAAATTTTATGTCTAGCTGATATTATTTATACGTAAAATAACTTATAATTAGTTAAGGCTTTATTCGAATCAAAATAAAGTTATATAGTACTATAGTTTGTCATTTAATTTATGCAAATCTAGAATCATAGCCGTGAATACAGAAAAAAACATAGATGTGTAGTCATGTATATATAATTCTGTGTTTTTGCTTAGGTAAATCTTTGTCCAGAAGTTTTTAAATATTTCAGTGTACATAATAACAATATGAACAGCTTTCAATCGCGTTCTTATCACAGCATTGTCAGTTATAATTTGTAAATCACGTAAGTAATCAGTCTAAATTGTACTTTCTCTGACAAAGATTTATGTTATGGGTTTACATAGACTCTATATCAATGCAACATGAACTAGTAAATAGGGTATGTTACACAAGGTGTTCAATACCAGAAGTAATGTTTCCTTATAATATCATACACATATTCATATATACAAACATTCTTGACAACGTGTTATGCGAAAACTCTACATACCTAGTTTTCGTCTACTGTAAACCTTTTAAAGGTTTTAAGAATCCTGTTAATAAAGTAAATTTCAGTTTATAAGTTTTTATTTAGCTCTATATAATAAGTAAATTGGTTGTATGTATTTTTCTTTTTTTACTAAAAGTAGTTTAACTAACTAAATTTTACTATTGATGAACACTTGACATTTTAATATTTAAAATAAACTGTTGGCTGTTTTATTTTAACTGAAACATATATAAATAGTTAAATTAGATATAATATTAATGTTTTATTAGAAATATTCTGTTCCGAATTAACTGGCAAGGTATTTTTGAAATTAACCAAAGAAAATTCTGTTAGCTTTGAACTATTTATAAGAAAACTAGCACACCGAGAATTATGGCTTCTTAGTTGGCATCTTGACTCGAACTCATGACAAATATATTAGAACAAACGTGATAGCACATATGCTCAGAAAAAACAATTTTGCTAGTAATATTTTTAGTGTTCAGTTATAAAAAGGTAAAGGATGGATTGAATAGTAGGTCTTATTTGCCATTCAGATAAATTATAAACTCATTGATGTAAAACATACCGTTGTACAGCGTGGTGTTTAAAGAAACTTCAAAATTATCCGTGTCATTAATAACTATAAGATATTTATTACACATCAAATTTACACAATTTATAAATTTACACAAATTTTATACAATATATTTTGTCTAAACTACTGATACATACTGAATGTTTAATAATTATATTATAGGTATAATACAATATACTCCCTAGTGAAAACATAATTATTGAATTATTGCTAATTTGTATTATAACCAGCATGACGTTCAGGCTAGATAGACGCAACATATAATTTTGGTATGATTACAACAGTTACTCTATTTATAATAACAGCTATAAATTCAATTACTTTATTTTTTTAAGACCGGTTTTTAAATTTATCGAGATAAACTTAATCATTTAGTTTACTACTTCCTATGTTCAATAAAATCCTAGAGTAACGTAGGAGTTATGGTAAAGTAGGATCCAAAAGCTTTGTGTTGGTCCGGTATTAAAACAATGGATGTGTTGAAGAAGAAGTTTACTTTTGAGGGTTGAATACCTTTGAATTAAAACCAACTTTTACTAAATACAAACTTCTCGCATTTTTCATACTTCGCTTAATACCGTCTCAAGTTCTATAACTGGAATGCAGTACTTACAAAAGTTAGTCTTCATTGGATATCTTTTAGAGATTCCAATCGTAAACACTTTCAGTTTACACACGGTAGAAATGGAGGGAAAATGTTTATTGGTAGGTATTGGGTATTTTAGGTACTAAGATAACTTTAAATAAAATAAAATAATTTAAACAGTTGTGATTTATGTAATACAATTGTTAATTACACCTCATATTCTTAACCGAGTCCTCATTTTGACTGTTATTTATAGCAGTAGTTTAAAGGTATGGGGTTACGAAGGTATCATTTTAGAAAATAGCTAACAAGCGCAATTTTAATTTTATAAACTACCTCATTTTATTGCTGTCATCGCTGTCGTTTTTTCCCCAACTTACGTCAGGTCAAAGTTAGCATAATGTCTAAGGTAAAGGTTACACATACATTTAGGTTGTTATGACATACTCTCTCAAGGTGTCTCTTGATACAGTAAGTAGACTAAAACTATTTAAGTGAATTAAGTGTTAAAATGTTTGAGCGTATGTGTTCTCACCTGTTTTATATTTTTTAAGCGCCTTGGATTTTTGGCCACCAACTATTAAGAGTACACTCAAAATCATCTGATCATAACATTTTTATCAAAACTGAATAATAACCTCTTAAAATCCTAACAAGTTCAAGTTTTTTTATGGTTATAAAGTAGCTGTTTCATGCCAATAGTTTATTATTTATAGTTCAAAACATTTAAAATGCAATCCTTTAAAAACATACCTCAAATTATCTTATATCTGAGCGAATGAAGTAATGGTATTTCATACAGTTAGTTATTACAAAATGTAATATAAGGTCTGTTACTTATGACCCCGTTAAAGATATATTATGGCGACTGCTGACGTAGGGTTGGCTGGACCTTGGCCAACCAAGGGCGCATTATTGATAAGACCCCTCGCTGCGCCAGGTTTGCTGACCAAATTTATTTAACCAAAGTTACAACTCGATTTTTAATAGGTCAGTACAACATTTCCGGTATTTTTTTTGAATTGTAATCAGTAAATAAAAAGCATGATGTTCCTGTCAATTGTTTATCAAAAATGTTATTTCTTAGGGATTTGTAAAATTATATAATCTTCTTTAAAAGAACTTGTGGGATTATAGTTGTCTTCTCACAAGATACGTGCTATCAGAATGAATGTTCAACTGTGATAGCCCTAGAAACTATATAGTTTACCCCCCATACATTCACTATTATAAATATTGTTAATTTTTAAATATAAACAAGTATAACAATGTGGGAAATTATTAATTTGCAATGGTTTTTAAAATAAGTAGAATTGTTCTTTTACTGTCGGGAAATGTCCTAGACCCTAACTTCATTATTAGCTGTATACTAATTATCCTATTGCAAAAAATTGGAAATTTTTAGTTATTTTATAAAGATTACAATTAAAAACTATAGGTTGAGATAAAATTTAAATTTCCCAATACTATTGTGTTTTAAGTAAGTGTTAACACGTAACAGATTTAAGTATAGTACACAATATTTACATATAAATATTTTATATTTTAAAATTATCAAGAATTTGTTGTCTATTGAAACGGGAGAACGTCACTTTCTTCAACTTTACACAAAGGTGTTTTAGTCAAAAGTTTATAATTAACAACAAGATTAATTTATGACGAAGGGAGTTGGCGAGACGTCAGAGAGACAAGTCCTAATGAACACAAGATGTCAACTTATATACAAACTCAGCAGTCAGCTGGATTGAAGAGTTTAATAAGACTACAAATAATATCTCCTTAATAAACTGTATTTGTTTTTACTTTTTAAATACAATTACACTCTGCGAACTAAACAAAACCCTATTTAATTATAGGGCTATTTAGTTATTTAGCTATTTTTTGTTACATATTAGTTTACGTATAAGTTAGAAAATCGATCAATTAATTTCTGCCTATTAAGGAATTAATATGTTCTTTCAGAATGTGACATTCAGTTTCTAGAAGATACAGAGATTCATTGTTGGTGATTGAGTTATGTTATTTTAGAACATATTTCGGTTGGTTGCGATCACTGAATGACAACAACCACCAAGCTGATACAATAACAGTGAGTCTCCCTGGTGGTCCTGCGGCCTCAAAATATTAATATTGGGCTCAACGTGACAACAGAGTGATCCAGTAGCTGTTGTAGGAACTAACTGGCTATAACCGTTCTTTATAACTGTTCCAGGCTGTAAATTTTGTGAAAGCCGTACAAATGACCCATTACTCTGAGAATATTATAGTCTTTACAGAAAGAATTACTATTTATTTACAAAAAGAACTTGTTTCCTCCGTAGTTACAATGCTGCTTATTATTATAATAATCTATTAGAGGAAAATAATCGTATGTCTTTTTTATAAGAGTAAGAAATATTGTTTAATTAAATAATTGATCACATAAGAATATATCCGTCTAATGATCATTTACATAGATTCGATTTTATTTTTTATAAAAAGTTAAAATACAAATTATTATATGAAAATATAAGAAACTATTCTATGTAATAGTTAATCTAATAGTTAATTTGTACGAGTACATCTGTTTGATAGAAGTAATGAGTGTACTGCATTCACTTCATTGATGTAAATCAAATTTATTCTATTAATTAAGGAGTTAATTTATCTAAATAGTTGTAAAATCAACCAAACTTTTACATATAAGTATGTAATATGGTAGTATGTAATAGTTAATAGTTGGTGTAATATCTTAACACTAACTCTCAGCCGTTTTCTGATTATTATACGTAGATACATACATTATTGGCTTTAATTTTAATTTTTAATTGATTTACTAAATTGTTATTAGAGATGATGAGTGTGCCAAATGAATCAAGAAATAATTTATCATATTTAACAAATAATATATTCAAAAGACAAATACCGTAATTACAGAGATAACTGAGTAGCCATTATTAAAATCAGAACTCAAAGCAAATAAAAAAAGTAAAGTATAAGTATAATTAAGGTGAATTTTGTAAAGTATTTCAATTGTCGTTGCAATCATGTGATGAAAATTTGCTACATAAATATCTATAACTTGATTTATTAAGTTTCCAGCTATCGTGAATCACTCAAACTGTTTTTGTACACTTAAATATCTACAAAAAAATTGTTTTGTTTTTAGTTGTACCTAATATAAAATACTCTTGCATGTTGTAAAATGATATATTACTGGGATACCTTTCTTGGAATCTTTTAGTAATAAAGTCGATTTTAATATCCAAAAAAAGAGCGTAAGGGTTTGTGTACATACACCAAAGCTACATAAAGTATTAATAGTTTAAAACACCCGTAAAAGTAAATTATTACATCAAATACTCATTTAGTTATTTTGTGAAGTATATGGTTTTGTAAGCAACTTAAAAAACAACAAATTCCCTTGTTAATTTTGGATGAAGCCAAGTAAAATTATTGAATTTGACTTTGATTTTTTTTTTTATTATTTGTACTTCTGTACCTCATTAAATAGTATGATTATAACCGTTATATGTAATAGTTATGAAGAACTTTATATTATACAATGCAATAGTATAGCACGGTTACATGCGTTAAACGGTGCATCATTACGCTAAATCCCCTGAGATAGCAGGGGAGCTGGCAGCGTGTGTGGCGGACGTTAGTTGTGTTTATGTGGTGATAAGCTTGACGTACGCGGGTGTTCATACGCCTCGACATACACTCGAGGGCCTATGAGCTTGTAAGGTACTTTTTTAGTTTATTATAGTGAGTTTAAAATAAACTTTGATATGTGTTAATATACGTGTTAATATCTGTTAATATTCATTAAAATTACGTCTGCTGATTACACCATTTGAACATAATTAGCAACTATTTCTATTTAGTCTGCCTTCAGCCTCAATTTATCAGCACTTATAGCAAAATTAATTATTATATCGTCTCTTGTGTCACTTGTTCAGTTTATTAAAATCCAACTCGTTTTTTATCTTTATTAAGATTTTCCCCCAGATCACCGATCAAATTAAGACTAAGGGTAATATTGCCTTGTTTGCTGAAAAATAGTTATTGAATACCTTGATACAAATTTACCAAAAACTTTCAAATGAATCAATTATAGTCACCAACGCCATAAATCAATTAACTCATAACGAGCGCAGTGTTCACGTGTTGTCTTTTTCAATATTTATATCAGACAATAAAATAAGAAGAAGAGAATAAGATATAAGAACAAGTTCAATTGTCAATATTTTTCAACCGTTGTTCAATTGTTTTCTGTATTTTAAAACTAACAATAACCTCTAAAAGCGATCGCCCACACACTGTAAAAGTTAGGTTGATTTTACAACTATTTAGATAAATTAACTCCTTAATTAATAGAATAAATTTGATTTACATCAATGAAGTGAATGCAGTCCACTCATTACTTCTATCAAACAGATGTACTCGTACAAATGAACTACTCCTTTAATATAAAATAAGCATTAATAGAATATTTCTTCACATATCAAACCAATATTCAAACCTTCTTTATACATTTTTAAAACGAAAGGTTTGTAAATATAAGTGCAGGGTCCTCCGTAATTTAATTTTTTTCTGTTTATTTGAGGAATAAATAGTTAAATGTAAAGGTGATAAACGGTGAAAACAACGATTAAGTTAAAATACACATATACACGTATATTATATAATTATAAACTCTATATAGATTTGTATCAAGTTGATAATTTCAACGTTTTATTTTTCCGCAAATTTCACTTTCATGGAAAGTATTTGACCAAGCTAATAATTCAGGAAAATATTCTTTATTTATAAGCAAATTTATGGACGTTAATAAATCCGTTGAAAAAACTGCTATACGACCTACGTATAACAGGTTGATGGGTTTTAAAAACGCAGGAAAGTTACCAATAGATAGGCGTGATAACTTTGTTATAATTTTTAAAAAGATTGGAGAAGTTAAGAAGAGTCTTGAGACGCCACGTCAACATTTTCAAGATGGCTCTTGACAAGCATTCATTAAATTAAAGTAACCGAATCCTGGAAGACGATCTCATGTTTTGAACTTGGACTCTTGAAATCGGTTTTATTTCACATTCATAGGAGACTGAATGTACGAATTGATTTTTGTGGGATGAAATGCTAGCTTTGACCGACCGTAACACACAATAACGGCTTATGGTATTACCATGAGGAGTCCTGTAAAACACTTGTAAGCTACACAGCAACATAGTTTCATGTGCATATCTTAAATGTTTTAAATATAAAACTGAAGCAATTAGAAGCAAAGATAAAGCTGCACGTTGGGAAACTATTTGGACAAATGATTTCACTGCGGCCAAAGTTTTCAGTTGTAGACAAAAGCCAGGAGTTTCAGTTTGTTGATGAATGTTTAGTGAGAAATGACACGGCCACATAATTGATGAACCAAACTATGACAAAAGCAAAGGAGAAACTCGTACAAACTCTCCATCAATCCGTGTGTTAAAACTGGAAAGTTCGAGTTACTGGTGGCAGGATCGTTGTCGTTAGACTTGGTTACTGCGATTGCTCTCGTATTTTACTCATCTTACTGTTACGAGTACGCTCCTGATAGTTTATGACTTTCAGTTGAATTAGATTTTTGTGAGATCTAAGGATTTATATATAAATTGTTACGAACGCTCGGGGTAATGAATACAAATAAATATTACCTTTTTGTTATGAAGAATTAATATATAATCTCAAAAAGGCAGTTTTGTAAATATGTATCATACATTGTTAATGCGCCTGCAATAATGTGACAGTCATAGCGATAACGTACATTTCGCTTTGAAATTATAACATTTTCGCTATATTATAACAATAACTTTATAGACGTCTTATATATATGTCGGAAGAGGCTTAACCCCAAAATATACCTGAAAAGAAATACATTATTTTACAATAAATTGGGAAGACATTAAATGAAGTAGGAAGCTAATAAATTTATTCGTCATTATTTTTTTAACGATTTTTTTGCTCCACTTTAAGAATATCGCAACTGCCTAAGTTCTAATTATCAATTATTTATTTATAATAGAGGTTTATATTTTGATTAGACTAGTTTTTTTCATACTCATTTCAAATTATTTGTATCTTAAAAGACTGATTTTTTTCTATATTCTTCCTAATGAGTGGCAAGCTGGGCAACGTTGAAAACGGCTGCCCAATCAGTTCTTGGCAGTTAAATAACTGGATTTTACTGTATGGATAAAACCATCAGTCAATGGTGATGTTTTATTTCAGGCTATCTTTCCCAAATAACCTTTGTAATTAGCGTAGTGTTCACTATTATAAACGTCTTAACAATCAGTGACTCCTGACGTGTGCAACAATACTATTGGGGAATAACAACCCAGTGTGTTGCAACTGTTGTTAATCTAGGCCAAGTTCCAAGCTGATTGTAACTTGGTCATTTAATCAACTACATCATCGTCCTTTTAGTTCCTCAAGTAAATGTATAGCTACATGATAGGCTATAAACCTTTTCCAGTGTTGTGCAACAACTGTTTCATATTAAGTTTGATTTGATTTAATAAACTTGAAGCATTTTGTTTATTGCATATGTTTTTTTCATAAAATAATTGTATAAACAAAATCTAGAAAATTATGAACAAAACACCATCAGAGTATTCATATGTATTGGTATTGTAAAGAAACATGTTGCAGTTTTAAGTTACCATGTGATTTTAGATTTTATTTTTACATCCCTGGCATCAATAATGATATACAATGAGGCTTTAAAACGTTTAGGAAGAAATTAAGTTTACGTAAATATCAAATAGTATGATGAACTTTATTGATGATTTTATTAACTTACTCAAGTTTAATAATTGAAATAATCAACGTTCCTCTCTAACTAATGTCTTTGGAACAGGCTCCACATACTTCTACATTTCTTATTTTCCGGATAGTGCACTGAGGTGTAAAAGTGTACTTTCTGTCGATGGTTTCAGCTTTTAATTGGATTATAAGGCAATAAGAATAAATAATGTAATATTATATGTTTTTTAAGACTTCGGTTATTACTTATTGATTTATATATTGATAGTATAAATATTAAACCAGTAATATTCATACAATATAAAACATTTAATACGAACATGCAATAATAAAAAAATACTCAAAATAAATTCACATTCGTATAATATTTATAATTGAAAGTTGATTTACTGGTATTTTTTTATTTTGTTTTAGAAGTACATTAAGAATCTGATTTTACAAAACTGCTTTACAGTATAAAACAACAGTAAACTTTGAGATGAAACTTTCCACTAACCAACGATGATCGAAGTAGGTTATCTAAGGGAGAAAGTATCTTTGAACTTAGGCCAAAGCGAACGTTTCTGCTTTACAACTAAACTCAATCAAGGAACATTTTATCTATAGAACGTTCATTTATTTTCCCCCTGGATTTTAAAGGGTTATTAAGTTCAAATTTAAAAGAATCCATTTGTCATAGCTAATCTTTGTTGGGTGACATGTTATCACTGATGTTTTAAGAAACTCTTTCATCATTACGTTACCCAGCACAAATGTTAAACACACTTAATACACACTTAACTAGGGTTCCTATTACTGTAGAATACTGCTGATCTAACCATTTGCTTATGTGATTTCTGAAATGCAGTAAATTATTGAACAGTACAATGCGCTATTAAAATACGACAAATTTGATATAGAATGAAAATAAATGTATATTAATATTAAAGATAATAGAGAACAGATTTGATAACATTTAAAATAAAATTTAACGTTCGGAAGACAAATTCGTTACCTTAATACACATAGTATATGATAGTAATACGAACTACACTAATATTAACGCTTATTATGTTTACAAAAATCGTTATGCATAGTCAAGTTTTTTTTAGGTTTACATTATGTTTTTATTCATTTATCAAACGTCTGTGTATTCTTAGTATATACCACAAATAGTCAAGGGGACACGCTAAGTCAAGGTTATCTCAAACAAAAACTATGAACACTTATACTCCAATCGTGAGGTTTAATATGAATATGTCCCAGTGTTAACGTAAAGAATGACGAGGGAGTATATGCAGGCAGGAGCTGGAGGACATCAAATGTGGAAGTTTCTCGCTGTAATTACTTATACCTTAAACTTCTTAAATAATAATTTTACAACAAAACTGATCAACAGCTCCAACATAGTTTTCACAGTATTTGTACCGTCGATATAGACTTTTTTTAGATTTCACATCGAGAAGGTAAGATGAGGCAAACAATTCGTTGCCTGGACGTAGATTAATTCTACTTTCTCTGGGAGTTCAAAATAGATTATCCCATCAGTCTTGGTAAAGTGGAAATCGTTTGTGTAATTCACATGTTACACATACACCTTCAATTAATTGCATTTTGGCACACAATTATTTATATGTTGTTATTATATAATATATAACATCTTATAAAGCTATTGTTTTGATAGGTTTTATAAATAAAACATCTACTAGTTGTTAAATAGCCTGAAAAGATTATATATTCCATTCACAAATTGCAAAAGATTTCCGGAATGAAAGCTTTTAGTTGATGATTATTCGGAAACATAAACTGTTAATATATTTATTAAAATGTTTCATTATATTTTCTAACATAAAAAATCTAATCTAATCAAAAATTTCAATCCGTAGAAACTTTCCAAAGAGCTTGGTTTTAGATTAATTGGTTCTTTTGAGAACTTTTAAACCAATAAACTACTCTCGACAGTCGAGAGAGACTTTCAGAGAACTTCGCTCAGTTATCTGCGATGCCAACTTGGTAATTAAATCCGTATGAGCTGTTTATGTCAACAGCTAAACGTAGCCGCGGGCTGACTTGGTGTGTACCGTAGTCAGTATAACTTTGTGTGAGTAAACCCAGGTGCATGCATGGTTAATGAAAGAAACTACTACAAGATTAGTTGTTGGTTGGGAGCCCTCATCTATCTGCGTGTTGACACTGGAATGTTGACACTGGAACCTTGTTGTTGTCGTATAACTATGATTTTTTTAGTTTGTCCTCAATCATCATTCCTCAGGATTAATTCAACCTATACATCACTAATCAAGAGTTTTACCGTACCCCATTCAAACCGCCGTCCTGGTGGTCACTGAAGTCATCCCTGTCAATCTCTTGGCAGGGGAGAGGAAGGCGATTTATGAGAGGATAAGGCGAAATCGGTAAGGACGCTACTAGATCTGAAAAGATATTACAAAATATCTGGTAACAGAAGACCCAAGAACGATGGACTGTGAGACTCTTCAAGCAAGTCCAAACATGGGTGGAACGGTGGCACGGTGAGGTGGAGATTACTACCTTACACATTTCCTCACAGGTCACGGATATTTCATGTCGTACCTAATGGGCAAAGCCGGTTCATCCGAATTGCATCTACTACTTGGGTGTTCCCATCGACGCGGAACACTCTTTCTTCTACTGTCCTCGTTGTGAAAGGCCCCACCTGGAGGCCACACCTTTACTGAGTGCATTTTTGGTTGACTCGGTCTGTGGAAAGTTGATGGAAGGTGAGGACAACCAGTACAGTTTGTTACGTTTGGTCCAGGGAATCCTCCGCAAAGAAAAAAACATGTGGATCGGGAAGAGGACTAGATCGAATAATCAGACGGACCAGCGAACGGGGCGAGCCCAGCAGGCTTAAGAAAAATTTAGGCCTAGCCTGAAGTAATGTGACAAACACTCCATGGTTAGAGTCATAAAGAGTAGAGGGGGTTTTAGCGGATAGTTTATATTTTTAATAGGAGTGCCACACACATACTGCATGTTGGCCAAATATGTAGATAAATGCAATTTTCTCCTATCCCTAAAAAACACTATTTTTCCAATGCAAGTAGCATAAAATCATTATCATTAATATAAAATATAGAATTTATTTCTAAAGTAAATATATTCTATATTTTATTCTCGGAAAAGTTCATTAAAACCAATCCAATGTTCTTTTTAACTAGTCTCATGGGCTTTATTGTATTATTGCACAAAGAGAATCGTGGTAGTCCGTCCTCAGACAAATCTGTAATACGTTTTATTTAAAATGACTTTTAACAATACAATTTTAAAGATAGCATCATACAGAATAAATATTACCAAGCATAGATAAAATGGGAAAAAGAAAAACCATTATTCATAAGATTAAATTACTGAATTGTAATTAAAACAATAAGTATAGATTCAAATATTAAAACAATTTATTAAAAATTCTGAATTACGAAAACAGACTAACAACAGATGAGATCGCAAACCTTATAAAATATTAATAATACCTAATAATATACAGTAATCACTTTTCATAACTGTTTCTTATCACAAACTGATATACAACTTTTTATGAAAAAGGTTATAAAATAACAAAACTGTTTGTTAACCACCACCCACCACCAACCAAATAATGTTAGAACTGTCATAAAATTAAATATAAGTTTTAGGAAACATCCCACGTAAATTCATCTCTTAAGTCCTGCCGATGAAGACAGTTGGCTCAGCGGTCGGGTGGAGCCAACGAGCACTGGCATGGAAGTGCCTGAAGTGACTGAATTAGGTAATGAATTGATAAAACATATTAGGTAAATAATCGATGCTGAGCCTAAATGTAACTTGAACTTAGAATGAGAATAACTTGAATGAGAATTTTAAATAATTTCACTTGTAAATGAAGATTTGTCACTAAAATTTTTCCTAGTTCCAAACATGTCGAGGAACCAATCAATAAAAGCCTAGGTTTGTTTATACTTTATACGTTTACTACTTCAAAAGATTTCACCGATTTATTTCTTAGATTTCACCGACGAAAAATTCAAATATTATAATAGATAAGTATTGTTAATAATTCAAATATTTCATGTTCTGATTTCTATCCGAATTAATACATGAAACGTAATAAATTTGTTATTTTTTGACTCTGTTACACAGATATATTTGTTGCTCTTTCATTTTTAGTTCTTTTAGTTTACTTAATTGGGCTACTATAACAATAACTGTAAATTTGTATTTATCATTATCTTTGTATTTACACATTGAAACAATTTAAAAGCTACTATAAAGGATGCCTTCAACAACTGTGGGTAATTTATGACTTTACAAGTTCTTAAAAGATGTAATTAATCTCACCATGCGTGCTTTTAAACTCCGCCGCCATCCAAGTTTTAAACGAATTTATATTCCTAGCAACGATCTTCAATTATTAAAAAAATCCTTAATAACAAAAAACCCAAGAACATTAATTTCAAAAGTACACTTTTACTAATTGGCATATCAGTGCATATCATATAACAGTGAAAATTGCAAATTCGTTAAACAAAATTATAAACAAACTTTACTAAGGTAAAGGAAAATAGTAATAGAATCTTCATGTATGTACGTATTATTTATATATTATGCAGAAGAAATATTAATATATATAATCCAAATACCACTGACTGACTGACTGACCTATCACGAAATCTCCATAACTATAAGGCGTACAGAGTCTAAATTTTACATAAAGGTTCCTCTTTGACCCTAGGTGCTTGCTAAGAAACTGTATTACGAAATTCCCCCTGTGTTCCGCCCCGCTGGGTCCCAAAGTTTACCATGTATTCCTTATGTACATTCACTTTGGTTTGAGCTGACGAAAATTCAAAAATCTTGTATTAGTTAGAATTTTGCAAACTTAAAAAAAATAACTTAAAAAAAATTATATTGCTATTAACTTGAATACGTCCAATACTGTTACTTCTACATGTTAAAACACTATGACCTTCACTAGCAAAAGAGATTAGAAACGGAATATTTTTTTGTATCATAAAAATTCAATATTTCACAGGATAAGAAACCAAATACTAGTAATATTTTCAGTAAAATTTGTAACATGGTCAATGTTATTGAACTATTATGTTAGAAAATATGTTCGTCACGAAATCGCAAAACAAGTTTGAAAATGTGTTATCAAGAACTGTAAGCAACTACTTTTTGAAATTACCTACATTACATTCTACTTTACACTACTTGTTTGCTTACAATTAATTAATTAAAATAAGTATATATTTTACTTATTGTTACATATATATTAAAAACTTATAAATGGATAAGAAATATATTAAACCCAAACTTTAAATATTCCACAGTTTTAGGTTAACAAATGAAACAAAATGTTAAATAAAATATAAAACACGGTGTTAAGCAAAAATGACAAAGATCCGAGTGAGATGAAATTGATATTTAGTGTACCTATGAACAAAAGCACTTTTCTCTTTCTCAAGGTCACTACTAAATAACAGCTTAAGACCTGGAGCACCTATTCGCTTATTGTGCATTCCAAATCATAAAGATTTAACTCTTATGTAACAAAATGCCCTGTTCATAAAATAAAATTTTATTAAAACAGCAAAAATTTTACCAACGATTAATAACAAGTTTTACAAATATTCGTTAATTTAATGTTAAAACTAACAGGAAATTTACATCTTAATCAGTGACAGTCACTTGTTAATTTGGTCGTGTTTCCTGGATTGAAACTTTGCCTAAACTTTCTTCTAATCACTTTGAAAGCTTTGAAAAGACCCGCGGGTTGTGTAGAAGCAGTTCGTATTGATGAGTTTGTTTAGTCAAAGTTTTCCCATTTAATTTTAGTTCTTTAATTACAAATTATCTTGACTGAGGTTGAGTAAGAAAAGAGAATTCGATATTGTTTTCCAGTACGAGTTATTGAATTTACTTTAAATTAACTACGTGCTTTTAATTAGGATTCAACATTTTAGAGACTTTACTTAGTAAGATTGATATGTTTTTATTAAAATGACATTTATTTTTTAACAAATAGTATTATGATGATTCAACTATCATTATGTTGGCTTACTATGGGAATGGGAGGTTATCAACCTTGTGTAAAATCGAAAACAAGTCAAGCAAACTATAATGTCACAAACAAACTATAATCACACACTTAAGCAAACAACCTATAACCACAGCACCTCTAAATTTGAGTGTTTATAACTTTTAGTGCCTGGAATATTGTCCTGAAATCCGCATGTAAAAACGTTATAAAAACCATTCGATGTAAAACCATTTAGTATAGTTACATACAACTTTGTTTTAGTTACATTATATAAATTTCCTCCCAACATGTGTTACCTCGGTTTAGGAGCCAAACCTCCAAAAATAACTAATGTTATACATCACATGTTGCCGATGTTTGGAAGAAGTTGATTATTTTGGCATATTTAATGACAGATGAAACATTCATTTAGTTATTAGTTCTAAAGACAACTACATTAACTTACCACTTCTGGAGGGGTATTATAGTTAGTTTTAAGTTACACTGTTTAGATACGATTTTTAGGTAAAACCGAGAAATTGAATTGACATTATCTGCAAATAATTTATAGTACTGTCATGTCAAGTTTTGTTTGATGTTGAGAAAAAAGATTTACCCAAAACGGTTAAACTAATGTGTCAGCACTCGACTGTTACAGTTTAACTTATTCCCTAAAAACAGCATCAAACCGAGTACGACATTACCCAGTGCTTGTGATAATAGGAATATTATATGAACACTCGATTTCCAGTTGTATTGACACGTCCTAGCTCAGATGATAAATGAAGAGTTGAGTGGTTTATTATACTAACGACCTGGCCTCGACCCGCACTGAAGAAGCCCAGTATTGAGGCGGGCAAATTTGTTTTAAATGCTGTCATTCGTCTTTCAGTTTATTATTCTAAGTAGTAATCTGCACAATCTGAATACCTAATGTCTGATTATGGTATCCGTGTGATTCTCAGATATATTAATGCAGATTAATTTGTGTATTTAAACCACAAATTATGTAATACTTATTACTAAGGCGTTTTAACGTCTTAATGTCATATGTTATTTATTTTTTATTTGATATTTTACCAGGCAAATCATAAACATTTGTTTAGTAAAAAAGAACAAGCAATACAATTGTAAACTTGTCTAGGCATAAATTATATTAACATTTTAGATGACAGGACTCTACGAAGAGGAAATTGCACCCTCGACTTTTCAGTTTAATGATAATGATCTCCAGTAAATTGAAATAAATCGACTATTTTTGTATAATATCTTCTAAACTTAAAAAATGGGATAGTGTAGCACAGACACTAAATGGCAATTTTGACGGCTTCCCCAATAGTGATTGTCAAATTTCAATAAAAAGTGTTATGGGCCGTTAGTTGGTGTAATTGCCACTGAGCGCCACCATCGCGGCTGGCCCACTCAGTGGTAAACAACCATCACTCTGATTGTGGTGATTACACAATACTTAGTTTAAGTTTGGGCAATACTTAACGACGTTAACAGAAATAATAATGAGTAATTGGGAACTCCACTAAATAATTCTTACAAATTAAATTGAATTAAAACGTATATTAGATGTATACAAATCGATAGCAATTTTTCAACAATCTCCACCAATAACTGTCAATGGAATTCCATTTGCTTGAATAAGGGTCCAAACGAAAATAAAAGTTAAGCGTTATGTTATCAAAATAACAAATGAATTGTATAAACAAAATCTATAAATAAACAAACAATTTATTTGTCTTATGTTGAACTAACTATTTATAAATAATCGTTTTATAAAGTTCTACTTTCTCACCCTATACGTGGTACACAACAAATTAGTCTGTAAATTCGCTTTTATAAGAATTCAGAAGATCTTAAATAACAGCAAATTACATTTGATCTTGGTGTTTTTTTGTTGTTTTTTTAAGACGCTGATTATGAATAAGCTTTACTGTCCAACTTATTTATCATACTTTAAGTTCCAATACTTGGAAAAACGCAATTTTTTTTACATCATACGGTTTGTAATGCGGTATGACTACTAATCTACGGCGTGAACTGTACGAGGAATCATTTCTTGTAACAAAACGTATCGAAGAGCTTTATTTATATCATCAAGATTTTGTATATATAGTCATTCATATAACCCAGTACATTCATTGAAACTGTCAAAGGTTATTATGATTATAGAACCCTTAAGTTATTATTATGTAACGGACAACAATACTTCAGACTTTAATTTAGTCAAATTATTTTGACACCTAACACAGTGTTTATGATTGATTGTTTCGTAGTTTATAAAGCCTTGAGTTAGTTTGATTCACCTCTGGATGGAATCTACAAAAACCTGCATAGCTAATAAAGTCGTATTGTTAACGATATTGTTTAACTTTTCAATTACGATCCTGTAACCAAAACGACTAGGTAGTGAAAATTAAGTTTTGAAGGATTTTTTAAATAAACATTTATGCAAGACATATTTTAGCTCCTCTTTTTAAAGTGGAATGAGATAAGTTTGAATCAATTTGCAAACAAAATACTAGGCTATAGGAATCGATAACGTGTTTTAAGTTAAAACGAACTGTGCTTCAAACTTTCAACATATTTCTCTGAAAATGAATTTCAAGTAGAAAACCTTGTAACTTGTATGGCTTACTTTCAGAAAATTGAAACAAGTTTAAAAAGTGCAATTAACATAACAATTTCAAATATTTTAAAACTACTTTATATAATGATTTAAATTAGCAACTTTCATTTATATTTTACTAAAATAACCATAACATTACCTAATCAAATTAATCATGTTACCACACTATATATAAAATATAAGGATTTAACGATAAATTTAATCCTAAATAGGCCATACATGAGAGAAAAATTACGTTAAGGTTTAAAACTGAAATGAAAACTAACTTAAACACATCTTAGAATCTATGCTATATTGATCTGTTTCCTGGATCGTGAGACTGTTTTACAATAACCTTAATATCTAAAAAAAATCTGATTTTATTTTATTGATAAAATAATAAAACTTTAAAAAAATAAATTAGTTGAAATAACATTTCGTTACCCTATTCCAATAAAAATAAACTATTAAATATATTAAGACTATATACCACTTTTTAAATTTTGATAACAACAAAATAAAAGATCTGATCGCAGATATTAAAACTGTATTTATTTAAATAATGCTATTTTAACCCTTAAACGTTTACAGACATACATAGCAATATAAGACTGTTATATTGACACATCAAGATGTATAATATTCGATATATTACCACAGTAAAAGTATAAGCCGGCAGTTACACCCGCATAAAACAGGGTGTTATTTGGGATACGACGTCCTCGTCCGATGTCTTCATATTGACTTCTGAATTTAATGTAACGCCAGCTGGTGCTGCGTAGCTCGTTCTTACAGACTTATTACATCTTACGTATTACAATTTCATTTCTTTGCTTTATTGAAAGATATAACCCATTGATCGTCTGTCTTGTTATTAAAAGTCTTAATAGGATTGAGGATAAACTCATAACTAAGTTGATGTTTGGTCTTTATTATAAATATGCTCTCTACTGTTTGAATTTATCTGAAATATATATAACTTTCTATTCAATCTTACATTACTGTATATTTTATAAATGCTTTGTTCTGAAATTAATGGCAAGGTATTTTTGAAACTAAGCAAAGAAAAGACTGTTGTGCATTATTTATAAGAAAACTATCTCACCTTGGCTTCTTAGTTGAGCATCTTAGCTTGATCTCATTACAGATATATTAGAACAAACGTGATAGCACATAGACTGAGAAACAAAAATTTTGCTAGCAATATGTTTAGTGTTCAGTTATAAAAAGATAAAGTAGGGATTCAAAGGTAGGTCTTATTTGCCTATCAGATAAATTATAAATGTATTAGTGTAAACGTATCGTCGAACAACGTGGTATTTAAAGAAACTTCAAAAGCCTCCATCTCACTAATAATTATAAGCTATGTATTGTACATCAAATGAACACAATTTACAATAGACATAGTTTTAGTACAATCTATTCTGTCAATTTTATTGATATAAATATACTTATGATATGAGTATACTGAGATATACCCCCTAATAAAATTCGAATTATTGCTAATAGTTATTATAACCAGCACCAGTCTTTGGCAAAGTCACATCAGGCTAGGTAAACGAAACATATCATTTAACCCATTGGCGTAGACATATGAGCTGGTCTCGTTCCCTACTTGTAATTTTCTAAACCTACGAATTGGAATAGAAATTTGTGTTTTTAAATGGATTTACACATAAAATGTACACAAGTTACAATTTACACAGTTTTTATACAATCTATTTTGTCTAACCTACTGGTACATACTGAATGTATAACTATATTATAAGTATAATTCAATATAGTTGATAATAACAAATATAAATTTAATTACTTTACTTTTTAAGTCCGTTTTTTTAAGTTGGTAGGGATAAACTTATTAATTTAGTTTACTACTTCCTCTGTTCGATACAATCCTAGAGTAACGTAGGAATTATGGTAAAGTAGGATCCAAAAGCTTTGTGTTAGCCCGGTATTGAAACAATGGATTTAGTGAAGAAGAAGTTTACTTTCAAGGGGTTGAATACCTTTGAACTAAAATAAACTTTTACTACATACAAACTTATCGCATCCTTCATACTTCGCTTAATACCGTCTCAAGTTAAATAAATTGAATGCAGTACTTAAAAAAGTTAGTCTTCGTTGGATATCTTTTAGAAATTCCAATCGTAAAAACTTTCATGTTACAAGCATGGTAAAAATGGGGGGAACAATTAGTTTTGTTAGGTATTGTATGTTAGATTTTAAAATAACCTTAAATAAAACCATTTAAACAGTTGTGATATATGTAATTCACTTTTTAATTACATCTCATATTCTTAACCGAGACTTCATGTTGACTGTCTTTTATAGCAGTAGTTTAATGGTATGGCGTTACGAAGGTATCATTTTAGAAAATGGGTAACAAGCGCAATTTTAATTTTAGAAACTACCTCATTTTATTGCTGTCGTATTTTCTTTCCCCAACTTATTTAAGGTTAAAGTTAGTTCAATGTTTAAAAAAAGGGTTACACATACATTTAAGTTGTTATGACATACTCTTTCAGAATATATCTCGATACAGTAAGTGGGCGAAAACTATTTAAGTGCATTAAGTGTTAAAATCTTCAAAAGTATGTCTTCTCAGTGTTATATACCTTTAAGCGCCTTGGATTTTTGGCCACCAACTAATAAGAGTACACTCAAAATCGTCTGAACAATTAATTGTTATCAAAACTAAATAATAACCTCTTAAAATCCTAACAAGTTTAAGTTTTTGATGATTATAAGTAACTATTTCATGTCAATAACTTATTATTTATAGTTCAAACCTTTAAAAACAATCCTTTCAAAACATATCTCAAATTATCTTCAATCTGAGTGAATTAAGTAGTTCTATTTCAGAGAGTTAGTTATTTTAAAATGCAATATAAGGTTGTATTACTTATGACTCCCGTTAAAGATATATTACGGCGACTGCTGTCGTAGGGTTGGCTGGACCTTGGTCAACCAAGGGCGCATTATTAACAAGACCTTTCACTGCGCCAAGTTTGCTGACCAAATTGATTGTACCGAAGTTACAACTCAATATTTACAAAATCAGTAAAATATATTCATTATTTGTTTTCAATTTCTATCAGCAAATAAAAAGCTTCACATTAACATTAACCGTACAAGGCATAGGCCACTATAAATCACAACAAACAACACCAAACTACAAAACCAATTAACAAACCTAATACAACATAACAACCTAAACACATACCCTAAGCAGTTGTTTTATTATGGTGGATCGTAGGTGGGTAACTGTCCTAGGTAGTTAGGTTTTATATTTGTTTAACAATAAATTATTTATAGAATTAATTTGATTATTTATGTCAAAATCTAATTTGGTTTGTTGTGGGAGTTTTTCAAGTTATACTGTATGTTCTTAAGAGAATTCGTGGAATTATAGTTCTCTTCACTCAAGATACTGTCTAGCAGAATGAATTTTCAACTCTAATAACCTCTATCATTTACCAGGCATGTATTAAAGTTTATAAATATTTTTAATTTTTGGATGATTATCATAACAATCTAGTAATATTAATTTTTTTTGGTAATTTTTTTGTTATTTTATAGAGATTACAGTTCAAAACTATAGGTAGTGACAAAATGTTTGTAAAATGCATAACAGTTTTAAGTATAGTACATAATGTTGTCATATAAATATTTTATATTTTAAAATTATCAAGAATTTGTTGTCTAATGAAACGGGAGAACGTCACTTTCTGCAACTTTACACAAAGGTGTTTAAGTTTATAATTAACAACAAGATTAATTATGACGAAGGGAGTTGGCGAGACGTCAGAGAGACAAGTCCTAATGAACACAAGATGTCAACTTATATACAAACTCAGCAGTCAGCTGGATTGAAGAGTTTAATTAGACTATAGAAATCGTGTCTTCCTAATAAACTGTTTTATATTCCCTTTACTTTTTAAATACGACTACGCTATACAAATAACCTAACAAAACAATATTATGAAAGCTATAATTAGCTATTTAAAATATTTTTTTAATTTTTTTTGTTATATATTAGTTTCTGGGTGAGTTCGAAAATCGATCAATTGCAGTTTCTGCCTATTAGGGAATTTATATTTTCTTTCGGAAGGTCACATTCGGTTTCTGGAAGATACAGCGATTCATTGTTGATGATTAGAGTTATGTATTTTAAGAAATATTTCGGTTGGTTGCGATCACTGAATGACAACAACCACCAAGCTGCTAAAATAACAGTGAGTCTTCCTGGTGTCCTACGGCCTTAAAATATTAATATTAGGCTCAACGTGACAACAGAGTGATTCAGTAGCTGTTGTAGGAACTAACTGGCTATAACCGTTCTTTATAACTGTTCTAGGATGTAATTTTTGTGAAAGCCGTACAAATGACCCATTACTCTGAGAATATTATAGTCTTTACAGAAAGAATTACTTTTTATTTTTCAACATTAACTTGTCTCCAATGTGGTTACAATGTTGCTTAACACAGGCAATATATTAGCGGTATATTAACAGTAGCTTGTCTTTATTATAAGAGTAAAACATATTCTTTTACTTAAATAAGTGATAACAGATTCAATCCACCTAATTATCATTAACACAGCTTTGATTTTATTTATATTTTTATAAAAAGTTCAAATGCAAATTATTTCATTAAAATGTCAAAAAATATTTCATGTAATGATTGAATAATATCTTAACACCAACCCTCAGCAGTTTTCTATATGATTATTATACGTAGAGATATATATTATTGGTTTTGGTTGATTGTTAATTGATTTTGTAAATTTTGTATTAGAGAAGATGAGTGTGCCAAATGAATCAAAAAATAATTGTTATATTCAACAAATAAATTATTCAGAATAAAAGACAAAAATGTATTTTGTTTTTAGTTGCACTTAATGTAGAATATTCTCGTATGTTGTCAAATTATATATATTATATTCTACGATACCTTTCTTATAATCTTTTACGTGATATAATAAAAGACGTCTAACAACACATAGGAATTTATTTAAACTTACACTGATTCACGTACAGACGGTAAACATATATAAAAATGGTATAAGGCAAGGCGGAACGATATTTAAAACCGAATGAAATTATTCGATACGGTATAACGATTATTTAGGTTATTCGGTTAAGTTATGTTTCAGTTGAGGTGTTTTGAAATATTCTTTAGTGTTGTAAGACGTCTTTTATTACATTCCGTAAGTAATAACTGCACGTAACACGCTAATCCAAAAGTTGCTCGAATCTATTAATGGTAAAGTCGATTTTAATATCCAAACAAAGAGCATACGAGTTTTGTGTACATGTAACAAATCTACATAAACTATTAGTAGTTTAAAACATCCAGTAAAGTCAAATATTACATAAACTACACAATAAGTTATTTTGTGTAATATTGGTTCTGTAGGCAACTTAAAAAACAAATTCCCTTGTTAATTTTGGACAATACCCGAAAAAATATTAAAGATTACATTTAAGTGTTTTATTGTCCTTTATAATTCCCGCCTCTTCACCTCAATATATAATACGATTATAACCGATTTATCAAATATAAAACTGTATTTTACGCAATGCGATAGTATAATATATTTACATGGGTTAAACGGTGCATCATGACGCTACATCCCCTGAGATAGCAGGGGAGCTGGCAGCGTGTGTGGCGGACGTTAGTTGTATTTATGTGGTGATAAGCTTGACGTACGCGGGTGTTCATACGCCTCAACATACACTCGTGGGCCAACGAGCTTGTTAGAAATGTTTTTATTTATTTTAGTGAGTTTAAAATAAATTGTTATACGTATTAGTACTTTCATTAAAATGAAGTCTGCTGGTTACACCCTTTGAACAAAAAAGCAATACCTTATTATCAAGATCTTGGCTGAAGGACCCAAACCGATGTTCTTCCCTTGAAGGGAAATAGTTAGCTAGCCTACATTTCTATTTATTCTGTCTTCACCCTTCATAAGTCAACAATTATAACAAGATGAGTTGTGTCACTGTTTCATTGGCTGAAATTAGGCTAGTTAGGACTTTCCTCCGGATCACAGATCAAATTAAGTCAAGGGGTTATATTGCCTTATTTGCTAAAAACAACTATCGAATAAATTGATAAAAGTTATAAAAGCTCTCAAATGGATAAACGACAGTCTCCAATTCCCTATTTAAACTCATAACATTGCATGTAATCAGAGTGAGTTTATTTGTTATTGTTTTCAGTATTTGTACAACAAATTTTGAACAATACTTTTCCTTATTTTATAATTGGCAATGACCTCTAAAAGCGGTTGCCCACATATAGTAAAAGTTAAGTTCAATCAACAACTGTGCAAATAAATTAACTCCTTGATTTATTTTTCTACTTTTTTTAAGAAAAAACCATAATTGCCGATCACCATAGGCTATTGACCTGTGTCAATGAATACAGAGTATTAAAAGAAGAACACGTCTTATGGGCCAGAGTCTCTCAGAATTCGAAACTTGCCGTGCTAGTATAGCGCTCGGCCACGAGGCAGTGCGCGCTGTTTCCCCAGCCACTCCTCCCCCCCGACCACAACTACAGCCACCACAGCCTACTACAAGACCGAAGGGACCTAGGCTACGGCAACACCTCGTGTTTTCAGTACCGGACTGTAGTGCTAGAGGTGCTTCACAGCGGCTGGGCGCAAAACTACGGATTTCCAGCGTGCCAACTTCAAATGAGTGACAGAATTTTTAACACGGGACCTGTTCTTCTTATAAAACTCTGTATTCACGCCTGTGTGGCGAACTAAAAACAGCGAGGTACTGTAACGGCATGGCATTGGGCAAACTAGAGGTGACCGCTCATGATCCGTTGAGTAGGAAAAAACCAGGATCGAACCGGTCACGTCTGACTTGCTAGTCAGGCACTTTACCTCTGAGCTAACGCGTGCCGTGAATTAATTATGGAATAAGTTTATTTTACTTCAATGGATTGTGTCCTATAACACTTAATACTCATACAGATTAACTACGACATGAATATAAGTAAACAAAATACAATATTTCCTCACATGTCAAGCATATATTGTAAACCCGTTTTAATAATGCTTTGAACGAAAATATCCTAAGATAAATGTAGGATTCTACGTAGCTTAAATTTTTTTCTGTTGGCTTATGGAGGAAAAAGTGAGCTGAATTAAAAACGTTAAAAGTAAGATTTAAATTAAGACAAACACTCACACACATGTAAATATTTATATCATAAACGTATAAATTCGATTCATTTATATAAAGTTTATCATTTTCCACATTTTTATTTTTATTTATTTTATTTACTTACGCAAATTTCACTTTTATATGTGTATGTAAAGGATTCAACCGAACCAAAATGTTTTAAAACTTTTTCAATGTTAATAAATCAGTTAAAATAAACTGTTATACAATCAACTTGTATCTTATCTACTTACAATCTGTTATACTATATCTAGTTACAACAGGTTAATGGTTTTGTTTTTATGAATGAATGCCACTTACCAATTGGTAGGCGTGATAACTTTATGTTATTAAAAAGGGATGTATTTGTAAGAAGATTGAAGAAGTTAAGAAAAGTCTTGAGACGCCGCGTCAACATTTTAAGACGGTCCTTGGCAAGCATTCATTAAATGTAAAGTAAACGAATCCTGGAATACGATTTCATGTTTTGTCCTTGGACTCTTGCAATCAGTTTTATTTCACATTCATAAGAGACTGGATACACAAATTGGTTTTGTATGTCGTTTGCTTGCACCATATATTAATATAGAGGTTTTATTTTACCTACATAACGTACATATACATTTGCTGATAAAAGTCAATATTGTAGGGTAAATTTAGGATGTATGTTGCTCTGCTTTGACTTGGGTGTTTTTAGGTACACTTGTTAATACATCATGTTTAAGAAGTTTCTTTAAATGATGACTTCAAGCTTTGAAGACAAATAACTTATATTGAACGCAATTTGTAAAAACAGTTTTAGCTCTAAAGCTCTCATTGTTTTTGCGCTTGGCAAATATAAAGGTTACAATATAAAGGTTAAAGGTGACAATATAAAGGTTAAAGGTGACAATATAAAGGTTAAAGGTGACAATATAAAGGTTAACGTTATGTATTTTATGATAAGTATTGATGTTGTGCATTTTCAGGATAAATCGATGTTGTAAAACTAAGTCTCATAAAAGGCAGAATAGATAAAAAGTAAATACCACTATACAAATAACTTTTTATTTTGAATCTTTGTAAATAAAAACAAAACTGCGTATTATTGATAGTAAAAGAACATAATTATTTTACTACTATCAACATAATTCTCGGATATTAATTTAAAAACTATAATGTTTCATGTTAAGAGATAGGATTACATTTTTTTAACATCCTTTCAATTTGTTAGTTTTATGTACTTGAATCTAGATACTCAATCATGCTTTAATTATTACGACTAGTCGTGTATATGTGAAGTTTAAACATGGGATTACATATGGAGTAGGATACATTATATGTTTTGTGGGATAAAATGCTTTCTTCAACCAACCATATTTTAAATATTAAACTGAAGTAGTTAGAGCAAAGATCAACCTGTACGTTGGTTAACTATATTTGGAGAAACGGTTTCACTGCGGACAATGTTTTCAGTTCTAGACAAAAGCCAGGAGTTTCGGTTTGTTGATGGTAGAATGTTTAGTGAGAAATGCCACGTGCACTTCTCAATTGATGAACCGAACTATGACAAAAGCAAAGGAGAAACTCGTACAAACCCTCCATCAATCCGTGTGTTAAAACTGGAAAGTTTGAGTTAGGTGGCAGGATCGTTGTTGTTAGACTTGGTTACTATGATTGCTCTCGTATTGATCGTACTGTTCAAGTTTATTAGCACACTCCTAATAGTTTATGATGCTCAGTTAGAATATACATATGTAAGGAAATAAAATCAGCATTGTTACCAACAATTGGAGTAACGAATAAAAAAAATATTACTTTTTTGTTGTGAAAAATATATTTTACAAATGTACGAAGGCAGTTTTGTATAATATAATACATTGCTAACGCGCTTGTATAAATGTGGCTGTCTTAACGATAACGTACATTTGGCTTTGAAATAACAGTTTGTTAGTCTAATATCTACAAAGACGTCTTATATATATCTGAAAAGATTTTACCCCAAAATATTCATGAAAAGTAGTACATAATTTATCAATAAATTGTGAAGACATTAGAGGAAGTAATAAATTATCGAATTGGTTTAGCATGGTTTTTAATTGGTTTTTGCACTTCTTCAAGAATATTACAATTGCCTCAGTTGTAATTTTGAATTACTTTAGGGTTTAAATTTTGATTTGGGTAGATTTTTCAAACTCATTTTTGACAATTTGTTATGTAAACAGTCAGGATATGTCTATATTCTTCCTGCATGAGTGAGAAGTTGGGCACCTTTGGAAAAAGCTGTGCAATAAATTCTTAGCATTAAGGTACAGTGACCAGAACCTTTTCTTTGGGGTAATGCCGGTTCTTGGGATTTGTACTGTAGATAAAAACAGATAACGTATTGGTGGTGTTTCAATTAACGCTATATTTTCCAAATAACTTTTATAATTAGCGTAGGGATCCGTATTATTGACATCTTACCATTAACGATCACTGATTCATTATAAGTGCTACAGTACAGTTGGGGAATAAAAATCCAGGATTGTTTTGCAACTGCAGTTAATTTAGGTCAAGCTTGAAGCTGATTGTAACTTGGACATTTATCATCATCGTCCATTTAGTTTCTAATTTAATCGAAGGGTGCAGTTCCGTATCTGGGCTACCTTACTATCGAATGAAAATATCGAAGTTTTAACAATCGATGTATTTATCGAATGAAAATATCAAAGTTTTAACCATCAATATATTGACTACTCAAATTAATCAATCGTTATATCGATTACTACAAAAAGTAACCGACAAACAAATAGAAACAAAAATAATAACTTAAACTAAAGTTAGAATGTTAATCAAACCGAACTTTGCATTTTCAAAAAAGGTGTTTTCCAACGCATTAATTATTACGTCGTGGCCGCCATTGACCTTTTTTTGGCATCGGAATTTGACGGAATTTTCACCACGTATTACTGTTTTTGTTTTGTCTCCACACACATTACAATTAGGATTATAAGGTATAAGTTCTTTTTCTTGAAGAAAACTAACACATTTTTCGATCGAAATGAACACATTTTTACACAAATAGCGAAAATTCACAAAATCACAATCACGTTCGGCTTCCATTTCTATTAACTTTAAGTTATAGTAATTGTAAAATGTAAATAAACAATTTCAATTATTATTGTTAAAAAACATATGATTATAAAAAAACCGAATAATGTTCAATTAAACTTGTTCGATAAATACATCGATTGTTAAAACTTCGATATTTTCATTCGATAGTAAGGTAGCCCAGATACGGAACTGCACCCTAATCGAATAGATATATAATATCCTATATATTTTTGCCAATGTTGTGCAACAACTGTTTCATATTATATATTATTTCAATTAAAAAAATTGAAGCCCTTTTGCAATTTGATTGTCATTTTTTGATATAATAATATAATACTTTATAATCTGAAAAATCACTTGTGCATACATATTTGTTGGTAGTGTATTTAAACATGTTATATTTTTAAGTTACCCTTTTTTCTGCTTTTTACAACATCTCTGGTATAAATAAAGATATCCGATGGGGCTTCAAAACGTGTAGGAATAAATTTATTTTAAGTAAATATAAAATAGTAAAATAAACTGTGTTATTAACCTACTTAAGTTTAAGAATTGAAATAATCAACAATGGTTATCCCTTACTGTCTTTTAACAGGGTCAACTCGTGCAGTGATTTTTAGATCTTTGGATCTCTGAATCCGTCCCTTCAACAACACATAAACATAAACATAAACCTCGTTAGATCTAGAGAGTCAAGTGTAAAGTTTGGGTTTGAGTTTAAAAAATCCGTTTTTACAGGTGTTCACTACCTCTACATTATCATCCTTATTTACAAACCCGTGGCCTTTAATAATAAGGTGTTGCGCAAAGCTTGGCTTTTGAGTGACTAGTTTGAAGTCAGGTTTATTTGATTTTTTTCAATGAATGGACGGTTTTTTCAAGGTAAAGTTTAGGAATTGGGTAAGGTTTAAATATACTCTTACACTGATAAGAATAATAAATACGGTTGATAGTAAGTATAAAACTTAAACAGAAAATCTAGCTGTCTTTGAAAACGATGGAACAAGATCAAGAAGTTGTAATTTAATAAGCTGTAGCAAGCTTATTGTACATTGTAATGAGCTTTATTGGATCATAAATTATTAAAGCAGGCGCTTAAGTTGGTTACCCATCTTATGAATAAATTGTTTGGTATTATTCCTTAAAAATACATACTTTTAACCAACATGCTTTTGTTCCTATACAACACTAACTTAAATGTTCAGACAAAGCCCCCGAAAACTCCTCTTAGGATGTAGCAATCTGACTAGTTTTCGAACTTAAGAGTCATAAATGATGCTTTACAAGGTTAACCAAAATTTCATCAAAATTGGACCAATTTTATAAAAGTTATTGCACCCACAAACACAAAAAACATAAATTACTGTTTTCCTTATAAACATAGGTTAACAAATTTGATTAAATAGTATTTAGTGCAGTTTACAGATAATATCTATCATCACATTAGTTATAATTATATCATCTATCTTCTACATTATTAAAATAATTTCTTGATATTTTATCGGCGATTTTTGACCCATAAATCTATTATTTTAGATACAAATTTCGTATCAATCTAAAGCCCTTACTTCCTAGATGTGCCTTTTTAGGGTTTTAAAAACATCCATGTTCAGGGCTTCACTCCACAGGCCTTCAAAGTTCCAATGTTAATATTATGGAGTTATATTTTATTAGGTAGTAAGCTGATCAATATAAACTTTTCTAAACATATGGCTCTTCGACTCCTAGATTCCCGAGTGTAGAACAGGACAAATCATATATCTATATTATTAAAAGAATACCTTGATTTTTGTTCGACGATTTTAGGCGTCTAAAACTATTAATTTTCTTACACGTTTTAAAGGTCTTACCCTCAAGATGTGCCTTTTATGGGTTTGAAAATCAGATATATTTATGGCTCCGCCCCATAGGGTTTTAAAGTTCCAATTTTAATCTTTTGGAGTTATATTTAATTTGGTCAAACATCTGATTATGATATAAACATTTCAAATCATCTGACCATATGACTGAGAAATTCCCGTACGACAACGGGACACCTGCTAGTATATCAGTTACAATACAAAATGTGTATGTCTTTCAACAGTACCCTATACCGACATTTTACCCTTCCACGATACAACCCACGGTAATAGCTTCTTTTTAGAGGTGTTCGAGTACTCGAAAATTCGAGTTTTCGGCCAATTATTTTAGTACTAAAACTCGTCTCGAAATTTTACAAAATACTCGAACGTTCGAGGGAGTATTTCCCGCAGAATTCCGAACGATCGCGAATGATTGCGACAGACCAAAACGCGTAGTATCGGCCGCACAAGGCAATCGTATCACGAAAAATCGGCCGAAAATGACGATCGGACCGCGTAATTTCGGCCGTAAATGACGACGTATACATAATATCGGCAAAAGTGGCGACCGGGCCACTTAATATTAGCCGTAACTAACGATTTCGTCATCTAATATTGATTATAAGCGATGTCTGGACCATTTTGGCCAGATTGGCCAGTTGACAACCAGACCGTGTTTTATCAGCCGGAAACGAATGTCAAACCATGTTTCGTTTGTCAATACATAATCCAGTTTGAATTTACTGGCTAAAACTTTGGATTGGTCCTCATGTATTAGTTAGAAACCATATTTAGATTATTAAATCTGGGGTGGTATCCAAATCCCATTACACTATTTTAAATTACCAACTAATGGAAAATAATCGCTCGAAAATACTCGAACCTCTAAAATAATTGGCGCTACTCGAATTGAATAAAAATCACTACTCGTACACCCCTACTTCTTTCCCATAGAGAAAATTCGCTAAAGCAATTTAGAATTGTGTGATGTTTAGATTGATATCTCCATGTTTAAAATATCTTCAAACTAAAATTAAAAAAGTTAGATTCAATTTGCTTCCCAAAATATTATTCAATACTTTGGAATCTGTAATGAGTTCTGGGCTGGTGCAAACTTAATCCAAACTTTACACTCGACTCTCTAGAGCTAATGGTAAAATTACGTGAAACATTCCCTTTACTTTCGAAGTAACTTACTGAGTTTTTAATTATTCCTTATTAGCGAATTTCCCCTATGGGAAAGAAGCTGTTACCGTAGGTCTCATGGTAAGACTTAAGCCGAGACCATGATAACGTTTTGTTTTGAGGTCCCCAGATAATAAATACTCTATTCGTTCAGTTTTAAATATATGTATATATTTACATATATACATATATATACAAATATACAGATATATATATATATATATATCTGTATATTTATCTATATGTGTGTGTGTGTGTGTGTGTGTGTGTGTGTGTGTGTGTGTGTGTGTGTGTGTGTGTGTGTGTGTGTGTGTGTGTGTGTGTGTGTGTGTGTGTGTGTGTGTGTGTGTCCGTGAATGCGATAACTTGAGTAAAAAAGTCCGATTTTGATGAAATTTGGCTCAAACGTGGAAAGTGAGATTTATGACTTTTAAGTTCGAAAACCAAAAAATCGGACCATGGGAAGAGGTGTTTATAGAGGTTTCAAATTTTCCAATAATCAGTTTTTTGAATTTTTTACCCTACAATTTTTTTAAAATTAATTTTGGTTTTGACCATGCTATAGAGCTTAAAAGACCAGTAATATTGTATTTTGAATTATTAAACTAGGTTAAGTGGTTGAGGAGAAAATCCAAAAAAACCTACTCATAAATTTTTTGTAGGGGTTATTTTTGTATTGTAATTTAATAGGATGACCTCTTCACCCTCTGGTCTTTTAAATATCTGAAAATCATAACAAAAACCTCGTTGAAGAATTGAGTTTCAAGACCTTGGTCGTTTGACGATGTACTCTTAACGTAATAAGGAGAAAAACTATTTTTAACAGTTTGATAGTGAACTGTTCAACCACTAGAGTTGTTACTATGGTCAACCTGTTCTTCAAAATCATTGATTAATAGTCCATTACAAATGTCAGCAATCCAGTGTAGATTGTAGAACCTTCACACAATGTTTAGACTTTGCTCAGGATTGATCTGGTGAACATCAGATTACGATCTGACTCTATCCACTACGCTACTCAACAAGTCATAACAAATATCACGAACACGTCTTTAGGAAATTGTGAAAATGCATGAGGCTTAGAGAAGGGTTTTGGGAGAGGTAGGTACTCGTAATTGAAAGGTAATGTGAGACTGTTATATAATGTAACAATACAAATCTCTATAAATACACACAGATGACAAATTATTTCTAAGATTATACCAAAAAAGACTAACGACACAAAGCGGAAATATAACAATCAATTATTTTAATTTAAAAAACATAACTGTGTGGGAAATATTGTATTTATAAATAGACTAGCTGGTACCCGGCGCGTTGCTGCCGCAGAAGAGGTATTGAATTTGTTTTTTGTCAAATACTCGTTCATTTTCAATATGAGCTCGTTCGCTTCGCTCAATCGCCTTCCGGATGAGCTTGTTCGCTACGCTCACTCGCCTAACGGAAAAAGAATTTTAGTTGCCATTCAAGTAGGTTTTTTATTTCCATAATGCTGTTTGTATTTGGTTTGTTTTTTGTATGGTTTTTTATTTCCACGGCTGTATACAATATTTTAAGTTATAGATATCATCTGATAAAATCAAAAGAAATCAAATATTTCTTCCATAAGATTAATTTTGAAACTTTGAAGTCCAGTGGGGCACAGCCCTACTGTCCTAGGACTTCGGTTAATGGCCTATAACCTTCCTAGGGTTAACTTGTGTTACTATACAAAATTTCAAAGCAATCGGACGAACGGTATGGCAGTGCATAAAATACGAACGGACAGACGGACAGACCTACAAACATTAATTTTTATATGTTAGAGCATAACAGGTGGTGAGCATAAAAGAGCCTGTTTTAGTAAATATTTCAGTTCCGTCGGTTTTAGTGCCTTTCTCTATGGGTGTCAGTTAAATAATTATATGTTTTTGAAGAATATATATTAAAGGAAAATATCTCTGAAAGACAACAAATGGATAAATATATTTTCAGCATTTTCTACTTCTCAAAAACATGAACCGGGAACACAATATTAGAGAACAGATTAAATTGAATCCAACTGTAAAATTAAACACCATTTACAAACAAACTGAATTTAGTGTCTTAAGCTTTAGTTAATGCTGTGTTCTGTGAAACATACTTACGTAATATCATCCACGAGAAGGATGCTACTCAAAGACAACCTACCTTGGACTTCTCAAACAAGTTAAACAAAGTGTTATATATTGTTTTAGCAACTTGTGCTTTTGTTTCTTCTGCAAATGGCTTTAGGAATTTAATCCCTTTTACTACGTTGGTAGGACATCTACGGTGAAGATCGCCTTCACCTGGCGTTCGCATGCTAATTCAAAGGTAACTAAATAATTGCCTATGAATGTTTGTTGCTGATTGACTTGTTACATTATTTGAACTGGTTATTTTATTAAAATAGAGAGAGCATAGTATTTTAAAATATATGCAATCTGCACCAATTTTTATACAGCTATTTAATAATAATAAGGAAGTTTAAATTTTAGGTTGAATATGTATATTGAAATATTTTAGGTATTCAACAGCCGAATTTGTAGAGTAGTTGTAATGATAACAAATTTGAAAGGTACTTATTAAACGCAAAAACAAAGAAGCAAAAGCAATTAAATGTTATAAAAACATTTCTTTGACGGATGATTACAATACTGTTTGAGCCAACCGACAAAGCTGAAATAAAAAGAAAGTTTCCTGAAAGTTTTAACTCTTGTGATGTGAAAACGTCTTTGAAGTAATGATAAGCTTTCCCTGTCTGATCTCACATTCTTCATCATTTGTATAGGTAGAAAACTTTACCATTAACGCCTAATTAGTTCTAGATTTCTTTTATCTATAATTAATTAGTTTTACGCATGACTTGTGAATTAAAATATAACGTGAATCATATTTTTGAAAAGGCCCAACTTACCAACATTGTACCCCATTGTATCTACCAAGGTGTAGACCATAGTAATAACATAGGGAGTTTTTTTGTGTGCACCGATGAAAGCACTCAGCCTATTACAATTTTACAACTATCTACATCATCATCTCCTGCCCCATTAAAGGACCCATTCGAAGTTAATTAAGTTGAAATAAATCGAGGTTAAGGGAAAGTAAAGCTCTTGTTGGCAGTGCAAGTGTACTGGACCTGTGTGTACATTGCAAGTCTACTAGACCCTTGTGGGCAGTGCAAATTTACTAGGCTCTTGCACGTGGTCATATCTTGCTAAAATCTTAGCTTATCGCTTACCCAGCTAAAATCATTAATATTTGCTTAGTACTGACCTTAACCACGTGCAAGAGCCTTTGCTCAATCCCTATACCCACCATAAGTTTGTAAACAATACTTAAATGGATCATAAAACATAAACTACACTTACCCTTACATTGTATTCTGGTGGGTAAGATTCTGGTGAGAATCTGGTTTAAGGGTATGATTCTTTAATTATTCGATTTCGATATAATTAAATATATGATATTGATTATCACGGGTTTTCCTCAGGATAGAGTTGACAAAAATACCCCCGCAGCAGGAAACCTGCGTAATCAGCGAATTTACAATGCATATACATGTATCATAACACCACTTAAGCCAGATACCAAGTTTCATCAATATACATTCATAAATAAACTATTTATGACACTTTAATTATTCTCCATAATAATAACATAGCAGCTGAGTATGCAGGTTTGCTGAAACAAGGAACACAAAAAATGGGTTTTTATACAAATACCAATATAACTCAACTAGGTAAAACCACATACCAAGTTTTATTCATTCATGTTCAGAAGGGAGATAACATGTTACTTATTCTCCATAAAAAAAACATGGCGGCTGAGTACGCAGGTTTGCTGCTACGGGGACTATCGGCCAAAACAAAATTTGTTGTGCATGTATCAATAGACCACAACGATATGAAGCAATATACCAAGTTTCGTCAGTATAAATTGATAAATAAGTGAGATATACAATTTGTCTTATTCTCCATAAGAATAACATTGGACCACAAACTGCGTTTAGCATTTTCAATATCTCTGTAACCAATTAACGTAGAGCAATGATCAAAACACAAATTTTTTTAAGCTGAATTTAATGGTGAAAAATAAAATTTGATTTACTAAAATATTAAATGTAAAAACTCGAAAAAATTTTTTGGGGTACAAAACCCCCCCAAATCCCCCCCCCTTGGATAGTGCGATCTGGCTGGTTTTCGAACTTTGTCATAAATGTTGCTTTTCATGTTTGTACCGAATTCCATCAAACTCGGACCATTTTTACAAGAGTTATCGCGCACGCGCCCCCCCACTCGAACACACACACACACACACACACACAAACACATATATACATTTTTGAACGAATGGTGTTTTTGGCATCTGGGAACCTCAAAACCAAAAGTTACCATGGTCCCGGGCCTAGGTCTCACCATGCCTCTTCCCTATAGGGGAAATTCGCTAATATAACAAGTGTTAAGAAGTACCATCAGCTTTATGAATGTTTAATTTAAATCACTTAGTCCGTTTCAATTTTTATGCAAATAGTTGCTCTCTGTTAGAAATCCATTACTTTCCTTGTTTGATGCAAATATTTTGCAAGCCAAGCCGATTTAATTAAAATACAACCTTATGATGCCGAAAGCTTTTCTCACAATTTACGTTAAATAATTAGCTGATTAAATCCGCAGCCGCGTACCGCAATGAATCAGGGCTTCTGAAAGAGCAGTGGTCTTTTCTTAGTATTCAAACTAAGTTTAGGGTTGTCTTACGTTTACACTTACTAGCTGATTATACCGGTTTCACGTGGGTATAAAATGTAGTTAAATAAACGGTATCAGGAAACTGACACATACTTTCTCCCTTATAGCCCAACTTTAATGAATAAATTACTTTTTATTTACTAAATATAGCATACAAAGCTCGGTCGGCTGTACATAAAAGCTTTTAAACAAGTTGTTTTAATAAATATCCACCCAAATCCCTGTTTTGGAGGTAATACAGAATCAATTCCTTCACTAGTGGTTTAAAGAGGGGAAATGCCCCTTATTCCCCCCCAGGGTTATTAAGAGGGCAACATATTTCGAATTTCCTCTGTTGGTCAATGGTTACTTGACAAGCATACCAAGTTTTAACGAAATTGATTAGTAAATAAGAGAGAAATAGTAATTTTTGTATTCCCCATAAGAATAACATTAGTCAACGTACTGCGTTTACCGCAAAATGAAAATTAAAAATTTTCTCCGCAACCAGCAATTGTAGAATAGTAATTCAAGATATAACATTATTTAGTTTTTGAGCTCTTTTTAATGGTGAATAGTAATATTTTTATATTTTAGTTTTTTTATGAAAAATCAAAAAAAATTTTGATATTTTAAGTCCTGTCATTTCTGAATTCGAAATTTTACAGAAATGCGGGTGGTGTCACTTTGTTGGAAAACTAAAGATTTACAATTGACTAAAGTTTAATCAAAATCGTTAGAGCTGATTTTGAGAAATCTTGATTTTTCATGTTTTTGACGGTTTTTGGGGGATAATTATCCTAAAAAATCAAAAATTCCAAAAAATGAAAAAAATACCTGGAGATATCGTGGATTAGTACCTACATTCAAAATGTCATAAAAATCGGATTATTGGTTAGGGCTCTAGCTCTGTACACATCCATACAGATCCATCCAGACAGACAAACAGACAGACAGACACACAGACATCACGTAAAAATGACTTTTGTTGGGTTCAGGGAGTACCAAAACGCATATTTCCACTAACAATTTTCGAAAATTTTGACGAAAACAATACTTTCTCCATATACTATGTATAAGGGGGAGAAAGTAAAAAGTAAATTACAAATGTCAGCTGTTTATTTGAATAACATTAAATAAATAGCAGAAAACTGTTACCGTATGGTCTCATTTGATTAACATTGGAATTTTGGTTGTCCCACGGGGAGTAGCCCTAGAGGATTTAGAGGAAACTGAGAGTCAGGTACAACAGCTGTAACCTAAAAGAACCTACCCTGAACATGTCATGCCTTAACTCCTTGTAGTTTAGCCATGCAGCAATCCACACACATTCAAGAACTCTGATTTATTTGTATAGATTAAGAAAAAGAAAATTAAACTTAAAGTTTTAATTTTATACCATAAAAATGTTTAAAAATTCAAAAAATCAAAGTACTCAGCAAAAACTAAAATACTTTATGATTTTTGAACTTGTTTAAAAATATTTTGTTCAGGCTGTCATACAGCCAATTAAAGACGGAAAAATAAGATCAAATTATTTCAGAATAATAACTGATTTGATTTCAAGGAAAACTAATTAGAGTTTGCCATCGAGTTCCCGTTTTAGAAAGGAAACAATTACCCAGCTATTTGATATTCCAGATGATTTTACATTATTTATTAAAGTAAATCTCTTAAAGAGTGTTTATAAATATAATTTCCTCATTTATGATTTTTATTTATCATTGAATCTCTTTCTCTCATATGTTTTGTGTCGTTCGTTGTTTTTCTGTTTTTCGTTTCGTATGTCGATACTCATGACCTTAAAATGGCTTTGTACATACTGTAAAATCTGCAAATAATGAATAGAAATACTAAGAATCTGTATCTACTATAAAATATGTTCTTTTATATGTCACGTTTGTAAAAATATAATATCCATTTTAGTTTTACCACGTTTAAATAAAAGGTCTGACGGGTAGTTTGTTCGGAAGAGAGATATAAATTGTGGTAATTGAAATGTGTGAGGATAATAATACACTTAACACGGTATTTACAAAGTCGGTGTGTAATGCATGAATCCCACAAGTTACAAACATGTCTTGGATTTAAGCGAATTAGTTAATTAAATTAATAATAACAAAATACAAAATCTTTTTTGTAATTACAAAATCATTTAATCACGATTGAACAAATTTGTTTTTGTCAATACATATGCATACTTCACAAAATTAAAACACAGAACCGAGTCTCTAAATTAAATACTTATTTGCAAAATTATAGTTTAAATTGTTACCATTGTTTTCCTTTGCTTGAAAATGGCTCTATCTTATAATGGTAAGGACACATTTTAGTCGTAGCTGGCCAATAGGAGATTACAGTTTTGGATCAAATATTCAGTCGAATGCTGTAGTAATTGAACATTGTAAAAGTAACACAATGACTTTATCTCCATGATATACTCATAACTTAACTAAACATACTTTTACATATAATTAAGCTAAAATGTGCTGTCGTAATAAATGGAATAGAAAGGAGAACCCCTCCAGCTCCACACCTTAGCTCAATAACAGCAGTTCACTTCCTGTTGTCGTCTGATAACGAGTAAGTTATGGCTGGAGAATGAACGGTCCACATTCACTGCAGCTGTTGAACTCGTTGAGTGTTTGAGGGAACACTTTCCCAAATATATTTTCCCTTTTACTTTTGTTCATGATGTAAATGTAAACTTGATTTATATGAAAATATGTTTATTAAACAAGAAAGTTTTAGTGTTTGGTTTACTATCACAAAGATGTGAACGGGTTAAATGGAAAATAACACTCTATACAAACTATAAGTGTCCTTCTACAGGGTTGTATCAGTAGTGGACACCCTGTATATTAAAACACCAGGGTTTGTACGTTATCTATCAAAACCCTGGCTTATTCCTTTGGCGTTTAAAAAGTAGAGATAAGCCTTTAAAAGCACAAGTAACTTCATTCAAGTTTCCACGAACGTTTAATTTCATTATAGGGTTACTTTGTCCGTTGACTTACAATAAATAATATGCTATTCCATAGTAGAAACTTAAAAAAAACATTAATTTGATTATCATCGACAAATGGAAGGTTCAAAGTTCCCATTTAAAAATGCAATTGACCTCTGAACTGTCAATCCTCACACGCGGGAGATTTTTTCCAACTGATTTTATATTACTGAGCTCAAGAGTAAATGAATTCCAATGACGTCGAAGAAAGAAAGTTAAACTTTATTCCATCCTCGAAATATTAAATCACGGCTCCCTTCGTATTCGAATTTGAGAGGGAACTGCAATAAACAGAAAGTTAGCAGAAAGTTTAACCTTTGTGAAGTGAAAATGTCTTTGAAGCACTGCTAAGTTTTGTCAGACTGAGTTTGTTTCACTCCTGTTTCAATAGTCAGCCAACTTTCTCATTACTTACACCTGCTAAGGCCTAACGTTACGTTTGGCTATACAAAGGAATTTGTAACTGCTAACGTTAGAGCAATAAAACGTTATTGTAAATAATTCTGATTTATGTGGACATAAATGGATACAAATACAATTTACCTGTAAAATACGCAAATCAAATCGATAGCAAAGTTTAAAGTTAGAACAAAAATAGAAGTTAAATTTGTTATAGCTATAAATGTCATAAATTTGCAAACCCAAATTATTCATTATAGCAATAGAATAATGTTTCATTTTATTTCTTCGTTCATCCAACTTTTGAAAGATATAAGTCATTCGAAAGGAAAGTCATTCCCAATGTATCAGAAACCTAATTTAGATCATGAAATAATAGCGAAATAGGTAAATTTACAATCAGGCAAATAAGTTAAACTTTGTTGTTTTATAAACTGTTGGTTAATATTGTAATCTTTTAATTTGATATAAGCAGAGTTCAATAGATGAGTTATATAGTAAAAGTGGAATATCTTAACAAATGTTAAAGGCGAACAAGTTTATTTTAAATATGACCATTGGAAAATAATATTATGGACGCACCATCAAAAATATTGGTCTTTGAGACTTTAATTTACACTGAATAATTAGATAATCCAACCCGAGAGAGCCCAATCTGCTATTGTGTTAAGGGCAAAGTCATTTATGGCAGAGAGGAAAATAATAATTATATTTCGAGAGACAGCGACTTGTCAGAGACAGACAGTTAATGAGCAACAGATTTCAACTGGCGCACGACTCAGCTGAGCTGCCTTGGATTTGGATAAAGATTTAATTAAATAATATAACTTTATACAACACAGGAAGGTTATTATACTACTGGCTAAGGTGTTCTAGAGAAGTCTAAGGGAATCTGAATATCAGAGAGTGCTTTATAACAGTCACTTTACCTTGTAATTTATATCTTGGTTACAAACTACAGAGTTGCCGCCCAAACGATTAAATTTAATATGTTAAAATAAGTAATGTATGTAGATCAAAATAAATAAATAAATTTCACAATGAAATACATTTGTTTATTGTAAAATATTATACAGGCCTACTGTAAATCAAGCAACAATGACTACATACTTATAGCTGTTGACTTGTTTTTACTTGCATTTAACTCGCAAAAGAATAGTAATTTTAAAAGTCTTCAAAGCATGTGTGATTCAAAAAATGAAACGTATGTAACATATATTTGTTCAAAATAAAGATTCATATAGAACCCTGATTCCCTGATTCATATAGAACCCTGTTGTTATTCATTCCATAAATAGTTAGAACGTTTACCAAGTGAAACGAAAAACTTGACTTAATTGGAAGGTAAACAGCTTGGGACACTTACATTTATTTTTGATTTGTAAACGTATAGAAACAGAAAAGAAGTATGAGTTTCAGACTAAGTTCAATAATCCTAAGTTGTTTTTACTTGAAAATACTATATTATTATACGAATGATGGCTGATTGGTTTTTCTAACGTAAATGAACCCAAAAGAAGGACTTTGTTTATGAGATTACGGAAAAGTCGATTGATGAAACCTCAACAGTAGGACAACTTAAATCTGGTTTAAAGATACTCGCTGTGAAATTGAAATTTTTATCATTAGGCTTATGAAGTTTTAAATAAACAAAAAAAACAGCTAAACATAAACAACCAGTGAACTGTCAAAGTAGCATTTACTGGTAATGTACATGCGATTTGGAGAGAAAAGTGACTGGAGACACTGGATGAAGATTGTATAAAAAGTAAATGTAGGTATCCAAAATGATTAAATGTACATCCGAAATACTACCTGAAGGATAATTGATCTGTAATAGCTAAAGTATGGTAACTCTAACTTGCAAATAAAAGAAACAAATGAGCTCCTCATCGGAAAAATTATTCCAGGTCTACTAAACACACAATCTGGCTTCCCCAACCAAAGCTCGGTCCCAGAGGCATAAATATTTAGCACCAAAATTGAATAGCATGAGTACCAATGCTACGTAATTATATTACATATTACATAAAATAATAAAAACAAAAATATACGAAAGGAGTTCTGATTTGATAACTTGATTGCCTCCGATGCGCACCAGTAACACAGTTAATCCCCTCCGTAATTTACAACTGCAGCCGCCATCCTGGACCTCTGCCATTGGACATACATTATTGATAAGGAAACGACTCCAATCCGGCCACTGATCCTAATATACGACTGTTGGGATTGGAATTGATTAAGTGAATAAAATAAAGATGAAGGATATTATTCATTCGTGAATCATCCTGCAAATGATTAATGTAAAGATACAATGTGAAATTTGGTGCGTAACCAAGCATTGTATAGATTCTAATATGTAATGTGTTGTTTTAGGTTATTGAAAGTGTTGACCGAAGAAATGTCATAGAAGTAGGGGGCATTAGATGGCCCCAACCCAGCAGCAATGTGGAGCGCTCCACTGTGGAGCAAGCCCCCCCCCCCGATAAACCTAACTTAAACCTGCGTTGCCCCCCCACGAGCCCCCCCCGATAAACCTAACTTAAACCTGCGTTGCCCCCCCCGAGCCCCCCCCGATAAACCTAACTTAAACCTGCGTTGCCCCCCCCTCCCCCCCTCACCCCCCGGTCGTCTGCAGCACTTTTTATGATGACCTTGAACATGAGGAAAAAACTTTTGAAAATTAATAATTAGCTTATTTACCCACTGATTCCCACGGGACTTTTTCCAGAGTGTAGGCCTATCCCAGAGGAAGCGAATGACGAAAGAACCCCATAGATCCGCCATCAAACAAGGCCGCTATTAATTTATAACCGTGTTTTCCTTATGGGATCTCAGCTGTTTACCGACCGATTTTGATGAAACTTCACCACATGTCGGGCGGCGGCCTAAGTAAACCATCCCTTAAAGAAAATTGAAAATCCACCGTTAAACGGGTCCGCTATTAATTTATAACCGCGTTTTCCTTATGGGATCTCGGCTGTTTACCGACCGATTTTGATAAAACTTCACCACATGTCGGGTGGTGGCCTAAGTAAACCATCCCTTAAAGAAAATTGAAAATCCACCGTTAAACGGGCTCGCTATTAATTTTTAAAACGCGTCTTCCTCATGGGACCTCGGCTGTTTGCCAACCAAATTTGATGTGACTTCGTTACACGTTGTATGCCGGCTTGACTAAACCAAACTGTGAGCGGCTCCGCGGTGTCACGTGTCGAGGCGCGTGCTAGGGCCTACGTGACTGTCCCAGCCTGTTTACTCATCAGCGGTTCCGGGAATTGGTTACCGCTTACATTACACTGCGAAGCATCTAAAAGCTTCTAGAACGTCGTGGACTGCGGCGGTGACATCACCTCCATGCCTAAGTGACCGTCCGGGCCTGTTTACTCATTAGCGGTTCCGAGAACTGTTTACCGCTTTCACCGCCTACTGTATGGTACGTAGCTATGTTACTTCAGTGATTGTCATCGCTTCCTTCATTCAGTTTGTGTTTGGAGCCCAGTGTATGTAGACGTTCTATTTCAGTGCTGTGCTAGTCCTTACCGCACCATATTCCGAGATCTGTTAAACGTAAGTATATGTAGTCTTATAAGTTGTAGTGTGGACCGCCTCAGACTGTTTTACTCATTAGCGATAATTGCTGCGATTTCGAGAATTGTTCACCGCCTTCTACTGTACGGTACGTAGCTATGTTACTTAAGTGATTGTCATCGCTTCCTTCATTCAGTTTGTGTTTGAAGCTCAGTATGTGTAGACGTTCTACTTCAGTGCTGTGCTAGTCTTTACTACACCATATTCCAAGATTGTTAAACGTAAGTATATGTAGCTCTTATAAGTTGTAGTGTGGAAGACTATTACATTCCCCTTTATAGTAAGATTCTCATTTAAGGTATGATCGTTCAGCAACTTTCAATTCATAATGTGCAAAGAGAGGTCTGGCTTGTTAATAGAAGTTGAATAATTTTCATCATGTTTTAGGGAAAACGATTCGTTATTGCTATAGAAAAACTTACACGTCATTCTCAATTTCTTGGAGGAAACCGGTGTACTAACATAAAACGAGGAAACCTGTATACTAACATAAAACGAGGAAACCTGTGCACTAATATTAAATTTGCCATGGCCTTGACTCTTGTCTACCACGCATAAAGTATGTGTTATGTTACTAACGAAGTGTTCTCGTTGCGATTAATTTGTAAATGCAAGAGACTTATCATATTCGTTGTTGCAGATGAACAGCCAACACCTGTGCGAGGTCTGCGGCCGAGCCTTCAGCCTGCTTAGAAACCTGAGGCGACACGCGGAGTCCACCCACAACGCTAGACGTCACGACTGCCACGTCTGCAGTAGGCGCTTCACAAGAGGCGACAGCCTCCGCCGCCACGTCGCCACGGTTCACATGCAAGCGGCTCACTCTGCGATGCCAGCAGCAGCTCCTTCCTCCTCCTCGAGCCCCGATCGTCACGTGGAGTACGAGCGATGCGATAGACGCTTCAACCGAGACCTGGAACTGAGACGACACGTCCGGACCGTCCATCCTCCCACGTTCCGTTGCGCCTACTGCGACCGCGGGTTTACCCGTCGCTTCAACCGCGACCAGCACGAGTCTCACAACTGCCCTGTTGTGAGGAACCTGGCTCATGAACCATCCGAGTTCCGCTGCGCGTACTGCGACAAGGGGTTTTCTCGCCGCTTCAACCGCGACCATCACCAGTCTCACAACTGTCCTGTTGTGAGGGACCTGGCCCTAGACCAACTGCCTACGGTGTCCTCACCTCCTCCTCTTCCTCACAGCAACCAGTTGTCACGCCAAGGAGCCGACGTCGAGCCCCGATCGCACCAAGTGCCTAGCGCCGAGCCACGACCAGGACCGAGCACCGAGCCACAGCCAGGGCCCAGCACCGAGCCTCAGCCCCACCCAGGACCTAGCGCCGAGCCTCGGACCATCGACAACGAGATGGAGGGTGGCGGCCGCCCCGTGTTCCAGCTCGTACATCGGGCCTTTTGGAGTCGCCTCCTCACCTACCACCTGGCCCGGCCGTTAGACGCCTTTCTGACCGTCGAGGATGCGCTGACCTTGTTGTTTGACGAGGTTCTGGACCTGATGGAGAACGTCATGACCCAACATCCGAGCATCAAGGTGAACATGGTCCTGGAATGTGAGTTCTCCAACATTCACGGGGCAACCTGCCTGCGCTCCTTTAACACAAAGAACGTCCCACTGACCGAGGCCTCCGACTTGGAGGCTTTCCTCTCCGCGACGTTCGAGACGATCGTAAAGAAGAAGGAGCAGTGCGAACTGGTAGGCAGCGCTGGGCATACCTGCGTATACGGGACCTGGAGATCCGTGTGAACGAGTACACGCCGCTCGGGTGCAGAGCGTATCTCCAGCTGCCAAGGGCTATTGTAGACAGGCGCGCTGTTGTCAATGTGCTAAACGCTGACGACATGTGCTTCATGTACGCTATCCTGACCAAGTTCGTTGCGCAACACGCAGAGAGACCTGCAGCGTATACACCGGATATTATCGCCCGCTACGACTGGACCGGCCTGCGTTTCCCCGTGACGCTCAAGGACATCAAGACCTTTGAGGGCAAGAACAACATCAGTGTAAACGTCTACGGGATCGAGTGGGCGATGGTGGGAAGATGCTCCAACGGGACGCCAGAGTTCAAGGACCGCGTGTTCCCGCTGAAGATATGCAAGCGGGAGTTGGAGGATCACAGGGACCTGCTGTACGTGACTACCGGCGGGGACAGCCACTACGCGTACATCACGGACCTGGGTCGACTGGTCCGGCCCCAGCTCACCAAACGTGAAAATAGGATCTACATCTGTAAGCGGTGCTTCGCTTACTTCGACAATCAACCCAACAAGCTAGGGTTGACGGGTACCCAGCGCCTCGAGGAGCACAGGCGTTACTGCTACGCCAAGGCTCCCCTTCGTCTGGACTTGCCGAAGAAGCAGCAGATCCGCTTCACCCATCCAGAGTACACTAGGCGGGAGAGGTTCTGCATCTACGCGGACTTCGAGTGTGCTCTGCAGCCTGTCGCTGTTGACCCGGTGGAAGCACCGCCGCCCGGCACGACGCCCCTGCAAATGCACGTCCCGTACGCCTTCGCCTACCAGATCGTGGATTCGCTCGACCTCGAGGAGTTTGAGCCGCGGGTATACTTCGGAGCTGACGCGTCCAAGGTCTTTATGGAACGGCTCAAGATGGACGTGCTGAGCCTGTGGGAGTTCCTGTTCAGCACGAGAGCTCTGCACCCTTCTCTGACCCGGCAGGAAATGAACGAGTATCTCGCAGCGACCTGCTGCTACCTCTGCGGCAAGGAGTTCACCGAGCTGGACGTCAAGGTGCGGGACCACAACCACGCCCCGCCTTACGAGTTCCGAGGAGCGGCGCACCGCTCGTGCAATCTGCGGTACAGGGAGCAGCGGGTCATCAACTGCTATTTCCACAACCTGTCCAACTACGACGCTCACTTCGTAGTGCGGGAGCTGGCCATCGACCCCGGTGATGTGGACGTGCTGGCGCACACCGAAGAGCGCTACATCGCCTTCACCAAGCGGTTTCATTTTGGCCAGCCCGGGGACAACCAACGTCAGAGCAGTTTCGCGGTGCGGTTCCTCGACACCTACAGGTTCTTGTCCATGAGCCTGGCCAGCCTGGCAGCGGGACTGCCCACTGACAAGATGCGCGAGACGAGGAAGCGCTTCCCCGACGACCGGCTGTTCGACCTGGTGCGCAGGAAGGGCGTGTTCCCCTATGACTTCGTGACGTCCTACGAAACGCTGTACAGGACCAGGGAGCTGCCGCCCAAGGAGGCGTTTAGGAACACCATGACCCTGGAGGACGTCAAGGACGAGGACTACCAACACGCCCTCAACGTGTGGCGAGCCTTCGAGTGTCGCCACCTCAAGGACTACGCCGACACGTACCTGCGCTGCGACATCGCCCTCCTCACTGACGTCTTCGAGCAGTTCCGTGACAGCTCTTTGGCCGAGTACGGACTGGACCCCGCCCACTACTACACCCTGCCATCCTACGCTTGGGACGTCATGTTGAAGACCTGCGACGTGGAGCTGGACACGCTGCAGGATTTCGACATGTACCTCTTCGTGGAGCAAGGCATCCGAGGAGGCATCTCTCAGGCCGTCACCCGCTACGCCAAGGCCAACCACGATCGGTGCCCGGACTACCGCCCCGACGACCCGACACGCCACCTCCTGTACCTGGACGCCAACAACCTCTACGGCTGGGCCATGTCCCAGTACCTGCCCACCGGAGACTTCCAGTGGCTCAGCCGTGAGGAGATCGACTCCTTGGACATTGGCGCGCTGGATGCCGAAGCGGAACGGGGTTACATCCTCGAAGTGGACCTCCGCTACCCCGCCCACCTCCACGACCTGCACAAGGACCTCCCTTACTGCTGCGAGACCAAGCGTCCGCCAACAGGGAAATACCCCAAACTGGTGACCACCCTGGACGACAAGATGCATTACGTCTGCCATTACAGGGTCTTGCAGCAGGCGCTGAACAACGGACTGGAGCTTGCGGCTGTGCACAGGGAGATCTCGTTTCGCCAGTCTCGGTGGCTAGAGCCCTACATCCGCATGAACACCGAGCTACGGAAGAAGGCCAAGACCAAGTTCGAGCAAGACTTTTTCAAGTTAATGAATAACGCGGTCTTTGGCAAAACCATCGAGAACGTCCGCAAGCGCCTGAACGTCAAGCTGGTTTGCACTCCAGAGAAGTTCTCCAAGTACGTGGCCAAGTCCAATTTCCTGGACCGCACGTATTACACGGAGGACGTAGCTCTCGTGCACCTCGCCAGGGTCAACATCGTCCTGGAAAAGCCCATCTACATCGGCATGTCTGTCCTGGAGCTGAGCAAGTGGCTCATGTACGAGTTTCTGCGGAAGATGAAGGACCGCTACGGTGACCGCTTAAACGTAGACTACATGGACACTGACAGCTTCGTGTTCGACATCCTATGCCGGGACGTCTACAGGGAGATGATGGAGCACTTGGACGACTTCGATACCAGCGCCTACCCGAGGTCCCACCCCTGCTAAAGCCCCGCCAACGCCAAGGTGATTGGCAAGTTCAAGGACGAGTGTAACGGCCGATCCTTGTTCGAGTACCTCGGCCTGCGCTCAAAACTCTACTTCATGGATGTTGAGGACGAAGACAACGGATCCAAGGCGATCAAGCGAGCCAAGGGAGTCGCTAAGGGGGTTGTTAAAAACGTCCTAACCCCCGACGACTACAGGGAATGTCTGTTCGACGGGGTGTTGAAAACCACCGTCAACACCCGTTTCCAGTCGTACCTGCACCGTGTCTTCACCGTACAAGTAGAAAAGCTATCCTTGAGCCCGGCCGATGATAAACGCTACATCTTGGCCGATGGTATCAACACCTTACCTTGGGGGCATAAGGACATCCCACCACTGTCCGCAGCAAGAAGGCGAGGCAATCCCGAGGAGGAGGAGCAGCAAGGTGGGCCTATGGAGGTGGACGAGGAGGAGGACATGGACGAAGAGTTCCCGGTGTAGATTTAAGTGTAAATAGAACTAGGTTAACTTTGTAAATATTTTGTAAATAGTATTCGTAAGCAAAATATAGGCAAACAGTTTAGTTTACAGCATACATCTGTGTTGTTACTACCCCTTGCATTTCCCTGACATTTACTTTCAAAAGACTCTTCTAATGCAAACCAAATTTGTCAAAACTACTTTCAAAATTAACCTTTTATAAAATTGTAAAACTATCATGTTTTTCAAAAAAAAAAAAAAACTTTCAAAATTGTTAAAAATTCAATATTCTTTCTTAAATACTAAAGAGAAGGACAAGTGAAAACAACAGTTAACGAGAAACAAAACATTTATTGAAACACAATAAGAATATACACTCAAACATATTACAATCAAGAACTCAAAAGGTATTTACACAAAAACAGTCTTAAGCGAAGATGGAGTCGAAGAGCTGCACGTAGTCGCTGAGTGGTATACCGAGGACCGCCCGACAGTACAGGTAGGTGAGGCAGTAGTGGTCATAAACAGAAGTACCGTAGCCCTGGAGTCGATACCTGTTGTAGAAACCTCCATGTAGCTCAGTCCGGGGATTGCCACCAGGCGCTTCTCAATCTGGGTGGTGTTCATCGCGGGCGGAAGCAGTCCCCGCCGATTGTGTGATACCCTCATTACTACCAGTTGCACACTATCACCACCGGCTTCACTGTATGTGTCAAACCAGTAACTCTGGGGACTCCTGAATAACGGTCCACCCAAAGGTTTTCCAATCGCGTTATGATGTTCATAATCATAATGTAGATTTCATAGTCTTTATTTTCATCCAAATATAAGTTGCAACCATGTGTATACTGACCTCTATGATGTAACTGGATGTTCAAGAACACATTACCCTGATTGGCGGGATTATGCACTGTATGTTGATAACCGGAATCGACCCAACTGACAGTCGGTGGTGAATCGTTGGAATCGTTTTCCACAAGCTCCAAGTCTCCAGGTAGTTCCGGGGGATTGACACTTCTACTGTTGTCGTTTATGCAACTGCTATCGGCACATATGCTGGCGTTCTGGGAACCTCCCCCTTCGGTTATTTGGTTGGATGATGGTGATGCGAAGTCTCCAGATATCTCCGGAGCATTGTCACTTTCAATGTCGTTTATGCAACTGCTTTCAATACATGTGTTGACTTTCTGCAGACCTCTTCCTGCCGAGGTTTGTATGAACGATCTCGGTTGTGAGGAACGATTGTTTCTTCGCTTCTTTCTAACACAGAGGTGGTGCTGACGATGATGGCGACGAAGTCTATCTCGCGACGTGAATGACTCCGCGCAGTATGGACATTTCCAGGTCACCAGCTTCGATGGTGTGGCGACTGACCGTTTCAGTGATGGTGCTGGCGGTGGTTGTTCAGGACTTCGTAGAGAAAAGTACATGGTGCTGTAGCCTTCCATCGCTTGCAACTCCTTCAACAACGTCTGGACTGATTCATCCACTTCGATTGCACTAGCCATGTTTGTGTTTACTCTACAACATCACTAGACAAACTGAAGAACAGGTTTAAGTTAGGTTTGAGGATGCATGAACGTCGCGCGAAGCGATCACAATCACTGAAGTAATGAAGCTACGTACCGTACAGTAGAAGGCGGTGGACAATTCTCGAAATCGCTGCAGACAAGTGCACGCAGGTCTAAGTTAGGTTTACAGACACAGGTTTAAGTAAGGTTTGAGGATGCATAAACGTCGCACGCGCGAGGTCTAAGTTAGGTTTACAGACGCAATTGCGCGCGCATTAGAGTAGGGGGCATTAGATGGCCCCAACGCAGCAGCAATGTGGAGCGCTCCACTGTGGAGCAAGCCCCCCCCCCCGATAAACCTAACTTAAACCTGCGTTGCCCCCCCACGAGCCCCCCCCCCGATAAACCTAACTTAAACCTGCGTTGCCCCCCCCGAGCCCCCCCGATAAACCTAACTTAAACCTGCGTTGCCCCCCCCTCCCCCCCTCACCCCCCGGTCGTCTGCAGCACTTTTTATGATGACCTTGAACATGAGGAAAAAACTTTTGAAAATTAATAATTAGCTTATTTACCCACTGATTCCCACGGGACTTTTTCCAGAGTGTAGGCCTATCCCAGAGGAAGCGAATGACGAAAGAACCCCATAGATCCGCCATCAAACAAGGCCGCTATTAATTTATAACCGTTTTTTCCTTATGGGATCTCAGCTGTTTACCGACCGATTTTGATGAAACTTCACCACATGTCGGGCGGCGGCCTAAGTAAACCATCCCTTAAAGAAAATTGAAAATCCACCGTTAAACGGGTCCGCTATTAATTTATAACCGCGTTTTCCTTATGGGATCTCGGCTGTTTACCGACCGATTTTGATAAAACTTCACCACATGTCGGGTGGTGGCCTAAGTAAACCATCCCTTAAAGAAAATTGAAAATCTACCGTTAAACGGGCTCGCTTTTAATTTGTAAAACGCGTCTTCCTCATGGGACCTCGGCTGTTTGCCAACCAAATTTGATGTGACTTCGTAACACGTTGTATGCCGGCTTAACTAAACCAAACTGTGAGCGGCTCCACGGTGTCACGTGTCGAGGCGCGTGCTAGGGCCTACGTGACTGTCCCAGCCTGTTTACTCATCAGCGGTTCCGGGAATTGGTTACCGCTTACATTACACTGCGAAGCATCTAGAAGCTTCTAGAACGTCGTGGACCGCGGCGGTGACATCACCTCCATGCCTACGTGACCGTCCGGGCCTGTTTACTCATTAGCGGTTCCGAGAACTTTTTACCGCTTTCACCGCCTACTGTATGGTACGTAGCTATGTTACTTCAGTGATTGTCATCGCTTCCTTCATTCAGTTTGTGTTTGGAGCCCAGTGTATGTAGACGTTATATTTCAGTGCTGTGCTAGTCCTTACCGCACCATATTCCGAGATCTGTTAAACGTAAGTATATGTAGTCTTATAAGTTGTAGTGTGGACCGCCTCAGACTGTTTTACTCATTAGCGATAATTGCTGCGATTTCGAGAATTGTTCACCGCCTTCTACTGTACGGTACGTAGCTATTTTACTTAAGTGATTGTCATCGCTTCCTTCATTCAGTTTGTGTTTGGAGCTCAGTATGTGTAGACGTTCTACTTCAGTGCTGTGCTAGTCTTTACTACACCATATTCCAAGATTAATAAACGTAAGTATATGTAGCTCTTATAAGTTGTAGTGTGGAAGACTATTACATTCCCCTTTATAGTAAGATTCTCATTTAAGGTATGATCGTTCAGCAACTTTCAATTCATAATGTGCAAAGAGAGGTCTGGCTTGTTAATAGAAGTTGAATAATTTTCATTATGTTTTAGGGAAAACGATTCGTTATTGCTATAGAACAACTTACACGTCATTCTCAATTTCTTGGAGGAAACCGGTGTACTAACATAAAACGAGGAAACCTGTATACTAACATAAAACGAGGAAACCTGTGCACTAACATTAAATTTGCCATGGCCTTGACTCTTGTCTACCACGCATAAAGTATGTGTTATGTTACTAACGAAGTGTTCTCGTTGCGATTAATTTGTAAATGCAAGAGACTTATCATATTCGTTGTTGCAGATGAACAGCCAACACCTGTGCGAGGTCTGCGGCCGAGCCTTCAGCCTGCTTAGAAACCTGAGGCGACACGCGGAGTCCACCCACAACGCTAGACGTCACGACTGCCACGTCTGCAGTAGGCGCTTCACAAGAGGTGACAGCCTCCGCCGCCACGTCGCCACGGTTCACATGCAAGCGGCTCACTCCGCGATGCCAGCAGCAGCTCCTTCCTCCTCCTCGAGCCCCGATCGTCACGTGGAGTACGAGCGATGCGATAGACGCTTCAACCGAGACCTGGAACTGAGACGACACGTCCGGACCGTCCATCCTCCCACGTTCCGTTGCGCCTACTGCGACCACGGGTTTACCCGTTGCTTCAACCGCGACCAGCACGAGTCTCACAACTGCCCTGTTGTGAGGAACCTGGCTCATGAACCATCCGAGTTCCGCTGCGCGTACTGCGACAAGGGGTTTTCTCGCCGCTTCAACCGCGACCATCACCAGTCTCACAACTGTCCTGTTGTGAGGGACCTGGCCCTAGACCAACTGCCTACGGTGTCCTCACCTCCTCCTCTTTCTCACAGCAACCAGTTGTCACGCCAAGGAGCCAACGTCGAGCCCCGATCGCACCAAGTGCCTAGCGCCGAGCCACGACCAGGACCGAGCACCGAGCCACAGCCAGGGCCCAGCACCGAGCCTCAGCCCCACCCAGGACCTAGCGCCGAGCCTCGGACCATCGACGACGAGATGGAGGGTGGCGGCCGCCCCGTGTTCCAGCTCGTACATCGGGCCTTTCGGAGTCGCCTCCTCTCCTACCGCCTGGCCCGGCCGTTAGACGCCTTTCTGACCGTCGAGGATGCGCTGACCTTGTTGTTTGACGAGGTTCTGGACCTGATGGAGAACGTCATGACCCAACATCCGAGCATCAAGGTGAACATGGTCCTGTACAGCGTTTCGTAGGACGTCACGAAGTCATAGGGGAACACGCCCTTCCTGCGCACCAGGTCGAACAGCCGGTCGTCGGGGAAGCGCTTCCTCGTCTCGCGCATCTTGTCAGTGGGCAGTCCCGCTGCCAGGCTGGCCAGGCTCATGGACAAGAACCTGTAGGTGTCGAGGAACCGCACCGCGAAACTGCTCTGACGTTGGTTGTCCCCGGGCTGGCCAAAATGAAACCGCTTGGTGAAGGCGATGTAGCACTCTTCGGTGTGCGCCAGCACGTCCACATCACCGGGGTTGATGGCCAGCTCCCGCACTACGAAGTGAGCGTCGTAGTTGGACAGGTTGTGGAAATAGCAGTTGATGACCCGCTGCTCCCTGTACCGCAGATTGCACGAGCGGTGCGCCGCTCCTCGGAACTCGTAAGGCGGGGCGTGGTTGTGGTCCCGCACCTTGACGTCCAGCTCGGAGAACTCCTTGCCGCAGAGGTAGCAGCGGGTCGCTGCGAGATCCTCGTTCATTTCCTGCCGGGTCAGAGAAGGGTGCAGAGCTCTCGTGCTGAACAGGAACTCCCACAGGCTCAGCACGTCCATCTTGAGCCGTTCCATAAAGACCTTGGACGCGTCAGCTCCGAAGTATACCCGCGGCTCAAACTCCTCGAGGTCGAGCGAATCCACGATCTGGTAGGCGAAGGCGTACGGGACGTGCATTTGCAGGGGCGTCGTGCCGGGCGGCGGCGCTTCCACCGGGTCAACAGCGACAGGCTGCAGAGCACACTCGAAGTCCGCGTAGATGCAGAACCTCTCCCGCCTAGTGTACTCTGGATGGGTGAAGCGGATCTGCTGCTTCTTCGGCAAGTCCAGACGAAGGGGAGCCTTGGCGTAGCAGTAACGCCTGTGCTCCTCGAGGCGCTGGGTACCCGTCAACCCTAGCTTGTTGGGTTGATTGTCGAAGTAAGCGAAGCACCGCTTACAGATGTAGATCCTATTTTCACGTTTGGTGAGCTGGGGCCGGACCAGTCGACCCAGGTCCGTGATGTACGCGTAGTGGCTGTCCCCGCCGGTAGTCACGTACAGCAGGTCCCTGTGATCCTCCAACTCCCGCTTGCATATCTTCAGCGGGAACACGCGGTCCTTGAACTCTGGCGTCCCGTCGGAGCATCATCCCACCATCGCCCGCTCGATCCCGTAGACGTTTACACTGATGTTGTTCTTGCCCTCAAAGGTCTTGATGTCCTTGAGCGTCACGGGGAGACGCAGGCCGGTCCAGTCGTAGCGGGCGATGATATCCGGTGTATACGCTGCAGGTCTCTCTGCGTGTTGCGCAATGAACTTGGTCAGGATAGCGTACATGAAGCACATGTCGTCAGCGTTTAGCACATTGACAACAGCGCGCCTGTCTACAATAGCCCTTGGCAGCTGGAGATACGCTCTGCCCCCGAGCGGCGTGTACTCGTTCACACGGATCTCCAGGTCCCGTATACGCAGGTATGCCCAGCCGCTGCCTACCAGTTCGCACTGCTCCTTCTTCTTCACGATCGTCTCGAACGTCACGGAGAGGAAAGCCTCCAAGTCGGAGGCCTCGGTCAGTGGGACGTTCTTTGTGTTAAAGGAGCGCAGGCAGGTTGCCCCGTGAATGTTGGAGAACTCACATTCCAGGACCATGTTCACCTTGATGCTCGGATGTTGGGTCATGACGTTCTCCATCAGGTCCAGAACCTCGTCAAACAACAAGGTCAGCGCATCCCTGACGGTCAGAAAGGCGTCTAACGGCCGGGCCAGGTGGTAGGTGAGGAGGCGACTCCGAAAGGCCCGATGTACGAGCTGGAACACGGGGCGGCCGCCACCCTCCATCTCGTCGTCGATGGTCCGAGGCTCGGCGCTAGGTCCTGGGTGGGGCTGAGGCTCGGTGCTGGGCCCTGGCTGTGGCTCGGTGCTCGGTCCTGGTCGTGGCTCGGCGCTAGGCACTTGGTGCGATCGGGGCTCGACGTTGGCTCCTTGGCGTGACAACTGGTTGCTGTGAGGAAGAGGAGGAGGTGAGGACACCGTAGGCAGTTGGTCTAGGGCCAGGTCCCTCACAACAGGACAGTTGTGAGACTGGTGATGGTCGCGGTTGAAGCGGCGAGAAAACCCCTTGTCGCAGTACGCGCAGCGGAACTCGGATGGTTCATGAGCCAGGTTCCTCACAACAGGGCAGTTGTGAGACTCGTGCTGGTCGCGGTTGAAGCGACGGGTAAACCCGCGGTCGCAGTAGGCGCAACGGAACGTGGGAGGATGGACGGTCCGGACGTGTCGTCTCAGTTCCAGGTCTCGGTTGAAGCGTCTATCGCATCGCTCGTACTCCACGTGACGATCGGGGCTCGAGGAGGAGGAAGGAGCTGCTGCTGGCATCGCGGAGTGAGCCGCTTGCATGTGAACCGTGGCGACGTGGCGGCGGAGGCTGTCGCCTCTTGTGAAGCGCCTACTGCAGACGTGGCAGTCGTGACGTCTAGCGTTGTGGGTGGACTCCGCGTGTCGCCTCAGGTTTCTAAGCAGGCTGAAGGCTCGGCCGCAGACCTCGCACAGGTGTTGGCTGTTCATCTGCAACAACGAATATGATAAGTCTCTTGCATTTACAAATTAATCGCAACGAGAACACTTCGTTAGTAACATAACACATACTTTATGCGTGGTAGACAAGAGTCAAGGCCATGGCAAATTTAATGTTAGTGCACAGGTTTCCTCGTTTTATGTTAGTATACAGGTTTCTTTGTTTTATGTTAGTACACCGGTTTCCTCCAAGAAATTGAGAATGACGTGTAAGTTGTTCTATAGCAATAACGAATCGTTTTCCCTAAAACATAATGAAAATTATTCAACTTCTATTAACAAGCCAGACCTCTCTTTGCACATTATGAATTGAAAGTTGCTGAACGATCATACCTTAAATGAGAATCTTACTATAAAGGGGAATGTAATAGTCTTCCACACTACAACTTATAAGAGCTACATATACTTACGTTTAACAATCTTGGAATATGGTGTAGTAAAGACTAGCACAGCACTGAAGTAGAACGTCTACACATACTGAGCTCCAAACACAAACTGAATGAAGGAAGCGATGACAATCACTTAAGTAACATAGCTACGTACCGTACAGTAGAAGGCGGTGAACAATTCTCGAAATCGCAGCAATTATCGCTAATGAGTAAAACAGTCTGAGGCGGTCCACACTACAACTTATAAGACTACATATACTTACGTTTAACAGATCTCGGAATATGGTGCGGTAAGGACTAGCACAGCACTGAAATAGAACGTCTACATACACTGGGCTCCAAACACAAACTGAATGAAGGAAGCGATGACAATCACTGAAGTAACATAGCTACGTACCATACAGTAGGCGGTGAAAGCGGTAAACAGTTCTCGGAACCGCTAATGAGTAAACAGGCCCGGACGGTCACGTAGGCATGGAGGTGATGTCACCGCCGCGGTCCACGACGTTCTAGAAGCTTCTAGATGCTTCGCAGTGTAATGTAAGCGGTAACCAATTCCCGGAACCGCTGATGAGTAAACAGGCTGGGACAGTCACGTAGGCCCTAGCACGCGCCTCGACACGTGACACCGCGGAGCCGCTCACAGTTTGGTTTAGTCAAGCCGGCATACAACGTGTAACGAAGTCACATCAAATTTGGTTGGCAAACAGCCGAGGTCCCATGAGGAAGACGCGTTTTACAAATTAATAGCGAGCCCGTTTAACGGTGGATTTTCAATTTTCTTTAAGGGATGGTTTACTTAGGCCACCACCCGACATGTGGTGAAGTTTCATCAAAATCGGTCGGTAAACAGCCGAGATCCCATAAGGAAAACGCGGTTATAAATTAATAGCGGACCCGTTTAACGGTGGATTTTCAATTTTCTTTAAGGGATGGTTTACTTAGGCCGCCGCCCGACATGTGGTGAAGTTTCATCAAAATCGGTCGGTAAACAGCTGAGATCCCATAAGGAAAACACGGTTATAAATTAATAGCGGCCTTGTTTGATGGCGGATCTATGGGGTTCTTTCGTCATTCGCTTCCTCTGGGATAGGCCTACACTCTGGAAAAAGTCCCGTGGGAATCGGTGGGTAAATAAGCTAATTATTAATTTTCAAAAGTTTTTTCCTCATGTTCAAGGTCATCATAAAAAGTGCTGCAGACGACCGGGGGGGTGAGGGGGGGAGGGGGGGGCAACGCAGGTTTAAGTTAGGTTTATCGGGGGGGGGGCTCGTGGGGGGGGGCAACGCAGGTTTAAGTTAGGTTTATCGGGGGGGGGGCTTGCTCCACAGTGGAGCGCTCCACATTGCTGCTGGGTTGGGGCCATCTAATGCCCCCTACTCATAGATTATGATTCACAATATGTATTTAGCTGAAACCCGCATTCTAACAGGGTAGCAGTTGCATAAATCGATTGGACCTTTTGTAAAACCTTATTTTATTGCTACATTGACATTGAGTTGTGCATTCCACTTATAATACTTAAAAACCTGTAAAAGTTGATAATGATCAGTTTTGTAGGGTTACATTAAATTATCTTGGGAAACTTGGGTAAAAGAAGGAATTAGAGCAATAATTCAATCAAGCAACTATAAGATGTTGGAAGTTTGCAATAATAAATATCTTTTGATTACAAATGTTTTCGTAAATGTTCAAAGCTTAGATAGGTGAGCAAAAACTACTTACAATTCCAACTCCATTTAAGTATTAACAATGAATTAAGACGAACTGTTCAATAATAACTTTCGACTCATACGTCGTTATAACATTTTGTAATTCATTTGTATATTGTTTAAAATAACATTGCTGAAGCATAATCTGTAGTTCGCAGTGAGTGATAAGTTTATATAATTAACAGCATCAATATAAATTCTTAGTCAATTTATGTTGACAATTTGTCATTTTTGTTTGTCAAATATTTTAAGTTATTCCCCTTACAATACGCAACAACTGTTATTTCAGTGAGCGAAAGTTGGGACTTCTCCAGTGGGTCTGTTTATAATAAGAATAATTAGTTAGTAATCCTATACTCTAATATGAGTAAGGTTTGCTTGTATGTTTGCTTGATTGCTTGCGACACTGATCTCAAAAACGGCTCCAACGATTTCCTTCAAATGTTGGAAGTAACTGATTTCTGGCATACGAATAAGTTCTAGACAGGCCTCATCCCCAGGAAAAATCAAATAATATAAAAAACTAAAATAAAAAATTAAACAAATTAACATTGGGCTTATGGAGTTTCAAATCAAAACAAAAGAATTGTAACAGCTGTTCATAATCAATCAGGGAACTGTCAAAGTAATACTCATGTTGTTTATGATAATTAACATGTGGTTTCCTGAGAGCAGAGATTAATAGATTTGAGTGAAGATTACACATATAGAGTAGTAAAATAAATCAAAGGGACATTGAGCTATAAATAACAACAGGAGTGACCTTAAAAAGGTAGAAAAGAGGCAAATGAGTTATACAAATATGATTATCAGTAGGGGGAAGTGGTGAGATATTACTCCAAGTCATCTAAACAAACTAACTGGCCTTCCCCCGAGCAAAGCTCGGCCCCCAATTACTAATGTAACAAAACCACTACACCACTGGCAAACTACTAAGCATAGGAATTTTGTACAGGTAGACTACAGTTAGTTAAGAAGCACTTCTGGCACATTTAACTGGGTTACGCGTAGTGAAATGGAAATTTCAATCGGATAGAGTACGTACTAACACAATGAAACCTTTTCTAACCCCGACATTCTTAGAAACAGTATAAACCCTCGCCGTAAAAACCAGTTAAAATAGGATCGCATTTGCTACCATCGGAAAACCCCGCCCCCCGAGTTTTCCAACAATGTATTGTGAGCGGATTTATTTGACCAAGAAACCTTTTGAGTCTAAATGTATTTTTATTTATCGTATAAGAAGAGTTGTCTCTGAATACTATTTTAAACTTAAGATGTGTTTATACATTACACATTCAATTCTGGGATTATAAGTAACACAAACTCTGATAAAATAATACTTGTTACCATTCATTTGGCTAACACTCATTTGACCCAACAGCGCTTTATTGAGACAACCATTTTACATTGCAAATTACCAATATTGAATACACTAGTAAAAATAAAAATTTGGCATACAAAAATAAAAATAAACTACTTGAAAAATACATAAGATACATTTAATTCTTTTTACTTTCTCCCCTCTATAAATAGTATATGGAGAAAGTATTTGTTCGTGAAAATTTTCGAATTTGAGTTGTTAGTGGAAATATTCGTTTTGTGCTCCCTGAATCCAAAACGATTTTTGAGTAATGTAAGCGTGTCTGTCTGTTTATCTGTCTGGATGTGTACAGAGCTAGAGACGACACCAGTGTACCGATTTTTATGTAATTTGGTATTTAGGTACTAATCCACGTTATCTTCAGGTATTTTTTCTATTCTTTGAATTTTGATTTTTAAGCGTAATTATCACCCCAAAACCGCCAAAATACATTAAAAATAAAAACTTCTCAAGAACAGTTATAACGATTTTAATTAAACTTTAATAGTTTGTAGAGCTTTAGGTTTCCAACAAAATGAAACCACCAGCATTTCTGGAAAAATTTGAGTTCAGAAATTACATGGCTTAAAATTTCCAAAATTCACTTTTTACTTTTCATAAAAATGTTAAAGGCTAAATAAAATTTACGTATCACCATTAAAAAAAGCTCAAAAAACTAAACAATTTAGTATTTTGAATTTTTATTCTACGATTACTGGTTGCGGAGAAAATTGTAACTTTCATTTAGCGGTAAACACAGTACGCCCCTGTGTGTATTAGTATTATTTCAATGTTAATGCAATCCAATGTTATTCTTATGGGGAATATAATAATTAAAATATCTCTTTTATTTAATAATTAATTTGATTTAAATTTGATATGCAAGTCAAGTTAGCATAACCAACAGAGGATATTTAAAAATATGAATCCCCCTAACCTTGGGGGGGATAAGAGGGTGATTCCCCTCTTATAACCACTGTGTGTAGCAAAGGATTTTGTAGTGACTCCAATAATTGGATTTGGGTGAACATTTCTGAAAAAAGGTTTTTTAGAAGATTTTATGTGCATTATACTATACTTTATATTCTATAGTTAGTAAATAAAAAAAAAATATTCATTAAATTTGGGATAGGGAGAAATTATGAGTCAGTTTCCTGATACAGTTTATTTAATACTACATTACTGTAGGAAGCTTCCCCTAACTTCATAAATGGTCCAATTTGACTGTCTGCTGAAGTGACAGATTTTAACATACACTGACAAATTAGTTCATAATGAAAAATGTTCAATTTAATTCATGGATTATTATGCAAAATAATTTTTGTTGCACACTTTGTATCCCGTTGAATATAAATATAAAAGTAAAAGCAAATAATTTCAATAAAATAAATAACTATTGTGTTATTTAAATTTGTGTTTTGCCAGAAACATATTTTACAATTTAGGACGAACATAATCCCTAAATGTATTTTACCTTTATTTGGAATATTCGTATGTTTAGTGCTTAAGCTCAGAATAGTATGTTTATTAAATAATAATGTTGTATAACAATAAAGTTTTGACGATCCGTAGCCAGTTCCAGATGGAAAGCATTACTACATACAAAATTATACAAAATTAAAAATGTTATATCTCTATTATGGACCACTGAGCTATATTCTATGTTTCATCCACGGAGACCTCAATAACGACAATTCTTATTTACCGAATATGATTAAATTCCCAATATAGTTAAATTTAATGATCGTATCCATGTAAAGAGCCACGAAGACCTCTTCACGTAATAAGGAAATAGCTTTGCGACTGAGATTTATAAATGTGCCTAACGAACCCTCACGTCCTTTGGACCAGAACAGTTGAACGTTTCAAAGAGGTTGTCAAAATAGTACCTATAAAAATGAAGGTAGGCCATATTAATCAAGATACGGAACAAATACTTATATTTTCTGAAGATTTTATCGATTACCTTATTTTCAAATTGCTGGAAAAAGTTAATTAAGTGTGGTTAACAAATTTAAAATAATTTATATTTGTAAAATATTTTCCAAAATCAAATTTAAAATCATAAAATTTGATTAAATACTTCTCCTAAGCCCTACTTAGCCCTCTGTAAATAAGTTTTACTGACATGTAAATTTTTAACGTACTTTTAGTTTTTGTCTCTCGATGGATTTAGACCCTGGCCTTAAAAGATTACCCTCTTTTGAAAAATAACCCGCGAGGGAAATTAGAAATGTGGCATACTGGTGGCCTATGAAGGCTATAACCTCTATCGTACTGTTTACTGGATAAAAATGAGTACTAATGTTTACATTGTACACTTGATAATAGTATAGAAATATTAAAAATAGTTACAGCTGATTATAATTACTAGTTCTATTTTTCATAAATATCAAATATTGTTCGTTAAATACCGTATTTGGAGCAATAATATTAGATTTACTTTCAAAAATGTGAGTTATATGTCTTAAACTGATAAAAAAAACTGAAGCATGGTTTTCAGTACAATACAAATCAAAAACTTAGAAAATGTACTAACTTTTTTAAAAATAAAACATAGGTTTTAATGGACCCGCCATCGAACATAAAAACAGACGTCAATTAATTTGGAAGCTGGTATAATCTGACCACAACACTTATTATTTTCGAGTAATACAATGTTTACTTTATGTGTACAATTACGATTTTTGAAATATTTGGATTATTAATTCAAATAGATTAAATGTCGTATTGCACAACAATCCAAACATTTATGACACAACGGTTTAAAGCAGAACAATCATTATAAGCTTTCTTGCACGCTACATAAATAACGGGTGTCCACAAAGTCTTGGCCTGATTTAATAGCGTTGCTGTACGAAAACCATTAGAGCCACACTTAACTTCTATGCCTGGGTACTTCATTTATAGTGAAAAGTAATAATAATGTGTTGCCAGTTTGACGTAAATTTTAATTAATATAAATTTCTGTCAGGTTTATGTTATCTTTGTAATTTATGTTTTTCAATACAAATACAATTATTTTCAAGTAACCATGTAAAGGCTTTTAGACGGTGTACAAAGCGTTTGGTTATAAATACAAAGTTTACCAATATATCCCACTTTAAAGAACAAATTCATGAGTTCCACAAAAGTAATATCTCACATTCACAAGGCAAGGGAACTCCTTTATTGATATTGGAAAGCTACTGGAGCAGACTAAATTGGAATTTAACATCAACCTATCATCCATTACTTATCTTATATCTTTTGACGATGCGCTCTCATTCCTCTACTGGAAACCGATAAATGAAATATGCAAATAGTAACGTTAAATACCCCCGTCGCAGCAAACCTGCGTCCTCAGCGAATTTCAAATGCAAAATATTTGTCTTAATACCACATAAAGCCGCATACCAAGTTTCATAAAAATATATTCATATATAAGCGATTTTAATTATTATCCATAAGAATAACATTGGTAATGACTACGTAGGTTTGCTGAAACAAGGAACATAAACAATTTGTTTTTATGCAAATATAAATATAATTTAACTAGGCGAAGCCACATACCAAGTTTCATCAATATTCAATCATAAATAAGCGCCATATAACATTTTAGTTATTCTTCCTAAGAATAACATGGGGGCTGAGTAAGCAGGTTTGCTGCAACGAGGAACAAAAAAATGGGTTTTTTATATAATTATCAATATAACTCAACTAAGTGAAGCTACATACAAAGTTTTATTAATTTATGTTCATAATTAAGGGAGTCATTACATTTTACTTATTTTACATTAAGAATAACATGGGGGCTGTGTATGCAGGTTTGCTGCTATGGGAATAATCAACAAAATATCAATTTTTTGTGCAAATATCAATATACCAGTACTACGTGAAGCCACATACCAAGTTTCATCAACATACATTCATAAATAATCGAGATATCAAATTTTATTAATTCTCCATAAAGATAACATTGGACAACGTACTGTGTTTAGCACTTTGAATATCTCAGCAATGGTTAGGCGTAGAATCACAATTTAAACACCAAAATGATCGTTTTGTGGAACTGAACAGATTGGTAAAATCAAATGTGAAGTTTAAATTAAAATAAATTGAGGAAAAGCCAAAAACCTTTTTCCCATAAGATTAACATGGGCGATTTTATGAGCAGGTTTTTTTGGATTTTCTCCGCAACCACTTAACCTAGGTTAATAATTCAAAATACTATATTATTTGTTTTTGTAAGCTCTATAACATGGTCAAAACCAAAATTAAGATGTTCAAAAATTTTAGGCTAAAAAATTCAAAAAATTTATTTTTGAAAAGTTTAAAACCCCCATAAACCCCCCTTCCCATGGTCCGATTTTTTTGGTTTTCGAACTTAAAAGTCATGAATGTCATTTTACACATTTGAGCCAAATTTCATCAAAATCGGACATTTTTTAGTCAAGTTATCGCATTCACGGACACATATATAGATATATATATATATTATATATAAATATAAATATATATAAAGATATAAATATATATTATATATTTATACATATATATAAATTTGAACGAATAGTGTTTTTGTCATCTGGGGACCTCAAAACAAAAAATTATCATGGTCTCGGGCTTAAGTCTTACTATGAGACCTACGGTAATAGCTTCTTCCCTAAAGGGGAAATTCGCTAAAAGTGGTTAAATATTTTATAAAAATATGGAGGAATGGACCCATTTAAATAATAGCAATCACTGTTTACCAGCAAAAATCAAAAACATGAATAAAATTAAAAAACTGCATTGATGTATTTCACTGCTACAACAGACCTCTTCCCCATAATACGGGTCGGGTTTTAAATTTTGTAAACAATGCCAAAATATGAGACAGACTTAATATGGCTACAACCTGGCAAAGACATTAACTAAAGTCCCCCCTCTCCCCACCCTTCAATACAAAGAGGTGGTGAAGCAACAACACTGATGTGAACTCATAATCACCAACAAACACACAAGCGGTAGTCGAGGATAAAAATAATGAAGCATCTGCTTAGACAATATCCGTCTATAACAAGCCGTTTATTCTAAAGACAATTATCGAATGAATTTGAAATATAAGCGTTTTAACAGTCTCCAATTACGTAATAAATGTAGCCTTAGTTTAGTTTAAACTCGAAGTATCTGACATACTGCGCCTCACCAAAAATCTCCGTTCCAGGTATTACAAAAAGAAAAGTTTGTGTGGACTTAAAACTCGGTAAGTCGTACATTCTTTGGGGCTTAGCTTAATTTTTCCAGCTCAAAAGTCGCTCAAATATTTCCTCTACAATATTAAACCAAGTGATTGTTTATTCCTTGTAAAATGATTTTATGTATACCTTTGTAACAATAATTATTTGCTTATCATGGACTAATTTAATATCCTAAAAAATGAAACTATTCATTCCTAATGTAAAGGCCTATTAAATGTAACAAATATTATTGAAATGAAAATCATTTTGAAATATTCCTCTTTAAATTTGGTTAAGTCAAAATAAAGTGGCGTAGTACATACATAGTAAAGACCTTGATGGTGATTCCTCATATTTTTTCTTTAACTGACAAATTGTTGACTGAACATATTTGTAGAATTGTTGAAAAAGTTTTGTTTTTATATGTAATGTAATTCGATTGGTTTATTGTGCTCTTTAAATGTTAAGTGTCTAAATGTAAATAATGAACTATTTCGAGTCGGACAAGTTCGATGATATATTTAGTATCAGAAATAATTATCTTAAAATATAGAACATAAAGATCCAACGAAATAGGTTTTCTTAGAGATACAGACTGATAGAAAATCGGATTAAAATGTGCTCGTGGTAGGCGGGGACACTTGAAGATTTGTGGCACGGAAAATGCGTAGTTTTGGGGTTGAATTTGAGGGTTACATACCGGGTAGTGTGAAGGAAATATCCATTTAATCATTGGATGGAATCATTCAATTTAAAGATTTGTTTTTTTCAAAACAAGGGTGTAATCATTGACCATACACACTCACGTATTGTGTATAGTCAATGGTGTAATTCAATAACGGGTTAATGCTACCTAGATGAAAATGTAACAAAATGTTGAGTCATTCCAGTTAACTGATGTAATAAGTATAGGTTTTCAACGGATTAATCTAAGATGTAATAAAGAACAAAATAAACAAAAATAAATAAACAACCTTATATCGAAGCGTTAGTTCTTAAAACTTATCCAATAACAGTTAAACGTACGCATTATCTTCACCCTGGAGTGCCAAAGTGATAGTACATTGTACAACCAGATGAAAGATCGACATTTTACCAAATATCAGTGAAAAAACAACTAGCCAACAATTTACAAACATTAGTAACAATTCAATGCATTGAAATACTTTACAAGTCATCAGTATCACTTAAAGTACAAATAGACCAAAGATACCAGACCGATTTAAAAGTCTAATTTAGGCAGTCAAATCGTTATTGCGATAAACATCGCTATTCTAGGCCTTTTTCTCCGTGAAATAGAGGCTCACGTTTAGGGACTACGACGCTTATAATTGTCATTATTATAATTAAAACATATATGAGCTCATCATGAGATTGAAAATTATTTGAATCAAGAAAACACTATTGCTAAAGAAAATAGCTAAGTCAATCTTGACTTGAATTGAAGTCATATCTTGACTCACGAACAATAGAAATTCAAGAAACTACTTTTTGCTGATGTCAGCTTCTTTTTACGTTCACTAGCTGAACATCCGAAGGTCGTAAACTTTATCTGCCGCTGATATCTTCACATTGGGTAGTAAAACATTAATATCCAAAGCAACTGACGTTGTCTCGTAAGTCTAATATTATAGTTTATTGCGCCTATTGTAGGATTATGTGTTCTACTTAAAAAACCTTGTCTATAACTTCAGAACAAGTTTATAGGTTTATACTAATCAAATATTTGCTGAGTATTATAAAGCTTAGTGGAAATCCCCTTAGTATTAATATGAATGCTTTTTGATCAATATACAAATTTTGACTATGAGTATGTCCTAAAACATTTTACAGATTTATCGTTTTAAAGTAAATATAAAATAAAATTGTGTATAATGTTTTTATAAAAATGCTAATAATATAATAAAAACATTGGTTAATCAAATATATTTGACAGAAAATAGAACATTTCACCCTACAAAGATTTTGATACTAACATTATTTTTCCATTAGACATAAATGAACATAGTATAAATTTTTATAAACTGAATTTGAATAAAGGAGACATTATTGCTATGGCAAATAACTAGGTGTAATGAATCAGTTTCCACAAGACGCCAGTCACTTAAATTTCAATCATTATCTTCACACAACTTATGGAGGCAATCAGAGGTTCACACGGTAGGCCTATAACTGTGTAAATTATAACAGAACTGTGGCCAGTATAGTCATCTTGAGATTGGTGTGTCAACAGTAGATAGTATGTGTAATACCAAATAAAGACTCTTAAAATGAAGTTGAAGTTGGATGGAAGCTACTTTATTACCTTCTGATCTTTGGGATTTTCTAAAAAATAATAATAAAGAAAATTGTACGATCCTAATTTCCACGGATGATATCCCTTTATGTAATACGTGAAGCATTTTTTGTCAACGAAAGTCCTCCCTTATTTCTTGACCAATTTTAATGTTTGAAGTGACAACAAATTCGCCTCAGTTATTAGTTTTGCATTGAAGTTTTCAATTTTCGATTTTTTATTCTCAAGTTTACGAGAAGCCCTTAAAGGTATTTTATTCGTCCACAACATAAAGATGGAGAATAACAACTTGTATTAATTGCATACTAAAACAGCTGTTGATAGTAAAATGCAGGATAACATAAGAGCATATGTTGTTAGCTGATTATAAACAACAACAACAACTACTGAAATGACAACCCAATCTGTGTTACGTTTTATGAGGGCGAGTGTAAATGTGCATTGTAATTTTACAGCTTAGGTAAAACAAAACAAAAACACAAAACATAGTTCTACATTAATTTTAAAATAAACCAGCTGAATTCGTGGAAAGTAAATAATATGTTAAGAACCGCATATGAATACACAAACTACTGTAATAGTAACACAATTTGTGTTAGCGAATTTCCCCTATAGGGAAGAAGCTATTACCGTAGTCGGCATGGTAAGACCTAGGCCCGGGACCATGATAACTTTTCGTTTTGAGGTCCCCAGATCCCAAAAACACCATTCGTTCGAAACTGTATATATATATATATATATATATATATGTGTGTGTCCGTGAGCACGATAACTCTCGTAAAAATTATCCGATTTTGATGAAATTTGGTATAAACATGTAAAGCAACATTTATGACTTAAATTTCGAAAACCAGCCAGATCGCTCTATCCGAAGGGGTATTTTGAGGGGGTTTTTTACCCCAAAAATGGGTTTTTCGAATTTTTTACATATAATTTGGGAGATAGTCAAATTTTAGTTTTTACCATTGGATTCAGCTTAAAAAACACACAATTTGGTATTTTGATCATTTCTCTACGTCAATTGGTTACCGAGATATCGAAAGTGCTAAACACAGTACGTTGTCTAATGTTATTCTTATGGAGGAAAAGACAAATTTTATATCTCGCTTATTTATGAACGTATACTAACGAAACTTGGTATACGGCTTCATCTGGTTGTGGACCATTGATATTTGCTCAAAAAAACAATTTTTTACCAAAGGCTCCCGTAGCAGCAAACCTGCGTACTTCGCCCCATGTTATTCTTATGGAGAATAAGTAACGTGTTATCTCCCTTCATTATGAAAATAAATTAATGAAATTTGGTACGTGGCTTTACCTACATGAGTTATATTGATATTTGTATAAAACCCCATTTTTTTGTGTTCCTTGCTTCAGCAAACCTGCATACTCAGCCGCCATGTTATTCTTATGGAGAATAATTAAAATGTCATAAATCGTTTATTTATGAATGTATATTGATGAAACTTGATATGTGGCTTTATGTGGTATTAAGATACATATATATGCATTGGAAATTCGCTGAGTACGCAGGTTTGCTGCTACGGGGGTATTATGACTTTATGATAGCTAGCTAAATAAGTTATAAACTGGAATTTCTTTGCTAGATTTTGAGCTAGAGGTCCCCACTAGTACATATGAATGTTTGATTGTCACTTTATCGAGCAAAAAATCTATGGTAAATTATGCAAAGATATAGAAGGCAAGGTGAAAATAAATCATACCGTAATAGAAACAGTATTATTGTCATTACAAAAGTTCTGATAAGTGCCCTATGACCAATACAATATTGTTAAAAGAATAAAGCGAATTTTGTTAGGATGCTACCGGACAAAATATCAGATCTTAAATAATGATTTGTGTGTTATTTAAAACCCTTAACGTCTATTGGTGCCTTCTGAGGCTTGAACAGAAACACATTCAGGGCTTCAAAATTTGCAATTAAAACTTAAATACCGGGGGCCGAGCTTTGCTCGGGGAAGGCCAGTCAGTTTGTTTAGTTGACTTGGAGTAATATTTAACCAATTCCCCCTACTGATAATTGGATTTTTTTAACTCATTTGCTTCTTTTTTACATTTTTAAGGTCACTTCAGTTGTTATTTATAGCTCACAGTTCCTTTGATTTATTTTACTACTCTACATATGTAATCTTCACTAATATCTTTCAATTTCTGCTCTCAGGAAACCACATGTTAATAATCATAAACAACATCAGTATTACTTTTACAGTACATTGGTGGATTATAAACAGCTGTAACAATTCTTATGTTTTCATTTTAAACACCTTAAGCCCAATGTTAATTATTTTAAATTTAAATTTAATTTTTTTTTATATTTTTCGATTTTTCCTGGGGATGAGACCTGTCTAGAACTTATTTTTATCCCAGAAATTAGTTATTTCTAATATTTGAAATAAATCGTTGGCTATTGAGATCAGTGTCACAAGCAACCTCGCAAGCAAGCACGAACGCAGGCAAAACTTACTCTTATTAGAATATAGGATGTAAGAATATAAATCAATACTGTAGAATGAACCCATTCTTCGCACCGGTTAGAAAGGTAAGTTAGCTTGAATTAGCTGTTCTTGCTTCTGCTCTTTAAGCTGTCAAATGGATTTTCCACAGCTGTTCGCATTATAGTTTCTGAATGTTTACTTTCTTCTGAAATGTAAACGTTGAAACTTAGGATGTTCACGGGGCGTAGCCCGAGGTGATTTTAAGGAAGTGAATAGGGGTTTATGTTGCAGGGCTTCAAGATCTACCTTTGTGTAAAGTTTCAGACAAAATTTTTGCGTTTACCCGGAACATCAGACAGACGCACACTCACAGACAAACACGGACCACCTCTTCTTCATAATATTATAGATAGCTGAGCATTTAAAAGCAGCTGTTAATACAAAACACAGTAAAGAAGCAAGGCTAACTTGTAAGCTAACTTCTGGAACGTCAATACAAACAAAATAAGCTAATAAACCTGATATATAGGATCGAGGTATTCACAAAAGAATAATGTTTGATAGAATTGTTCGAAAGTCGAGCCAGTTGCCATTTGTCACTAGGCCGTAAATAAATTATGCTTTCCAACAAGAGATCGATGTTAAATCGAATACTAGAGTTTAGGCAGTTCGTAAGCTGTTTCGTAAATATAAAAATGACGATTGCGTCAAAACACTCAACATATAAGTATAACAGATTCATCACATTGCACACCCACCTCCTGTGAAATTACCAAGAGGCAAATGAGCAAAGCGATTTTATTAGTTTTGAGTGTGACCTATAGAGTCTAATATGCCAGCTATTTTCAAGTTGAAAAGGCGAATGGAATTTGCTCCCAATGATGTAAAGAAGGATAAACACAGCCAGTAACTCTACGCGGTAATTGACTGAAAATACCTAAGTGACGACGAAAGGTACAGCAGGTAAATAAAACAGTTATAAAATAGTTTAGCAACAAATTGTTTGAGTTTATAACATTTGATTACACCAGCAAATATCTATTTTCTTTTTTTAAATATTTAAATATATTTTTAATCAGTTTAAAAAGTAAGTCCTGTAATCCAGCAACACCCAGGTTAGATGTAGTAGATGATTCTAGGATGTAAATTTGAGATATATATATCTCAATACATATCCTATTCCTTTAGAATAGAAGTAGGGAAGTAGCAATCTTTTAAAAACAATGCAGCCTTTACCAAATGTATTTTGATCGAAGCCTGAATGAAGTATTCCCAAAATGATTGTAATCATTAAACATAAGGAGATTCTCTTTAAAACAAAAAAAAATATAGATTCTCTTTTATAACTTTTGCTGACCCATTGTCAATGAATAATGTTACATTAAATATTTCCTTAAAGAATAAGGCCGCTATGATAATTTATGACATATTTTATTCACTCATCCCAACAGTGAAACGTATTGGCCACTAGCATCGCATTAAAACATTATTCACAGCCAGTTTATCTAAAACACAAAGATAGCGTATTTTTTACTCATAAATTATATAAGTGACATATCTAGCTTATGTAAATGGGCCATTCTTTTAAACTTTGCCCATATTTTACGTAAAAAGAAATTTCTCATGGGGCTCTTAGAAGAGATTGAGAGGGAAAAGTTGGCAAGATTCACCACGGCATATAATTTGTTTGCATCCTCCTCGTCGTGTTTATAAAGAATGGTGGATTTAATCTATTCATGAAAATTTTACAAAATAGCTTAAGTTTCAATGTTGAATACCACTATATTTGGTATAAACTGTATAAAGTTGAAATGAAATGAATTAACATTTTATTTCCCAAAAGAATACAACAATTCAATGTGTAAATACAAAACAAAAAGGATACCTCCATCTTATAGCTCACCACTTACACCACTAAGTACTTACACATGATAATCATGTAGGCAGTAAAGAAATACATTAGAGCTATAGTAAGTCCTTTAGCTTCCTTATTTTAATAACCCATTTTAATAGCTGATGTTATACAACAGTTATATCATATTATAGCTTTATTTAAACTCTAGATACTAAACTCTGGATTACTTTTAAGCAAATTTTATTTTGGAGATAATTAGACGTTTTTTTATTTCTAAACACAAAGACCATTAAACTAACAACAAGTACTTTTGTGTTTATACATTTATAATTTATAATATTATTATAATATTTATAATATAATTTATAATTAATAATTTATAATAATGCATCATAAATATGTAAAGCTCAAGTTTAATTCCTACAGGTACGCATATGAAAGTAACTCAACATTTGTGTTAGAACAATAATTCAATTGTTTTATGCTAGAATTTTTTTTATTGTTTATTGCTTTAATAAATTTTGAAATAATAATCAAAGTTAATTTTATGCCTATGCAAGAGTCACTTTTGTTGAACTGACATTGCTTGTAAAAGTACGAGACAAGTACAAGTTTACTATATTACTTAAGACATGGCGTACGCAGTAAGTTTCAGTGTTACACCAATTATACTGTCAATAAAATTATGATTTATTCTGCTTCAGTAAATAAACTTTAGTGAATTTTGCTAACGAAATTCTCCTGGCGAACAAACAACAAAATAATATTATTAAAACTTTGATAAATGGAACAAAAACGCTGCTTGAAACACACACCTGAAACAACGTTCTTGAGCTTTTGACGCAAACTTTAGTGCTGTATAAGCATAGTTTTATAAATGGGCAAACTTTACTTGGGCCAAAGGAGCAGCCAAAGACTTTATAAACACGGGGAAACTTTGGATGGGCGAGGATGAAGCATGATTGTTCTTATTAGGTATCGTACTACTAAATTATCAGTCTGTAAAGTTTTCATCGACTACTGTTAGACTTACAGTACACAAAATTCGCCGATGATAAGATTCTTCCCCAAATTATGACGTTAACACTATTTAGAAGTGACATTAATTTCAAAACATAACTTAATAAGAGATCGTCATTTTATCCTAATACCAAGTTCAATTCAACATAATTATGTGACTATTGATCTATAAACACCTTTTTACCTGAGATAAGCTACTAAGTGGTAAAAGCCAAGCAGTCTATTCAGTCTATTCAGTCTATTCAGTCTATTCAGTCTATTCAGTCTATTCAGTCTATTCAGTCTATTCAGTCTATTTAGTCTATTCAGTCTATTCAGTCTATTCAGTCTATTCAGTCTATTCAGTCTATTCAGTTTATTCAGTCTATTCAATATGGATTTCTCAGTAGTTGGAATAGTTTTTTCACTAAGGTAATTATAAATAATATTTACTACAATTATTTATTAAGTTTTGTACAACTTTATTAGTTAGCTAGCACATAAATGAGCATGTTATAAGTTACGGAATCTGGCAAAGTCCCCATAATAAATTGTGCTGAAATGTTCCATGGTCCGCTGTAACTTTGCCTAATCAACCTTAAAAAAACCATGGATATTCTTATGGTTAATTATTAGTTCAATGACTGCAATGCAACAGTAATGTCGGGGCATTTAACTCTTTATGCCTGCCAGATCCCCGTCTTACAATAGTAATGTAGGGGCATTTAACTCTTTATGCCTGCCAGATCCCCTTCAGTCAACAGTAATGTAGGGGCATTTAAATCTTTATGCCTGCCAGATCCCCTTCAGTCAGCAGTAATGTAGGGGCATTTAAAACTTTAGGCCTGCCAGATCCCCGTCTGTCAACAGTAATGTAGGGGCATTTAACTCCTTGTGCCTGCCAGATCCCTTTCTGTCAACAGTAATGTAGGGGCATTTAAATCTTTAGGCCTGCCAGATCCCCGTCTGTCAACAGTAATGTAGAGGCATTTAACTCTTTATGCCTGCCAGTTCCCCTTATCCGTCAACAGAAAGGGACTGTCAGACAGATTTTGTAGACTAGTTTTGTTATGCTGTTAAGATGTTTTTAAACCCCATTTTATGATACAAATGTGCCCTTTAAAGTTATGGCAACGTACAAATAAAAAAATAGGAGCGAAAATTCACTGTATATGTTGGCATTCGTGGGTTGTTTTCATCTATCACAAAAAAAATGCTTAAAACTTGGACTATGTTAATAAACTAAGGTAAATTTCAAACACAATGTAGTGGACCAACAGCGAAACATTTGTGTTGCTCGAGAGAGCGTAAGCTCCTTACGGAGGCTTACAATTCAACTTTCGGGATTTGGGTACCTTCGCTAAACTTGAGTCTGCAAATTAAAATTGACATTTACAATAATATAAAAAACTACTGAAAAGTAGTTTTAAAACTTCTAAATAAGTTCAGTATAAAAAACAATACTGCCAATGTATACTCTACCTTTACCCTTCCACTATGCAATCCACGGTAGTAGCTTCTTTCCATGGAGGAAATTCGCTAAAACTAACAAAAGACCGTATTTGTCTGGAAAAAATTATAGATAATGCTTGCCCAAGATTACAATTCAGAACCAGCATAACATTTGGTAAGTGAGCCAACTGCGACCAATATCTAAATAAAAAATGCAAATGTTCAAATATAATTAAGATTTCTTATGTAAAAAGTAAAATAACGTTAATATAATGATGGCAGGAATATGAAAATTGAGTCTTTGTTACTAATTCGAGATATTAGTAGTAGTTCAAGAGATAGTCTGCTCAGCTGGTCTATGGTTGGTGTTATCCTCAACCCGTGCATACAAACGCCATGCAGCAGGATAGTGGCCCTATATAATGTTATATTCACAATATTGCCTCGGATGGGAAATTTTGTTTTTTCTTTCACGCTTTCGTCTGCAAAATACAAATTTGTTGACTGCCTGAACAAATATAGAGTCTGCAGAATCATTTATTAAGTGTTAATAAAACGAAATAAAAACATGTTGTTACATTATGAACTGGTAAACTGTTAGAAACGTTCAGCTCCAATTTTATTCATAAAACAATAAATAAAATTAGTTTTACGATTTTGTGGTATCTAGATTATATATATTATTAATATAAAAAGCTAGATTATATATATATTAAACTTTAAATTCTGCAAGTTCGATAACATATTCAACATCAAAAGAGGATAAGCTTTTAAGAGATTTTTTTAAGATATAAGCAGCATACAAGGGTGTGGCAGGGCAGTTATCCTTATATCCTTAATAACATATAAAAAATGGGATGGTGTGTGTCTGTCTGTCTGTTTTTTGTTCCTCAATCACCCAAAATCTACTGAACCGATTGGCATGAAAATTTACAGGAATTTTCCTTATATACCAAATAAACATAGGCCTATTTTCGTTTTGAAAATCCTATAGGGCTTTGCCCCACGGGAGTCAAAGTTCCGATGTATTCCTTATGGACATTCATTTTGGATTGATCTGATGAAAATACAAACAGCTGATCTTGATTTTAGTAGTTCCACGAGCTAACCACAGAATGCAGCACACATAACTGTTATATTCCCGAGTGAAACTGGGTACAATGGCAACTAGTTATAAATGAATACTCACCAAACTGAAATAGCAATGGCGTTTACAGCTATATAGTATATATAGGGTTTATAGCAATAGTTTTTTCCTATTAATAAATTCGAGAAACCCACTTTTTCAACAACTTAAATAATGTATTGAACATGTTAACTAACTCATCCCTAACAATGAGTTATACCATTAACTGAATATAAAGCAAACAAGTTTAAATGTGCAAAATCATAGCCCCAGAGCAATAAAGCTTATTCTATTAAAATTAGAGTTAATAATCAACATGACATCCTGTTCAGTTACAGTAACATGTTATGATTATTTTAAGTAAGATATGTACTTAACGCTTGTAGGTGTAGAGATTATTCTGTAAGCCTGGAGGCTTTTAATAATTTTAAATATAATCATCCTGATTGTTTTTAATTAAAATATTTTTTTGAAATATTAGTCTAATGGGTAGTGTGAATAAAGCATAGCAAAAGCTTTTACTCAATTTTAAGTAAAAGGGAACAGTAAATGCCATTATATTTTTACAAACCCAATAGTTGCTAATATATGTTATTTCAGTTCTTGCAACAACATTTTAAGTCCTTAGACTGATATTACAACTCAAATAGTTATATAAAGACGTCAAAGCAGGATTAAATTCTTTAGCTTTTGTAAGTAAAGTACAAAACACACTTTCTATTTGGGTTAATGAGGCATGACCGAGTTAACAATTTTATGACCTATAATGGCATAACAAATTGCAGTGTCACTGATTTTTACAGTTTTAATAATGTTAATAAATCACTATTAATTGTAGTAATAAATATTTATAACAGAAATATCTTGAATGTTAGGTATGTATGGGAATCTTACCAATAGAATTTACAGTTTTATCAAACAATAGCGTTGTTGTTTAATAATGAGGAGACCAATAATCAATAGTGTAACGTTGTATCACTTACGGCATCGGCATGATCAATTGAAAGCGATACTTTTAAAGGCTTGTGGAAAAGCCCAAATACAGTACACTGTAAAAACAGACTTTTAGCAAAATATATTTATAACATTTAAAAGAAAAATAAATATAGAAAAAATATACATATTCTCCAAACGTTCAAAATTTTAAAATTCATAGACCTTTAAAATAGTTTTTAATCCTAATGCATTCCGAATAGTTTAAAGTTTATTACATTTTAGGATCATGGAAATATCCATAGTTATCACGTTTTTACTCATAAAAATTGTAATTTCTCAGTTATGGGTCAAGTGGTCTATATAATATTTATACCATTCTTTTTTAATTAAAATTTCACCTTTTTTCTATGCAAAGATCAAATGCTCAATAGTTTGCCGTTTTCAAGATATTAAGATTTAAATCATTAAAATGGCCGCCATTTTGAAACGGTTAAAGATAGAAACGCCAAATGTAATATCTAATATCCCCTAAACTAGTATAATACACATGCCAAGTTTCAAGTCCGTAACTCAAGTGGTTCCTAATGTATGTTGCATTGACTTAAAGTCACATATAGACAGACAGACGGAAAACGAAGCGATTTAAAAAAAAAGTTTATACGTAGTTTTTTGCTCCTTTTAATAAGTACTACCAAGTCCTGTGTTTGTATCATACTCTCGTGGGACACTCTATTAAATTATTTTACTAAAACCCGAGAAAAATTCAATTTATAACAAATATCTTATATCTATTTTAAAATATCTTGGAAACTAACACATATACAGAACAAATTAATATAACTATTTTCGTAGAGAATTTTTATTTTCTTTATTTATAAGTTTAAGTAAAGTATATGTTAAAGAACAGTTTTTCCCGTCCGATGCACGGTTTTCAGTGCAGTAGTAAAAAACTAAAAAAGGGGGTATTACCCCCTCTCACAACTGAAGCAGCTAAGCTAGGGCCGGGGACTTTTAGTATTTTTATCTTCTAACTACTCCCAACACATTCTCCCATAAAAAAACTCCCCCCTCCATGTCCTCTACACCCACTTTTTTCAGCTTTAATTTTGACTGGATTAATAAAAGCTTTTGTAGCAGTTGGAATGAACCGTCTTTAGAACTTAAAATGCCGCTTTCCTTTTAAATGTGGCCTAATATTATCCGCGCAGCTGGTCCATATTGGAGTTTATCCACATCTCGACCATCCATAATCTGTAAACTGGTGCGCAGCTGTCTCTAGTGGCTCACATATGCTTTGATATCTGCAGTTCCTATGTAATTGTATCACCTATACTCTCTAATACCGTAAAGTGATTATTAGAGGGACAGTGTTTTGCGACATCTGAGAGCTCGTCTGGATTGTAACAGAGTTTATATTTTATATTAACAGAGACAGTACAGTTTTTATTTGTTTAATTAATTAAGTAATTTTAAATGTCCTTACAGAGACTCAAGAAGTTTTAGTACACAAGTTAAATTACATATATGTAAAAAAGGATTTAAAACTTAAAGTTTTAATACACGAATAAAACTTATCAAGGATTGTTGGAATTGTGTTTTACATTACCTAAGGAACTTGATAGATCTAACTTGTTGTTCAACGCAAATATATGGTCAGAGGGGCCATGTATTGCGACATCTGAGAGCTCGTATGGATTGCAACAGACAGATATTAACTTTCCGACCACTCAAACAACCCTGAAGGTAATATTAATTTAACATAATATAGTTACTTTGTCATATATCGTTCTAGAGGACGTCGCTTGTTTATTAGTATGAATATTGTAAACACAATCACTTTCTCTACTGTAATTGTACTGAAATCAAAACCTTCTGCCAGTTCATAGCAAACATGTTGTTATAAAGCAAAAGGCAAATATTCGGCTACATCAGACGGCGACCTTCGGAGAAATTAATGCATTACATGCTTCTTAGGTAGAAGCATGAAGTAGGTAGAAGTATATGTCTTCGCTATATATCTATAGCTGTATGTCTTTGCTGATGTTAAATGAAAATAAAAAAGAAGGTCAATATTTTTAATAGGGTCTAAATTCTGGCTGGCGTTGTATTCGGTTTTAGGAGCTGCTGCAACCTGACCAAGACAGTATGAAACAACCCCTAAGGTATTTGGTCATGCCCGTTACTCAGTTAGAGGTATAGGTTCTATGACAGGAATCTAAGTGGTAGAAAATAATTGTACTTTTTCCATCTGAAAACTTTCGAGGGGTTGCATTATTTATTTTACTAAACAGTCGGAGAATTAAAGAATATCATTGCATTTATGTCGTTGGGATAGAAGTATTTTAAGATTTTAACGTATGCACTTGAGGATAGATTGAGGGAAGTTTACAAATCCCGCCCACGTTTTTTTTTCAATTGAAGACAGGTTGAAGCCAGTTTTCATGAGCTTTTAAGGTAAGGAAGCGTTTTGGAGCATTTAGGAATCGTGCTCTAAGTTTACTAGCTTATATGGTCGTTAGCAACCTGTTAGTTATAACATGTACTGTGTACTGTGAATTGTTGAGTATTCGAATGTACTCATAAAATTGTTTCTCGTAATAATGTACACATAAACGCTAACTAACCATTAGTTTTAATACCACGCATTGTATTATATAAAAGGAATGTTATTTTCTAGCTTTATATTGCTTTTCAAGATGCATGTCAATATAATTCTACCAAACGATTTTATATAATTAAGGCTTTTGTGACACAAACAATTAAGAAATAAAACATTAACTTGATGACACTCGAACTTGTCATGTGGTGAGAGTACCCCATAGAATGTGCGAGATGCCAAAGTTTGACATGACGTTGAATGGCAGGCGCAGCGGGCGACACCTGTTGCTGATCACATCAAAGGCTTCGGTCATGTGTCAATAGGCGGTATTGCTCAACTACTGCAATAACCAGCTGTAAACAAGAGGTTAAAGTTTAAAGGAACATTTCAATTTGAATCATTTTTTAATAGGATAGTCCTAGGTCGTTATACTATTCTTTCTACCATAAATAATTGTTAAAATAGCACTGTAAATGTTAAAGTTTCGTTAAGACACTTGATTGTGAAGAATAAAACACATAATACATTATCATTATTAGGTTCGAGTACGTTCTATTGTACTGAAATAGTTTTTGACTTATTAATTGACATATTTTAAAAAATTTTTGTATTCTTCACCTAACATTTTTAAAGGGGGATACCCTGTCAAAAAAATCATCAGCTTTGAATTTTGTTACGGCGTCTTATACATTCCTAAGCCTCCAGCATGTTAATTTGAAATAAAGTTGATATTAAATTTGTTTTTCTAAGTTTGTGTATGGAAGAATTTTCTAGAAATTCAAGTGATAATAAAACTAAGTAATATAACGTAAATATATTAAATAAACTCGTAAAGATTGATTACAATACGCTTTTCAATATTCAATGAGAATAACAGTTATAGGTAATATATGTTATATATTTTAACAAAAACAACAGTTGAAACCATGACAAATTTAAAAACGAAGAGTATTTGAATTACCAGAATGTATTAATTTATTATTTTGTTTCTGATTGAAATGGGGACAAAACAAAACTCATAATTGAAACATGTTTAACATCAATAAGTAAAACATTAATTTTTTTAACCCAGTGATTGTAATAATAAAATTGAAACTGAGACACTTCCTTAAAAGCTATTAGCATTGATTAAAACCTATGTCTCTGAACATAGGTAGTTAGTATTATTAACATATAAATAATAGTTATGAATACAATTTAAGCTATCTTCTGGTGCCATGTAATTATATGATTTTCAATCCACTGTAACCTTCTATCATAAAAAATACCCTCGAGATAGCTATCAATTTTTGTAGCCAACTTTTTCACTTTCAAACTTTATAGCCAACCGTTCATTTTTATTGCCCTGGGGTCCATGAGAAAACTGTGTCAATTTCATTTACCAACCGAGACAGCGTCATTGGTGTTTTTTACAGCTGAAATAAAATTAACCGCTCAAACCTTAAAACTAGTTTAATGCCACGTTCCACAGATAACTAAAATACATTAACTAACAGTTTGTGATTCCTATGGGTGTGTGGTACTTTTTTAACGAATTTCTCCCGTAGGTAAGAAGCTATTACAAACTGATATCATGATTATTTATGAATTTGTATTGATGAAACTGAGTATGTAGCTTCATCTAGTTGTCGTACTTTGGTATTTGCAGAATAATTTTGTAAACTTTCCCTGTGGAATTTGTATTCTCTGTTTGGGCCTGATGATGACCGGTGTAACTGGTTGAAATCGATCGCCTTGTACCAAATTTTGTGCATATTTTACCGTCTTGTATAGAAGTACAGTATAAGTGTAAATATACTTTCTAGGGTTGTAAGACGTATTTTATTTATCCTGTTTAAAAGAAAATATCACTTCTGAAGGACTTACAGCAAGGTAAGGTAGCTAAATATGTAAAATAAAAACAAAAATATCAGTTTTGATTGTTGTAAGTTTATTTATTATTTTAACAATAAATAACCATCTAATCTACTTTTGATATCATAAAAATTATTTTATTGTATTTTTATCGTACAATGTTGTAACATATTTTATAATTTTTATTTTAGGTAGATAATATTCTCAGTATATAAAAGAATTCTGAAAAATATTAATATAAAAGTTTGGTAATATTGAAGACGTGTGGGGTCTACAAATCACAGAAGTTGTTTGCGCTGGAGTAGTAACCCAAGCTAAGGGATCACAGTACATCTTTAATATCGAATTTATTACGAGATTCCCGTGTTTACTTTAATAGTTTTCATTATAGTGATTCCAATTCAACTAACTTATATGGTTAATTTAAAAGATTTTTATTTCTACCTATTTATGAAGAAATACATAAGTACCGATGGACTTAGTACCAAGGGCTTATGATTGGTAAGCCTTAAATTGTAATAATATTTGTACAATTTCAATAGATACTTATACATACTGTAATTTATATATATAATGTATTATTGATACTTATTCAACAGCTGACAGAGCAGAGGCATAACAATAAAGCCCACCATTGTTGACACGCCTATAACCATGATGGATGGACTGCGGTGAGTTGCCGATATTGGTTTGTCGCCTCTCTTATCAGCTGGTTCTGCTTTGTCAAGCAACCTTTTTATTTCAGAGTGACCAATAAACATGTTTTTCGTCATACTGCTTCAAAAACAACTGTTTTTGACAGATGCATTGAGATTCAAAAGTTCTTCTTTTTAGTCTTTGGATAATAACATATGTTTTGATGATCATTATCGTACTAGTACTAAAAAGATCATTGTTGAAGATCATTGACTTTTAATTCGAGGTCGTCATAACTCGATTAAAATTCACTCGATTATAAATAATCGAAACATTCATTGTTACTATCGAAACATTCATTGTTGTATTGTTATTATTTTTGCGTTCGTTTCCCGTTCACCACTGGTGAGTGACAACTGTGAGTGACACGATGGACGAAGTTAGTAGGCCTAACGATTCGTATCGAAATATAATAGAAAAAGCCCAAACAATCATATTTCAATGACAACCGTGCCCAAATCGAATGTTTGTTTTGAATAACAACCGATTGATTCGAACCACAATAATTGGTTTGAAGTGATCGACTCAACAGCCGATAGATATGAATGAACCGAAGTTATGCATGTGCAACAGCTGATTGTTTCAAGAGACAAGCTGAAAGAAACATTTGAGGCTATGAAGACACAGTACGCAAATTTTACTTTTGTTTTTATTTAAACCTTAAGTTTTTTGGCAGTATGACGAAAAATATAGTTTGTCACTCGGATCAAAAGTGTCTTTTTAATACTCGCCCATTTCCCAGCCTCGGCTTCGCCTCGGCAGTTAAAATGGAGCTCGTATTAAAAAGATCCACTTTTGATCCTAGTGACGAAATATACTATTGTTGTGAATAGTGAGCTGAATAAAAACATGATAAAAAGTACGTACATTACCAATTGCAAATGAGTGCATTTACTTTATGATCTTATACCTTTACCTACAGCGGTTTTGCACATCTATTAATAACAGGATTGTTATTAAATTTGTGATTTGTAACAAAAAGAGAGTGTGGTTATTTTTTCTCAAAACATCAACTGTACTCCTTAGTTGTAACACAATATTAAGGGTTTTATTGACTAACTCCAATGATTTGAATGTTATTATACACATAAAACATAGGCTGATGCCAAAAACAATTCTCTGTACCGGGTTTCCTGAATATTTCAGACACATCGACCAAGGAAGCTCAAACTGGAAGCTCGGAAGTCATATTTTGTAATATCTGCTTTATGTTTCTTTAGTAGGATAAAACGTGTTAGATAAATGAATAGATTTAGATTAAGATTAAACAAATACTGTTAATGGAAATGAATAGGAAATACCTTGGTCCTATTTTCAATTAATTTATATTCACGTAGCATCTAAAAAGTAGTACATTTACAAACTCAAGATATTCAATATAGTTGTATTGCTATAAACAGCTGTAAATTTTACTAATAATATTACCTTTATTAATATTGATCGGTGTACGGTACGTCGATAGCTAGGACGTATTTTAAGATGTTGATTATCATCCAAGATATATTTTGTTCATTTTGAAATATTCATGTATTAAATTTAGTATTTTGTTGTAAATTCAAATACATTGTTAAACATTGTCACGGAATAAATATTATTATTTTTATTATATTAGCTAGTTTGACAGCTTTCGAACATACGGAGTAAGCAGTCTGGATTCAAATACATACGCCAAATAAAAGTTAAGTAACATCAAGCTAGTAAAATGTTTCAATATTAGCACCTCTTTTTATCAAGTCGGAATACGTAAAAATGTTCTTCACGGTATGTATTTATCGTGATTGTGTTTAAATCAAGCCTTAGTTGACTACTCATCATAGAATAAAAACACAATTTCAAGTAAACAAGACATATTTTGAATCTCCATCGAGATTCATTATCAGTCTATTAGTACTAGATAGGTTATAAGTAATCAACAAACATTTCCATGTGATTAAAAAACATATGATACAATTTTCAGCTACAAATTCAGAAAATTAAAATTGTATACTTATAATTTTGTCTTTGTATTTCAAATAAGATGTAGATTAGTTTTAAGGTAATTTTGAATATACCAATAATCCAGGAATAAGTTGAAAATAAGTTACAATTTTTGGATAGTTAAACAATTACTTAAATTAACAAAAGTTTCCAATGTTCCTGTTATGGTTGCTACATAATATAGTTATCAGTACCCGACTAGTATAATCTTGTAACAAGCAACGTTAACGCATGATTAGACTGACATGGGCATTACAAGACGACGTGGAACCGTGTAATGTAAGGCCTACAAGCTAGAGGCATGTTCTGTACTAGGGACACCACCTTATGAGGCATTGTTTGTGGTGCATGTAGCATAACATGTCATACAAGTTATGGTAGTGATTGAAATGAAGGTATGTAATGCATTTCACAGGTTGGCTGAAATTAAGTACAACATCCCCCTCTTATATATCTTTTCTATATGATATAATTAAAGCAATTTGCGGCAACATTCTTAAATATGGGGGGCTTACATTATCGAAGACCAGTTTCAAATTTTGGACCATCCTGCGAAGGGGGAGAGGTAGGCGGAAGTGAAGTAACTAAAAAATTTCAAAAGGGACCAAATGTTATGTTGTTTTTAATTTTAAAGGGTCAGTAATACGTGAAAAGTGGCACTACGACAAATAAATTATACCACATCAACAAACAAAATGATAGCCATAAACTTACGAATATTAAAAAACAAACTTGTGCTGTTATCAGTGAAGCTATCAGGCCGATATTTTCTGCAATCTGCTTCAACCACTTACGTGTGGAAATTCGTTTAGATTCAGCATACAAATAAAATATTAATATTTGTTATTAATTTTATGGCTGAAAAGGGGTTACTCAACAATTTTTAAGATGTATTTTCAGACCAGTGATGCATAGTTTTATACCTAAATAATGATTATAGAGTCATTATAGTGTGATAACTATCTATATATAGTTTAGATTGTGGTCAATGTGATACATATTTCCTGCTTTTGTAATTAAGTGAATTTCAATACAGCATTTATATAGCTCAAATTAATTAGGTTAATGTACCAAGGTTAGGTATCTGATATCATATAAGTAAATCTCACTGCTGGTAAAAAGATTCATTGCGAAATAATCGTCTGTAAGGTAGAAGAGACGCATATTCTTTTAACAATTGTTTAAACAGAAAAACACATAAGAAGGTTCGAAATGAAGTTGGTGAACTTATTTTTTTCAGATGGTAAATTACTATACAAGTTCTTGGATACAGATTTGTAACATGGCACCAATTAAAGAACGAGATGTAATATTTTCTTGTACCTGTTTTACCCATAAATAATAATGGGTCATGTTGTACAGTTGCTGAGAAGAAGAGGGATGTAATGATCATATCTCATATGGCGACTCCACCTTCGTATGTACGTTTATGTGATCGTTCCATACATCAAAACAGTTAATAATACATAAACAAAATAATACAAACATTTTAACTCACTTTAAATTAATATATTTTATAATTTTCAACAGAGAAGAAGCAGTTAAATTTTGAAGGTACTGTGGAGCCTAGGGCTATAGCTATTATAGCTACGTTAATGAACAAAAAATATTTGTTAATTATTACCTTAATCAATTTAATGTTGTAATGAATTATGAACATGTTATTATTTTGCAAGTAATATATGTACAGCTCGATATATTAAAGCGTTGATTGTAAATTGTTTAATAAATGTCAAACATCATAAAAAACCGTTGCTTTAAAGTTACAAGAAAATACATGTTATTGGTCAGTATAAAGCTCCAAACACTGTCTCGTACACAGTTTGTAAGCTTACACAGGAAACACTTTTGACTTAAGAAGAGACTGACCTTTTTTATTGATTATTACCAAAACAAACTAATATAATTTACAATCAATATTCCATCCAGGTGGGAAACTCGCCAGATAACGTTGATTATGAGACAGTTTTATCTCTGTGATTGCACCGCTTCGAGATGATACGTGATTTGTTTCAAGGTCCCTTGGGACCAACTTTGATCAGGTTCAATCTCAATATTTCATTAACCTTTTCCTCGGTTCTAATGAATTTCGTGATATTTTAAGTTATATTTTATTACTTTATATAATTTGCTTTGTACAATCTTTATGTTATTAAACCTTTTTGTTAGTTGATTGATTAATACTCTCATTGTAATTAAATATATTATTCGAAAATATATATTATTTAATAGCATCGTGTATTACATCATATTTGCTATTACATTATCAGCTTTAAATATTTACTAACAAATCTTATGATTTACTTATTGAACATCATTGATGTTAATTAAATACAACTATTTGAACTAACTTACAATTAACACTAGAATATCGGTTCATTTATGGATCAATTATTTATTAGATATACATTTAATGTGAGGACATATTGAAAATAAACATTTAAATTTTCCTGTAATAAACAAGTTATGTAACAAATAAAGTAATAAAGATATCCCAGACCACGAGTTGAGCTACTCGGACAATATTGGAGACGTGCTCTGTCGTCAAACTACTGAAGTTCTACATAAAACCGCAACAAGAGTTGAGAGACAGCGATGTTTTAGTGCACAGAGAGAACGTGTATGAAATACCTTACAACGAGATACCATTTTTGTTATCCTCTAATACGCTTACTGAGTAGGTTGGAAAAGTAATTTGGTCAAAGACAAGTTTTAAAACAGATGTTTATTATTAAATTCACTTGTTATAATTTATTATTCATATAATAATTAAATAACTTAGTTTGTGTGATTAGTGTCAATTTTGTCTTCATCGACAATTTGTCTGGTATAGAGTTTCCAAACGTTGAAATGATTAAACCTGCGATTCGTTCTTGTGTATAACTAACACTACAAGTGCATACCAAGTTGCTATTCTTACCCAAATAATTAATCCACTTAAATCATTGTTGTAGTACGTTTCAGAAAACTCCTAAAACTATCTGCATTACTTATATAAAGGAATATTTAGTTATTATTTGTTAACTACATTTATGTTAACGCCATAACTTACTATTTAGAATTTAATACCTTAAGGGCTTTTAGTAATGCTTAATTTGTAATAAATTAAATGGCAAAACTGTAAAACCAGTTAACTTTAAAAAGATTTTTTTAATTAATAAGCATTTAGGTAGTAAATAAAATAGTGTCTTAGTTGTTATTCGTTGTTTCCACATTATAACACAATTTTTCCTCGGTAAATTTTCATGCCAGTTATTTGTTTCTTTGGTTTTACTTCAACATGTTTTACAATATGTTTTATTTTACTTATTGAAGAAAGAAGCATGTTTGTGTTTTGATAGTAAATTAACATTTTAAACAGTCTTATTTAAAGGACGAACAGGTGTTACGGAAGAAAAAAGTAAAATACGTAATGTCAAGCTCAGTTGAAGATTCTCTTGATATTTAGGACCGCTTAAGGTAACGTCTCAGTGGAAACACGCTTCACTGGTTATTCAGGGAAATACGACGTCTCAGAATTAACTGTGAGGGTTAAACTTTCGCTAGTTGGAAGATCAAAGCAGCTTCTGGTTAAAATCTGTTGGGATTAAACCAGAAGGTGGGTTGAGATTAACTTTGTAGGTAATCATTTTAAAATATTTAAGACGCTTTTATATTTTCACTTAAAAGCTAATGACGAGGGCTAGCGTTTGTTTAAAATAGATTTTTGGTCTGATTTTTATTAGTTGGAAAGCTCTTTAGTTTAAGCTATATTGCTCGAGTATGAATTTAGCTTATACATGTAGATATGCAAGATTGTCCGTAAATAAATGTTAGGAAATGTTTGACAATGGTCGGCATGTTTGGCGATAGTACCAATTATTCATGCATGTATAAGGTAAATGCATTAAGTTGATTTCAAACCGTGTTTATTTTTAGAAGATCAGTAAACTGAGGTTACCAATGTATTAGTTTAAACTCAGCATGATTGCATGCATTTATTTCTGCATGCTATAAATGTGGGGATTATTGCATGATTCTTAATTGCCAATGAAACATATTTTGCAGAAATTAGCAATGTCATTGTCAGTATAATCATTACTTCAATTCTGTATACAGGTTACTTCTACTCATCAAGGGAACTCGCTATCATAGTAACTATGGTAACTGTTGAAATAAATTGCCATTGAACTGACATATAAACTACTAATTACATTTTTATATTCTAGTCTTAGGTTAGGTTAAAAATTGACATTTTATTTTGGCCTAGGTTTCAATTTCGATACACTATCTTTAGTCTAAAAGTTGACCATGGTATACCACATGTAAAAAAAAACCTGTCTATTGATTCATATTTTGTTATATGTTACTAAACACATTTTACATTTACAGACACTACACAAATGTATGATGATGTAAAGGGTGATTAGCTGAAATGATTTGATGATTTGACCAGTCACCCAAACACAACACAAACAACGTGTAAAACGTAAATTTATAAGTTGTTTTTATTATATCCCCAAAGTATAGTGTGTTATGTCTGTATGCAATATTACGTACTTTTCATAAAGACTTCAAGGATTTAAAAATAAAATTATATTAATAAAACTTGACAATTACATTATATTTCATATTATGTTTTGTAACAATTATCTTACTGTGATGGTAAAACACGATCTTCTTTAAATTACCAAATATATTTTCAATGTTATTTTTATAAACAGCGAACCTTCTAAAATAATTTGGAAAAATCATGTGGGCAACTTGCAACCCAAATTATGCAATTCACTTTATCTCTTGTTACCACTTGAAGGTTTGATTATACTAGTTCTTCCAACGTTAATTTTAAATAAAAATCTACACAATGTTTTTTGAAGATATTTCGCATTTATTATTTATAATAATTTTATTTGCGTTTTTAAAGTTTGTGTGCACAGTAGCATAAGTAACTGATCCTTTTTTAATACGGTTTAAGTAAACATAAAAAATTTGAATATGTCAAGACGACTTATCTCAACAACTTATAACAGCTAATTATTAATAACCAGATTATCATGTTTTTTATTTTTATTTTACTATAAAATTTAATACTATGACATTACTTAATATTTACTTAACCACCCTAACTCACACATTCTCTGAGAGGACTAACCAGTTTCAAACAGAAATAATGTTTGCATAAACATGTAACAGCTTATCATGTTTTTATTTTGATTTTACTACACAATTCAATACTATGACATTACTTAGTATTTACTTAACCTCCCTAACTGACACATCTCTGTGAGGATTAACCAGTTTCAAACAGACATAATGGTTCAAAATAAAAGGTAGGAAACAAACTTGAGATTGTACAGAAATAACCATGTTGCCAAGAGATGTAATGTGATCAAAGTAGGTCTTGCTGCCATCTCATGACAGCCAACTGGAGACTGTACTGCTATGAGCCATCTTGCTGAGCTGTGTGTGATCAAAGTAGGCCTTGAAGTCATCTCATGTCAGCCAACTGGAGACTGTACAGCTAGGAGCCATCTTGCTGAGCTGTGTGTGATCAAAGTAGGCCTTGCTGCCATCTCATGACAGCCAACTGGAGACTATACAGCTAGGAGCCATCTTGCTGAGCTGTGTGTGATCAAAGTAGGCCTTGCTGCCATCTCATGTCAGCCAACTGGAGACTATACAGCTAGGAGCCATCTTTATGAGCTGTGTGTGATAAAATTAGGCCTTGAAGCCAACTCATGTCAGCCAACTGGATACTGTACGGCTAGGAGCCATCTTGCTGTGCTGTGTGTGATCAAGGTAGGCATTGCTGCCATCTCATGACAGCCAACTGGAGACTGTATAGCTAGGAGCCATCTTGCTGAGCTGTGTGTGATACAATTAGGCCTTGAAGCCAACTCATGTCAGCCAACTGGATACTGTACAGCTAGGAGCCATCTTGCTGAGCTGTGTGTGATCAAAGTAGACCTTGAAGCCATCTCAAATCATCCAAAAGGAGACTGTACAGGTAGGAGCCATCTTGCTGAGTTGTGTGTGATCAAAGTAGGCCTTGAAGCCATCTCAAGTCATCCAACTGGAGACTGTACAGCTAGGAGCCATCTTGCTGAGCTGTGTGTGATCAAAGTAGGCCTTGAAGCCATCTCAAGTCATCCAACTAGAGACTGTACAGCTAGGAGCCATCTTGCTGAGCTGTGTGTGATCAAAGTAGCCCTTGAAGCCATCTCAAGTCATCCAACTGGAGACTGTACAGCTAGAAGCCATCTTGCTGAGCTGTGTGTGATCAAAGTAGGCCTTTCTGCCATCTCATGACAGCCAACTGGAGACTGTTCAGCTAGAAGCCATGTTGCTGAGTTGTGTGTGATCAAAGTAATCCTTGAAGTCATCTCATTTCATCCAACTGGAGACTGTACAGCTAGGAGCCATCTTGCTGAGCTGTGTGTGATCAAAGTAGGCCTTGAAGCCATCTCATGACAGCCAACTGGAGACTATACAGCTAGGAGCCATCTTGCTGAGCTGTGTGTGATCAAAATAGGCCTTGAAGCCATCTCAAGTCATCCAACTGGAGACTGTACAGCTAGGAGCCATCTTGCTGAGCTGTGTGTGATCAAAGTAGCCCTTGAAGCCATCTCAAGTCATCCAACTGGAGACTGTACAGCTAGAAGCCATCTTGCTGAGCTGTGTGTGATCAAAGTAGGCCTTTCTGCCATCTCATGACAGCCAACTGGAGACTGTTCAGCTAGAAGCCATGTTGCTGAGCTGTGTGTGGTCAAAGTAATCCTTGAAGTCATCTCATTTCATCCAACTGGAGACTGTACAGCTAGGAGCCATCTTGCTGAGCTGTGTGTGATCAAAGTAGGCCTTGAAGCCATCTCATGACAGCCAACCGGAGACTGTACAGCTAGGAGCCATCTTGCTGAGCTGTGTGTGATCAAAGTAGGCCTTGAAGCCATCTCATGTCATCTAACTGGAGACTGTACAGCTTGGAGCCACGTAATCAAAGTAGGCCTTGCAGCCATGTCAGCTAACTTCACTCCTATTGTTACATTAACTGGTTTTTCTTGTGGTACAACGTAAAATTCCTTGATAATATAAATACACCAACAGTTACGATCTAGTAGTAATAGTAACCTTATTTTATCACATGTTTACAAACAATTTTATCTTTTCAAACTGATTCATAGATACATGAACAATCTTATATTACACAATTCATTCACCCACTTTTGGAAATTAAAAAAATGTGTCTACAAAATAAGTTGATTTAATTTTGAATCTTCACTCTGTGTATTTAAATGTAACTAAAATATTTCATGCCAGTCTTTTTCTGTCAGGAATATTTAGCATGCGTTGCTAATAACTGATGACATAAACATTTGCAAACATACATCAAGTAGTTTTAAACCAGGTTACCAGGAATGTCAGTGAGGGGTGTGGACTTGCAATAAAGGTAGTTGTAGAAAGAAGGAAAAATACGGTGGTTCAGGATTCCATGTAATTATGATAAAACGACAAATCATTCGTATTTATTACCAACAATACTAAGAAAGTAGACGATCATATAAAGTTTACTAAACAGAAATTCAGCTTGGTTGACATAGGCTCAAGCACTTTTGTAGTTTATGCATAGCACTGGGATATATCGATACCGACCAATGTGATGCGATGCAAAAGGAGCCACAAATGATTATTATATATTCACAATTACTCCGCAATTCAAAACCAAATGATTCCACCCCCACTGACTGGTATTTTCAGTGTTTTGTATATCGTAGCCTTTGTATTCTGTTATATTGGTAAATACTACTAAATAATTATAGAAAATGTACTGTATACGTTTCTTTTAAATAAATGATAAGTAAACACACCAAAATATATTGTACCACTACTATAATGTGATCTAGTACCTCTTCAGTGACTCAAGGATTACTTGTTATTGAAGTATCAAATTACATAATATCACAAATTACTGTACATATTATTGAATTATAATACGGCTTATTATAAATATTTTATTATATACGTGATTTAAAAGGAGGAAAAACAGTAGTAAGCCAACGCTATATTAATACAGTTTCTTCTTTAATAACACGCATTTTACTCACATGTAAGAAATGTATAGTTCGTAGTAACCTGGCTTTTTACACATAAAATTGGTTGTACAAAAAATATATATGAATTAAACAGGTGACGTTAAATTATCTTATAAAATTAATCGTGTAAATAATACAAACCTTATTAAAAATTTGATTTTAATGTACAAATTAAAATAAACAGCATAAATAAACTACGTATCCTATCACAGCACTAAAAATATATATTTACACTTATGCTGTACTTACACACAAATCAGTAAATAAACACAAATTACGGTACAAGGTGTACCGATTTTATTTTTAAATAAAATTAAAATATTTAAAAACTACCGTAAAAAACGAACGTCAAGATAATATTTGAATTTCTTTAAATAATTTATAATACTTTGACTAAATTAAACTTATTCCAAAAATTACAGAGACTTTGAGTAATCCATTATCCATTATCAACGGATAACAAAACTATTCATACAGATAACTGTGTTTAAACAATTGAAAATATGTTAGAGTTTCAAACATCGTGTGCTTCAACTAAGTCCCTAAATACAAGTACAACTTATATTCCAGAGAATCAACCTCAAAACATGGGTTTAACGTACACAAAGGTTAACGTTCAACACGTGGTTACACCGAGGTTTGTTCCATGATTCCCTTGCTTGATTTCGTACAAGTAATCAGTGGTGAAACATTATCCCTCTGTGGCATTTGTTTGAAGGTGGTTTTGAAGCAATCACAAGAATTCCGAGATTTCGTTTTCGAAGTTTACTATGTTTACTGATGTAATTCGTTTTTTTTGCTTATTAACCTTGAAAATTTACGTGTTCTGACGTCATAGGATGTTTTACTCTTTGATAAACATCCTGATTTACTGATTAATATCATTAATCATTAATGATCATTAATGGTCATTAATATCAGTTTTCACAAGTCAACGCAATGTACGGAAGCGATAGGTTAGGTTAGGCACTGCATTCTTATAAAAGGAAAAACATTTTACTTCATAATAATTGGTGTTTAATAAGGATATCAAACACTTTAATGTGTCGTAATAGTGAATCGTGTTGTTAACAGCCAGTAAATAAAGTAATAATAATATAATTACTATTATGTTGGAACGTTTTGTATGAAGTTTTAGTCTATAAAAAATGAGTTAATTAAACAAAATCATGTTTAGGAAATTAAAATAATGTAAGATATTATGAAAGAATTATTGTATTATGTTGCGTGCATAAACAAATGTGTTAGTATTCCGAAAGTAAAAACTTTGCCTATAAACCTTATAGGAGAGCTATTTTATTTATTATTTATTTGAATCACAAACGCCAAAAGTTTGAAGGGTAACACGAAACTCTACTAAAGAAATGGTTATCCTATGTTTATATTTTGCTATTAAAGATTCCCGTTTTTAATGTATTACTATAGATTGTAAGAGTATAGAATATAGTATTATATACTTATTTCCTGTTTGAAATAAAGTGTTTTATTAAAACAATTTAAAAGTTGGAAATATGTGACAAATAACACAATGCGATACCGGGCTGATAAATTACGTGAATTGCGTCTGTTTAACGAAATGTGCTGTTGACAGATCTCGATGTATGCCAACGCCCAGCGGTAAGCCCCAGTGTTATTAATAGTTTGCTTTTGCTTTTGTCATTGTGTTGTGTAATAGTATTGGTGCTAAATTTTGAATATGCTTTAATTTTACCGCGAGCGAAAAGTGCACTATCAGATCGATTGACTATGAATAGTTACAACAAGTATTAACTTTTTAAATCTAAACTTAAAAAAACACAAGGCTAGTATTACATACAATACCACTTTATCTGCAGAATTTTAAATATAAATTATTGATTGCTTTAGTCATTTAATGGTATAACTTTAGTAAAACATATCCCTGGGAATCTTAGTGATGATATTCTAAAGGGCATTCAAAGAGGCAAGTAGAGTATACGGTAAATAAGCTTAATTAAATTTAATAAATTGTTAAGATTGAGCCAGTCCTCTAGAGCTCTCGATACTGAAGCGATAACATCTCGAGAGGTAACCCTCCTCATGAAAAGCTCTCAGCGGAATAAGATTGAACGAAGAAATCACGCTTCATTACCTTCAGTTAAAATCACTTTTAATTCACCACTAAAAGACCAAAACGTACAGAATTTAAGTAATTTCTAGTTGTCAAAGAAAATATAACAGCAGAGTAGTATTATATGATTAAAGCCTAAAAATAAATACCACATTAAATATATTTCGTACAGAAAAAACCTTGAGCACTTTGTAACTATACAGAAGTACAATCATTATTAAGTTTACTAGTTAGGATTTTATGTCTCAGCTCATAAATACAAAATTTACTTTTCGTATTAAAATGCATAGTATCCAACTATATTTTACTGAGTAAATACATAGTAAAATCATCTCGTTTGTCAGAACATCTGTTTCAGAAAGATATTGAAGGTTTAGTCGAAAGGGTCTTGAAAGGGTATGCTGCAAAGGCATGCATATCTTTGTGCGAGCGTTTCATGACTATCCATTCCTGTGTCGGAGAACGAGCTTTCAACTAGTTGTATAATAAAGGAACAATCTCACGGAGATTGGAATTTTAAAAAAGAAGATACATTTATTTGTGTGTCGCTATAAAACCAATAATAATTAATTAGAAGACTATCTTGAACTATCTAAATACTAATTTAGTAACTTAAATAAAACCTCAACACGACAAAAGTCTGTAAAGGAAAATAGTGCACTTCTATCAATTTAATTGATATTTCTGAGGTTATGTCCACTCCCAAATAGAACATAAACCCAAAGTGCTGACAATCTTTCAATCCATCGCAGGAAATAACAATTTACATCAAAGGTCCCCCAAACTTGTTGATGAAGAAACGCACTAAAGTAGTCATTTATTACTATCCGTTTTTTTTTACAAATTTATAGATAAAACAATACTTAATTGAAGCCCATCATGTATTGAAATATAAATGTATTGGAATGATAAATAAATGCTATATTAATTTATGGAACTATTTGAAATAAACTGATATCAACAATCATTTTAAATTCCAACTCCAAAAATATTTTCCTCTCTAGTAAATTAAAAATAAACATGGAGGCTCGGAAGACAATTCCAATAAACTGAACACGGCCACAGTCCATTCGCATTCCATAACAGTGGCCGTGTATAAACTGAGTTTATGTTCCTTTAAATCTCGTAAATATAACGTTTGTATTGTCAAAAGTTTATTCCTGTTCTCTCTTAACCCAACAAAGTGTAAAGTATTGTGGAATGAATTTACAGTAAATAAACAAGTTGTAACTAAGTCAATCTCTTTTTATTGTAGCTTTTCATATCATTTCTAAATGTTATAGTATTAATATAGACTATGGATTCGTCCTTTCCATATTTATATACCATACCGGTACCGACACGGGATAATTCAGGACTGTTATAAAAAAATAACAAAATTAAACATTACTTACCTTGTTGATGGTCATAAAATCAACCTCATAACTTCTTTAACGTGTGCGTTACATTTCCAGCAGTATTTATATTTACATTGTACCTAAAACACCTGTTTTTAATGTTGTGCCAAATTTGTTATCAAATCAACAGCTGTACAAAATAATTGTGTACCGTTCTTCTATAATATTTATATGGAATTTCGAAGGCCCGTGATGCGTAGCTCTGAGGACCAAATACATTATAAGGGATTCTGCAATCCTACATGGCAATATCTCTCTAACGACATGCGTAAATTTCTTCTACGACGCATCCACGCTGAGAAAAGCGTACCATAATTTTGGTCTTGTCTATTAATATAATAATTAATGGTTTAAAGAAATTTACGATATTTATTATGATACTCAACCTCTTTTCTACTCTCTATAGTTAATATAATAGAATAATCATATAGCGTTAGCTGGTTCCCTATGGTATTCTTTGTCTCTAAGTGATAACATTGTATGTTAACATAAAAAGTCCACCACCAAACATAGTTCAGCTTTAAAGGTAATAAATAACAATTTAAAATATTAAAACTGACACCAATACTACTTTAACCTGTGTCTATATAACAAGTGTGGCTGCAGTGTATTGTAGCTTGAATAGTCCACATCATTTCGCCACTAACGAGGACAGACTCGCACGACAATGGCAGCATTGTGGTATTGTTTCTGTTACCGAGTCGGTCATTGTATGGAGAGGATGTCAAATATTTATTGTTACTGCAACAACTGTTAATTCTATTTATACAGATTTAATCTGTTAATTATTTTATTTTGCAAATCCTTAAATGTATGGAACGTACAAAAAATGTAATGAGTACAAAACAACGTAGCACTTTAACTGAAATCAGTGAATACTCATCAATGAGTTTTTAGAATATTCCAAACACTCCAATGCAAAAATAAACTATAACTCTAACTGTACTATACATAACTGGAAAATATATGTAGGTTGATTTCGTATACTTAAAGGACCTACCAAAAATTGGCCCATTTACCTCACTGAGGTATTTCAAGTTTCTGTAATTAAAGACCTAAATCTACAGGTTTGTGATTTAGTGGAAAGTTTGTTTATACCAAGGACGAAATGGACCTTTTATACGTATCTAATATGATAGTCAGGACTACATCCCTGGGTTCAACGATTGATGGACCCTAGCAGACAAAAGTCATTCAATAATTAGGAATGCCCTGTGAACTTGGGATTGAGGAAGTGACACTCAGATCATATCAACATGCAACAATATTTGTTTAACAGTAACATTGGTATTCAATTTTAGATGTAAGATGCATTGGATTAAAGGGGATCGTTATTAGCTGACTAGACACGCCTTTCATATGGAATGTTTGACTGTCACGGAACATGTTTTAGTTGGGATGATAGAGTTACGTTAGAAACTACTTTAAATAAACTGTAGGTAATCGTTCCTCCTGGGCCTTTATCTTAATTAGACTCAGTGCAGTCAGAGTCCGTGGAAGCCTTATGTCTCAGAAGGACACGTTCTTACATTCTCTTTCACAAATTTTAGTTATTATGTGTATTATTTATTGTATTTGTAAACGTTTTCGTAAAACAGCTTGACATGCAGAAATGTTATATTTTATGAAACAACATAGGTAGACTCTTTTGTATATGATGAGTCCTAACTTATTCATTATATCTTTGATTTAAATGTACCGTAAACCTATAGAGAATATACAAACAAGATAAAGTATTTACATATTACCCCACTCACTGATAAATACATCCTGAAACGATGCTCGTTGGGGAAAACTCAACGCAAACTTAAACGCTGCTTGCCGCAGATCTAACTTTCCCTGTTTTACTGTACACAATTTGGAATAAATTAAGAGATATAAAAGATAAAACCTTGAAACTTTCACCACTTCATATTGATAATTTATACTAACCTTTAGATTGTGGAAAACATTGTTCAAGATAAATAAATTTAAACAAGTTTCATTATTTTATTTGTACTATAACTTGTTCAGCTTTTTTTAATGAGTTACTTTTTATGTATATAATTTAGCATGTTTACCACAATTAAAAAATTGCTACATGTATAATAGAACTAAAAAGGTTTATTGGATTCGTTCAAAGACCATAAAAGTTACACACACACAATCTATTAAGTCAAAACAGTGGCTCCGAGACAATTAAGTTGAAAACAAAGCAAAATCTCCACATATTATTCAGTTTATTATATAGAAAAGGAAATAACAGTATATAATGGTAATTCTATCCAAAAATATTATAACAAATAAACCTAGGGAGTCCTCCAATAACAGCAGGGTTAGCAGGGTTGGATGATTTCCTACTAAGAAATCTCCCAATATTTTCTGTAATCGTATATATGTAGCCATCATTTTGCAAATATTGAAATGTATGAATCAGATTCACGATGACTTCGAACCTTAAATTTATGATTTTATTTTAAGAATTCCAACAAAACAAAATTGAAAGCAATTTGTCCCAAATCTGCTACGACAATACGATAAGTGTTATGTATTATCAAAGTATACACCGTCGTAGAATGATTAGCTGATTAGCAGGTGAATGGGAGTTTTTGTTATTTACTAATTGTAGCTTTAAACTTTTAATATCATCGTTCAAACTTGAATTACTTTAATATCTTAAGGACATTAAAATAGACAACTTTTTTAGTTCTAGCTAAATGTATTCCTAAAGTTCGGAACCACTGAAAATATGCAACCAGTGAACTGAATCAAACCTGTAAAGAGTTTTTTTTACATTATATTATCAAATTGTCTCCATAACATTAATTTAATCTTCCATTTATTATTTTATAGCAATAATACAAAATAAACTGATGACTAAGATGGCATTCTAAAAACGTATTACACATTAAAGAATATTCGGCTTTAGTTTAAAATTTGTCACGATATACACTGGGTTTCATATCCGCTCCTACCAGGTAACCCTTATATTTTAAAAAGTGAATTTATTCTGTGGTTTAATTTCAATGTTTTCAGGAAGTGTAAATGCTATTGCTCCATAGATTTTTAATCAGCAACTGATGCAGGTGGAGCCACTGGGATGATATTTGAATAATTCACACTCCAACAACGCTGTCCCGTACGAATATGAGAGTAGCTGATTTTTTTATGCTTGGTTATCTTTTGTTTCCATAAACATTAACCCGAAATTTGCTACGTATTTTCCACGCAATAAAGATTTTAGAACCAACAACTGAGATCAAAAACGGCTACTTTGACTGATGAAGTTAGCAACGGGTTTGTCTATGACTTCGCAGTCCGTGAAATTTGTTTGAATACATCAAACCACATAATCATGATTATGGAAAGACACAGCTGGTGATAGTTCAAGAAGACACAAAAGCTATGGGGCTGCACTACAAGTATCTACATAATCAATAAGCGATGATCACTAGAATACTACAAATAAGTGTTATTGCAAGATCAACCTTTTTTTCAGTACTTCTGACAAATTATGTTCCAAAAGGAAAAAGACCTAATGCTGCAGCTTTTAATAGTTTGCAGTTTAAAATAAACTTACGCAAATGAAGTTCCTGGGAATTGGGATCAGCGAGTGACCTAAACTAAATTTCCAATCGTTCCCTTTTTCAACTCAAACAACCGTATGTCTTTATAAATACTGACGTTCCTCAAAATAGCTTAACACTTTGATGATTTACTTTACAAGATTTAAAATTTGCTAATTGGACTTAAATAAACGGTATCAGGAAACTGACACATACTTTCTCCCTTTTAGCCCAACTTTAATGAATAAATTACTTTTTATTTACTAAATATAGAATACAAAGCACGGTCGAATGTACAGAAAATCTTGTAATTAAGTTGTTTTAAAAAACATCCACCCAAATCCCTGCTTTGGAGGCACTACAGAATCCATTGCTACACTCGTGGTTTTAAGAGGGGAAATGCCCCCTATTCCCCCCCAGGGTTATTAAGGGCAACATATTTCGAGTTTCCTCTGTTGGTCAATGCTAACTTGACAAGCATATCAAGTTTGAACGAAATTGATCAGTAAATAAGAGAGAAATAGTAATTTTTTATTCCCCATAAGAATAACATTCGACAACGTACTGCGTTTACCGCAAAATGAAAATTTCAATTTTCTCCGAAACCAGCAATCGTAGAATAGTAATTCAAAATACTAAATTATTTAGTTTTTTGAGCTCTTTTTAATGGTGAATAGTAATATTTTTTATATTATGTATTTTTATGAAAAATCCAAAAAACTGAATTTTTGATGTTTTAAGTCCTGTAATTTCTGAACCCGAATTTTTGCAGGAATGCGGGTGGTGCCGTTTTGTTGGAAAACTAAAGTTCTACAATCGAGTAAAGTTTAATCAAAATCGTTTGAGCCGTTTTTGAGAAATTTGGATTTTTCATTTTTTTTGGCGGTTTTTGGGGGATAATTACCCTTAAAAATCAAAAATTCAAAAAAATGAAAAAAATTCCTGGAGGTATCGTGGATTAGTACCTACATGCCAAATTTCATAAAAATCGGCACATTTATTAAGGCTCTAGCTCTGTACACATCCACACAGACACACACACACACACACACACACACACACACACACACACACACACACACACACACACACACACACACACACACACAGACAGACATCACGTAAAAACCACTTTTTGGGTTCAGGGAGCTCCAAAACAAATATTTCCACTAACAACTCAAATTCGAAAATTTTTACAAAAACAATACTTTCTCCATATACTATGTATATGGGGAGAAAGTAAAAATGAAAGCAGATAGTAATTAAGGTGGTGCATTATATTGAATATTTATTTAGATGGAATTAAAATTGCGTTTTAAACATAATCAATATTATAATGAATAGTATAATGAAATGTTTATACTAAACGTACTAAGCGCCAAATCATTAATTTATAATATCGACGTGAGCTGCTATTTTAAAAATACTAAGTCGTTAAAAATTCAAACAGTACAAATAAATAAAAATAATCAAATCTTTTATAAATCACTCATATATTTCTCAGATTGCCCCGTTTACTGACCCCAACCCCAACTTTTAAATCCTTATTAAGAACTAGAAACTCTTATTTATATTTTCTGCAAATAATTTACAGTTCGCGTCAACTCAAAGGTTATGAAATAAAGGCAAATTAAAAATATATAATTTCCGTGCATGTTTTCAAATATCAAGCAAAAGGCTTTGGAAACATTAAACATGTTACTAGTGACCTTTTAATTCTCAATGGCTAATCTGAACATTTGAATAAGAAATATTTTTCCTAAAAATAAAAAATAAACAGTTACAGAACATGCAAACATTATACCGGCAACCGTTATAATAGATTTGACACTTCCAAGAAACTAAGATTATAAAACATTCTGGTTCGGATTGATGATTTCACTTTACTATAATAACAAAAAATTATACATGTGTTATTTTCTTTTTCTTGAAAAAAAATACTACTCGGAAAGAGATTTTAAACCTTCAACTTAGGTCTTCTAATTGAGTATGGCTTTACCAACAAAGTAAACATTTATTTAAATGAGCAAAATCTATTCTAACAAGAAGCTGTATTTTTTAATACTTAGTGAGTAAGAATCCAACAAAGAAGGAAACTTCAAATAAAGAAACAAGTGTCAACATACAAGTTTAGACGCACTTATTGGACACTTCGACATTATTGGAGACGTGCTGGCTTGGTAAACGGAAGTTTATTTTGTTTTAACTTGAGAGATGATACATTCTCAGATATATTAGTGGGTAGTGAGATGTCAATTTCAATTGACTTTGTCTTATTACTACCTCAGAATAATGACAAATTCCTCGTGCATTAAACTACCACACTATGACTGACTGTTTAATTTCACATACTCGTTGTCATAGATAGTTTATAGTTTTAACAAGAGCTTTATTTAGTTTGGTCAACAAAGTTGTATACAGAATTTTCAAATTCAAATAGGATCCTCAAAGCATTTCTAGAACTACACTTTATTGGTTTTGTAAAATTAAAAAATAAAATAAAAAATAATTTCGGGTAAAAGGTAGGTTAATATCAGTGTAAAGCAAATTTAAAACTGTTAAAACAGATACTATCAACATTATGTAACATTGAAATACAATAACTTTCCTCAATATGACATTAAACAAGCTTCTTGCCTTAAAAACTAAACATATATCACATAGATAATACTTTGAAAACTAATCCAAGCTGCATTTGATCAGTATAAGTCCAATATGAATAGCACCAACACATTTTCATATACAGTCTTTTTGTCAATAATATTTTTAACAATAATTCCTAACTACTTCGCTTAAGAAATGTTAAAAAATATAAACATATGTTGTTACCAACAAATATTTATGATATTCTCAATACACTAATAGTTTACCTGTTCACAAAATATTTTATCTGAAACTACTACCAAATATATTTATTTATGAACAAAAACTTGATTAGATTACAATTAGTTTTAAATCATTACAATATAAAGACAACGGTTTTGTTAAAAATATAAAATCGGGACCTGCAATTATTTATTATTTGCAAGGGGTTATACAAAATGTTAGTAATTATCCTACTCTTTAAATGAAATAAACGCGTTTCTTAAACAACTGACGTTAGATAGTATTACAATCCGACAGCTTAGACTGACAACAACTAAAACCAGTTATCATGGAAGTCAGACTTTATAAAGAAAACTCGGAGTAGATACTGTGACTGTCGAGCAAATGTTATCCCAGATGAAACAGATAAAATTAAGGGCATCAACTGAGCCCGACAAGAAGGTCCGGAAGGCTTTGCTGATCTTCCCCTGACACTGATCTCTTACTTAAGACGAGCCTTACAGGAACACATGGTTATAGCAAGTTCTTTACTTTCATCAACATATTCCTGTGTTGTAGTAACAACGGTGTAGTTAATATTGCCTGATGAACATTGACTTTTTAATGTATAACAAGGGTCTTCTCGTAATTCACTTTTTGTCCTAATGAATTAAGCACGGAATGAAAATAACGTAATAACACAATCTTAAAAGACTTTGATTTATTGGCAGTTCCACTGACAAAATGCTTCTATAGGAAGATACACAAAATTTGACTTTTTTAGAGGTTTCCTACATTACAGGAGTACCTGTATGTATTGTCGTAACATCTTTATATTTTTCTGTTTTAAGTGCCTTCACCATTTTTATTGTATCTTAGGGATTGAATTCTCAAGTGAGGCCAACGATGAAAGCTCTCCCTAACTTCAAAATGAATTAAACATTGTGAGGGTATTTTCTTTGGTATAGTAACTGACTGATTGCATTTAGTTAACATACTCAGCCCCTGCATTCTGCAGTTATTAAAATTATTCCACTAAAACGGTTTTTGAATATTTTAAAACTTTAATACAGATTTTTACATTTCCCATACAAATTAACATTGCACACATAGATGAAAATGGTTGATAAGACTAGTTGCAACTACATGTTCCTGTACTCTACAGAAAATATCAACTGTATTAGAAAATACAATTTAATAACATAATGATATTTCATATGTAATCAAGTAAATATTTTTTTAAGTAATAAGTGTTAAGTCAAGAGTTAAAACTGTTTTAGCAGACACTCTTGTAACATAATTTGTAAAACTATATCAGAAGTTGTAATTACTTACTTGTTCATCTAAATCAATAAGAAACTTGACGTTAAAGTTTAGTCCGTAAAACGAACCGAGGATAAAGACTGTTCAAACAGACACAGTTTGGACTCACAGCTTCTCGCAACTTAGAAAACCATTTATATTACATACTACTAACAATCGAGTGTAACAGCTTTGGCATTGTTAGGGTTAAAGTATTGACATTATTGCTTTTAACGGTATTATCGATAAGTAGACTTACGGCTGTTTAACTAATCAATGTTTTACTTGTCTAAGCTTACATTAAGTGGCACTCTAGTCTTGCTGGGTTATCTAAATCTGATTATGTATAGACATTTCATGAGTTAATTGTACTTTTGAATCTATTTTATCTACAGGAAGCTGTATCTCAGTGTAAGTATAATACACGTCTGTAATGTTCTGATATCAGGATACTAAAAGATAGAAGCTGTATGTGAAGACTTTTAAACCAAACAAGGTGTTAAAACAAAAGTTTTACTCTAACCGCAAATATACTTCCTAGGCGTTCAGTACTTTGTAACATTGTCCCCCAGAAAGACCCTCTTAGGAGAGTGTAATAGATTCGTGCTAGAAACCACTTCGCCAATTCACTACTTCACCACTTCACCACTTCGCCAATTCACTACTTCACCACTTCACCACTTCGCCAATTCACTACTTCACCACTTCACCACTTCGCCAATTCACTACTTCACCACTTCACCACTTCGCCAATTCACTACTTCACCACTTCACCACTTCGCCAATTCACTACTTCACCACTTCACCACTTCGCCAATTCACTACTTCACCACTTCACCACTTCGCCAATTCACTACTTCACCACTTCACCACTTCACCACTTCACTACCTCACCACTTCACCATCTTGCACGATCACGCGCTAGAAAATAGCTGTCTCATAAATCATCCCCAAATATTAACAATAGTTAGTTTTTATTTTGTACAAACTATTATCAATAGTGATAGGCTGTTTCTCCAAAATTGCTAGATAACGTTTTGGTAGTTTAAAATAAGTACGATGATGACATTTCGAATAATGCGTTGAAGGATGATGCGCCTCAACAGGTAATATTGGGAGAAGCAGGTAGAAAAGCCAACTGTTTTACACTAGAGCTCCCTCTGAATGTTCTTATTGTAGCCGTAAACAGTAACCCTGTGAACTTTGCAATATATATATTTTATCCACCTAAAATATAGCTTTTTCCTCAGCAAAGCACATTATTTTCTGGGCTTGTCTCTCTATGTTGTAAATTACGCCTTAAGATAAAATCTGTTGGTATTCACGTCCAAAAAATGTACAATATATATTACATATTATATCTTCGATATCAAATCCAATGATGACGAGGATTACAAGTTTCATGGTTGCCAACTCCTGTTTTGACAACAACAAAATTTAAAATTAAGCTATATTATTAGAATTGAACATTGACAACGTTAATAAAAGAATATATTTTAAAACATTGTATACATTCCGACTGTACATTGAAGGGTAGTAGAAATTAGGTCATAGCCCCATAGAATATTAACTGTTAAATGTGAAGTTTTTAAACAAAGTTCTAATTTAAATAATCTGTTATATTCGATATGAGTTGAGTAGTATGGAAAAACAATGCATTCCATTAGGTTTCATAATGACAAAAATTATTTAAATTATTAATTTTAAATGGTGCTCAAGTGAGGCTTTAGTAAAGTCGTATATATTTCGTAGTATTAAGTAGTGTGTATTAAGACACAGTTCTATTGAAATTACCAGACATTCTGCCTGTTAGTAAAAACAGATAAAATATTGTGATGAAAAGTTCCAACTTATTTATACAAATGATTATAGACAAGATATATATTTAAAACGTATATTACTACCACTTATTTTAATTTCGATAGAAAATTAAATTCTATTTATCAACCAGAAATCTTTCTAAATACGGACTTATATTTAAAATAGAGAATTTCCGGACCACCCAAAACGAAATATAACAAAAGCTTCGGCCACAATAAAGTAAGCAATAGTTTACAATAGTTTACGAAGCTCTGATATTACTACGCTTTAATTGTGTCATTTTACTCTTGAGTATCCATAAACTTTAATACTTTTAACAAATTTAATAAATGAAGTTGTTAAAAAGCTTAGAAGTTTTACAAAGTAAAAAGGTTCTTGACTGTAAGACAATAAGTAGATTACGATGGCCGCTCGGCCAGTGGAGATGTACATGACTTGATTTGATTACTGTCAGACTGGTTACATGACAGAAATTGAGGTGGAATACATACATTCTTGTTTCAGTTTGGTTAGAAGGAATTAGATTTTCCAGTGAATAATTATAAATTTAATGCATTTGATTACTGGATATTTTCAATTAAATTTAGTTAGTTTTTTTGTAATTTGACACTTCTGTGTACCAAAATGGGGATAATTCATTAAAAGGAAAATAATAGAATTACATAAATTTGATAAGTTCACTGACATTCTTCGATTAAGACATTGTAGCTTATAAAACGTCTAAAATGTTTGATACATTAATAATCGGTTTGAACTACAAAAAGAATTTGGTTTTAAATTAAATAAGATTTTGTGGCGAAAATAGAAAACTAATTGAATTAAATTGATTTAAGTATATATGTTTGTTTAAATAACGTTGATTGTGTTGCAGTTTTTTTTTAACGTCATGAAATATATTCCGGTTAAGATAATTTCCTCTTGTTTGATTATATTTCACTCAACACTGAGTTGAAATTTTACATCAACACTATATTGCTGTTCCTCCAAACTCAATTAAAGCACATAGTAAAATAAGGTAACGGTAGAGCATTGGTGAGAAATGCCATGAATCCCAGGTAAATATTATTGCTTGGATTTTTTAAATGTTTAAACAATTTTCAAAAGTTGTAAATTTTTACATTTTTTATAATTACTTATGAACTGGTATTACTTGGTTTTATTATTTGGAACGGGTATATTTTAGAATATTTAGACAAATATATTTAATACAACCTCCGAAACCTAAAAACTAAATACTCCTGTTTGAATGTATTATTTAACAACTTATTTATAGTTTAAAGATATTTTATGTTTCTTCATCTAAAATCAAGGCAGCCGTGTAGGGTAAAAGTGTAGTGCCTGTGCACTGTGTAGGGTAACATTTTTTAAATTCTTTACTCATAATCCACTAACAAACTAAGTGTAATTTTTGGTAGTATTTAGTTTGTTTTCTATTTATAATATTAATGTTAATATTAATATTAATATTATAAAATTTATAATATTTATCACAGTACCACAATAATTTATTAATAATCGTTCGATTGAATTAATTATATCTTTATAGTAACTTACAAAATTAATTAAACCTTAATTTAAATACAAATATTTAACTTAGAGACAATAACTCTTATAATATAATATAACAACAGGACAGTTTCTATTGAATTAAAAAATGCCAAAATTAAAGAAGCCAAATTCAATATCTCCTGAATAATTCAATATAATGTGTAAATAATAATAATAAATAATATAGTATTATAATTAATTATTTATATTATAATACTAATATTTCCTAAAATTTGGATATTCCAACTTGAGTACGGTATCTTCAAAAACGTAAATATTGGTATCTAAACTCCAATGTTGAATGTTGTTTATTACAAAGTATATTGATTACTTATGACTTACAGTGATTATATAATAAAAAAATTGATTGTGTCCAATTGAGATTACACCTACTCTTTATGTAAATTGATATAGAAAATAGTATACTAGGGTTTTCTTAAGAATATATTTTGTGAGATAAAGAGAGGTTTACGTTAACCAAAAGAGGGCTTAAAACTTTCCTCGTTTAACGTTATAAAACATTTTAGCCAAGAAACTGTTTCAGGTATTTCTGGTCTCTTGATGAGATTTTAATGGCTCTCTGCTTGTAATCCTTATTACAAAGTTTCTTATTAAAAACTACTCGTTTTAAACGTACTATGTTTTAATTTTGAGTTGTACTATATTTAATTACTTAAAATAAAATAGGTAAAGTTTGGCATAGGTAAAGTTTGGCTTGAATAAATGTTTATGTAAAAAGGGAAATGCTTTTTTTTCATAACCACATGTAATCTAACATTTTTAGTAGTACTATATTGTTTATTTTTATTTTTGAATTTACGGTAAATGGTAATATTCACATAGTAAATGTAAATAAACCTTTGCATATGAACACATCTGTAATAAGTTGATTATTTCTTCTATTTATAAAAAATAACGTCATTGTAAAAAGAACTCGATCAAACATAATTAGAATTTTGGTTATATAAGTTAATGTATTTAAAACCCAGGAGAAAAAAATATTTACAACAAGAAACTGTAAATAATCCTTTCGCTTCTGCATCACGATATTTTGTCAAACTTTAATGTTGTAATACCATATTTGTGTAAATCAAATCTAAAATCCGAGGTATTATTTTAAAATAATTATGTAGTTAGGGAAGCCATAACTAATAATATTTTGTTGTATGCAAAACAGAATGATATTTTTATTATGACAAAAGAATAAATAGAACAAGCAAACATAAAATATTGAATAAATTTATTCCTAATAAAGAGAATATTAAGTTCTCAAATAGAGAATGCTAGAGGGTGAAGCGTCTGTTGGTTAAGTTCTATAAGTCAATATAAAGACATCGACTGCAGAACCCATATACCGATAAACCGCCGTTTTAAAACAGATAAAATTATTTACAAGTCATAATAATAACTGCATTACGTACGGGGTAAATGCAAATGGCATAGTAAAACACCGTTTAAGTCTTAACTTACTGATTCCTACTTATATACTGACCTATTATGTATTTTACATAAATCTTCTCTCAATTACCAGGTTTTATATATTTTAATACGTAGAAATTTGTTCATGGGGAGAACAAATAAAGTGTCTTTTTGAAAATACTTTGGAAAAAATATTATAAACAGTATTAGAATTTATTATACAGTTCTTTCGGAAATTATAGTTTTTACTCTAAACCAAGCAGTAATATCCTGTTCTCTTTATTGTTCCATACAATAGAATAAACCTTGATATATTTTACTGCTCCGTTCGTGACGACCCCACTTGACTCTCCTACGCATGTTTTGCCCCCGTGATACCAACTAAGGAGCCAATAGAACAACCCGTTATGATAAGAAAGGTACCGAATCGGACTCGAAGGTACTCAAAAATAGTATCAAAAGAACTTTACGCTAGGGCATCAAAAATCAATTCCTTTCTTTACTGAAAGAAGAATATTTCAAACAACAAGAAGAAAGGTGAAGGGTTTTAGCGAATTTCCCCTATAGGGAAGAAGCTATTACCGTAGTCGGCATGGTAAGACCTAGGCCCGGGACCATGATAACTTTTCGTTTTGAGGTCCCCAGACCCCAAAAACACCATTCGTTCGAAACTGTGTATATATATATATATATATATATATATATATATATATATATATATGTGTCCGTGAGCACGTTAACTCTCGTAAAAATTATCCGATTTTGATGAAATTTGGTATAAACGTGTAAAGCAACATTTATGACTTTAAGTTCGAAAACCAGCCAGATCGCTCTATCCGAAGGGGTATTTTGGGGGGGGTTTTGTACCCCAAAAATGTGTTTTTCGAATTATTTTCATATAATTTTGGAAATAGTCAAATTTTATTTTTTCCCATTGGATTCAGCTTAAAAAAACACACAATTTGGTATTTTGATCATTTCTCTACGTCAATTGGTTACTGAGATATTGAAAGTGCTAAACACAGTACGTTGTCTAATGTTATTCTTATGGAGAAAAATAAAAATTTTATATCTCGCTTATTTATGAACCTATACTGACGAAACTTGGTATACGGCTTCATCTGGTTGTGGACCATTGATATTTGCTCAAAAAGACACTTTTTTACCCAAGGCTCCCATAGCAGCAAACCTGCGTACTCAGCCCCATGTTATTCTTATGGAGAATAAGTAACGTGTTATCTGCCTTCATTATGAAAATAAATTAATGAAATTTGGTATGTGGCTTTACCTACATGAGTTATATTGATGTTTGTATAAAACCCAATTTTTTGTGTTCCTTGCTTCAGCAAACCTGCATACTCAGCTGCCATGTTATTCTTATGGAGAATAATTAAAATGTCTTAAATCGTTTATTTATGAATGTATACTGATGAAACTTGGTATGTGGCTTTATGTGGTATTAAGATACATATATATGCATTGGAAATTCGCTGAGTACGCAGGTTTGCTGCTACGGGGGTATTTTAAGAATTTAGTAGTTAAAATGAGTGAATTCTTAGTTAACAATTTATTGTTTGGGGTGATACGTTATTAAGACTGTGTATATTATGTTTTCAATGTTCCATCAGTCGAGATAAACAAGTTTCACGAAGTTTTGGGGCCTGGAATCTGATCCCATCTTCAGGTGAGAATGATACCTAAAACATAAAACATGATCGGCACATCTGCTGGAAAACATTATGGATAAGCTAAAAGACGGAACTGTAAAAGCAGAGAAAAAATAAAACTAAAACAAACATAAAATAACGAGTTGAGCTGTCCCGACCAAATGTTTAGCTTTTGCGTATAATGTCTTGATTTATTTATTAATTAACTTAAGTGTAAACATTTAAGAAATTTTTGTTGTAGTTTAAGACGATATTTTATTTATAAATATTTATAGTGAGACCATTAACGGTGACACATCGATTGAACGTGGATTTTTAGTTAGTACAAATAACTACTAAACATACTCTAATTGGTTTTATTAATGAATTTTATTTTGTGTAATTAAGCCTAAACTGTGAGTGAATAGACCAATTTATTATCTTTAATTATGCAAAAAATTATACATTCTGACGAGTTATTATTGTTAGGCTTTTCTTTAAAATTATGTAAGCCAAGTTAATACAACAGTTTTGTTATAACATAATAGGAAATAACATCCTTCATTAGGATAATTTCGGCCGGAGCTCCAAATGAGGGCTAACTCGTTTACAACAAAGTTGGCCGACAGAGGCACTCTTGCAGTTGCGGAAACTAACTGGAAATTACCCTTATTCATGACAACATCAAATAATGCATACTTATAAAGCATTCCTAGGCATTAAGCTAGTGTGATTTGTTTAACATAACTCCATTATCTGAACCAATTTTGACGATGGTGATACTAAACAAATTTGCTCAATCCGAACTTGTGCTAAGGTAATTAGGTTTCGATAGTTCCAATTTGAAAGTCAATATAGATCACCCACAACTTTCATTTATTGCTTTTAAGGTTAACATAGAAATCAACACAGTGACTGAAATTCGCTAATAACTCATTTATATTCCAAAATGTTTGTATAATTGTAGCAAAGGTTTTCCTAAAAATAAACTCATAATTTGTGATGCATATTTTACACCACACAAAGCCACGGCACAATTGTCATCATTCGATAGGCGCGGAAATGGAGCATATAATTTCGGAAATCTCAAAAAGAAGTCTCCTTCGACATTAATGTTGGCAAATTTAATTAGTTTATGACTACATTGGAAGTTGTCTCTACCAGCAACAAAAACATGAAGATAATTATTTGTTCTCATCTATTGAAGTGAAAACACGAGGAAGATTGTTTTAAAGTAGACCCAAAGGCTCATCGTTGCCCCGGAATTAATTCAATGGATAAAGTTCACTTTTGAGGGGTTGAATGCCTTTGAACTAAAATAAACTTTTCCTAAACATGAACTTAACGCATCCTTAATCTTTTGCTAAATACCGTCCTAAATTTTATAAATGAATGAAAGTATTTACAAAATATGATGGCTTTGGGAAATAGTTTTTGCGAGTTAAATTAAACAAATTAAAATCACGTAAACTCTTAATTTACAGATTAAACGAAAAGATAAAATAATTACGAAAATATGTTATTTACTTAATTTTTTTAGTTTTCATTAATTCTCGAAATAAATAATATATATTGATCTTATTTTTACATATATTTAATAGTGTATTTTTAAGTACCCTAAACATTCTAAAGATATAAAAGATTATTAGTTAGGATTTATATAATACAATTTAGAATCCAATCAAAGAATTTTTAAATGATTAATTCGTATTATATACAAATCATTTTTATTCGTTTGGTGTTCATGTACAGTTTACTAGCAGTTACTCACAGTTTTATTGGCGACAATTTATAACATAACACAAATATTAACCAGCACTATAAAATTCTTTTAGCGAATTTTCCCCTATAGGGAAGAAGCTATTACCGTAGTCGGCATGGTAAGACCTAGGCCCGGGACCATGATAACTTTTCGTTTTGAGGTCCCCAGACCCCAAAAACACCATTCGTTCGAAACTGTATATATATATATATATATATATATATATATATATGTGTGTCCGTGAGCACGATAACTCTCGTAAAAATTATCCGATTTTGATGAAATTTGGTATAAACGTGTAAAGCAACATTTATGACTTTAAGTTCGAAAACCAGCCAGATCGCTTTATCCGAAGGGGTATTTTGGGGGGGTTTTGTACCCCAAAAATGGGTTTTTTGAATTTTTCACATATAATTTTGGAAATAGTCCAATTTTACTTTTGACCATTGGATTCAGCTTAAAAGAACACACAATTTGGTATTTTTATCATTTCTCTACGTCAATTGGTTACCGAGATATTGAAAGTGCTAAACACAGTACGTTGTCTAATGTTATTCTTATAGAGGAAAAGAAAAATTTTATATCTCGCTTATTTATGAACGTATACTGACAAAACTTGGTATACGGGTTCATCTGGTTGTGGACCATTGATATTTGCTCAAAAAAACAATTTTTTTCCAAAGGCTCCCGTAGCAGCAAACCTGCGTACTCAGCCCCATGTTATTCTTATGGAGAATAAGTAACGTGTTATCTCCCTTAATTATGAAAATAAATTAATGAAATTTGGTATGTGGCTTTACCTAAATGAGTTATATTGATATTTGTATAAAACCCCATTTTTTGTTTTCCTTCCTCCAGCAAACCTGCATACTCAGCCGCCATGTTATTCTTATGGAGAATAATTAAAATGTCACAAATCGTTTATTTATGAATGTATATTGATGAAACTTGGTATGTGGCTTTATGTGGTATTAATATACATATATATGCATTGGAAATTCGCTGAGTACGCAGGTTTGCTGCTACGGGGGTATTAGTTTAACCATGTTACTTCCTTTGTCCTAACTGACAAAAAACTACAACTGGTAATTTTATAAATTATATGCTTCCATAAGATTTTCATTGGAACTTTCTGGACCCGTGGGGAGGAGCCCTAAGTTTGGACGTAGACATTATCAGCTCTATATGTTAATGTGATATTTAAGCTGTTTTCATGCAAAACTTTAGCCTAATCAGTCCATGATTTTATGAGTGATGGCACTACAAAATGTCCAGACATCAAAACATACGTCAAAATTTTCATATTTATAATATTAGTAGGATAAAATTAATTGTGTTGCCATAAACTTTAAGAAGGGATTAGTTATCAACTCATTACAATATTTCTTATAATTTACGGCGACTGCTGTCGTAGGGTTGGCTGGAACCTGGCCAACCAAGGGCGCATTATTGATAAGATCCCCATTGCGTGCCAGGTTTTCTGACCAAATTTATTGTACAGGAGTTACAACTTGATGATTATATTTTAAATTAACATGACCACAAAATTACTAAATATCTTCCTTATTTGTTTGAAATATTAATTGGTAAATACAAACAATGATCACACGTAATTTAACAATTTATATTTAATACAATAACAATTGTTTATGTAAATTGTTTGTATAACAATTTATGTTTTAAAAAAGCATAACAAAAAATTGTATAACGTTTCATAAAAATTTTTTTTAGAAACGCGTTGTCTGCACGACACATACTTTTTGCTGTTTTTTTGCATATTAAAAAATAACAATGAAAACATATTCAGCAATTTGTGCTATAAATAATTATTTAGAATAAGGGTTTTCACGATAGATGTATCAATAGAAACATTAGTCCAGTTTTCATCCACAATGATAATTACTTATCTGTGACAGCCCGATACTCTTCAACATTCCTCTCATATAATTTATATCTATGAATTCGTGAAATTTCAATTCGTAAAACTTTAAATACTGTAAAAGTTTCCTCTATTATCTAGATTTGTCATTTACAAACCTTTAACTTAGTTATCTTATTAACCCTCTTCGTATCTCATAAGAAATTGGTTTATCGCAATAGGTTTTGATATTATATAAGGTGTAAATTTAAATGTTACCAAAACTTTAAACGAGTTCGCACGCAGCACGCTGACGTGATAGAAGTGAATTTCCACATAAAAACTTGTAAAACTCATAATCAGTGTAAAAACATCCATTTGTCCAATTTTTATTGAAATCTGAAAACATTGTTTTTTTGGCTGTTTTGATACTCCTGGTTTCATATACTTGCAAAGCTGAGAATACAATTTTACGCATTATAAGGTTAGGAGAAGGTCCAGACAGGCTTGAAAGTAGGCGTGAGGTTGCTGGGGATAATAAAAGTACTATAACAAAGGAATAACAGGCTTTTCTAGTGTAAAACCCCCATAAGACAACGTACTGTGTTTACCCGATACACATTTTCTTTAATAACTCGGTAAATATTTATGCTAAAATGACGGGAGAGGGCTTAAAACTTTCGCCTTTCTAATTCCCATCTTTTAACATGCATTAATTTTACATCTGGGGCTTTTCTGACCCTTTTTGGGCCCAAAAACTCAAAATTTGAAAGATTAATCCCCAAAAAATGGGTTTAGAGTTTTCCGATTGTTTTGCCCAACGAACTTGTCTAACAGGTTATAGAAAGGAACGTCCCTACCAAATTTGAAGTAAATCGGACAAAAAATGCGACCGCTAGAGTGCATACACACATATATATATATATATATATATATATATATATATATATATATATATATACATATATATACATATATATATATAAAATTTTGAACGACCCCCCAAAACGTGTTCAGGGGGTCACGTTAGGAACTTCTATGGTGGTCCCGGGCTTAAGTTTCACCGTGCAGGTCATGCTAATAGTTCACTTTCCAAAGGAAATTCACTAATAATGTGTGCTTAGTGGAGGTTTTTGATTAGGGTTAAACACACGTAAAGTTGTACATAAATTGTCTCGTTCAATATAAATTATTCTTCATTAAACAGTTTGACAAACAAATGTAGTACTATAAATTTATAGGTCCGGCCTATACTCATATAAGGTTAATATAAATTCAATTTGTCTCTAAAGGTAAACGAAAAGATGTGTGTTAATGACGACAAGCACACGCTAACGAAGGTTAGGACGATAGTGTAGTAATGGCAGGTAAATTTAAGGTTTAAAATTATTAGAAGTTAAATTATTGTGAATGAACTATTATTTGGACCCATTCAAACGTTCGCCAAGATCCCTAACGTATTGCTTTCACAGAGCACACCCCACAAAATGAATACGTTTTTAAAGTAAGACAAATTTAAACATTGTCAAACAAAACCTTAAGAAAAGAGATCAGAATACCACAACCCAATGTGTAGAGTGTCATACCAAGTCCACTTTATGTTCAAATCTTTAACAAAACCTGAATTTGTATTTATTTTGTATACATACAATCGTTATGACGCAAAAGTGACAATAGTTATAATAGTGTCTTAAAACTACCTGCGAGTCCCAGGAACAATATAACCCAATCAAACTCAACATTCTTAAAATTGCCTTTATATTTGGAAGGCCACAGGACTTTGAAATTGGAGAGGTCTATATTTGTTTATAGTGCATTTTCTTTACCTTTCTACTTCCTTTCAGCTCAATCGGTCTACCGTTTTGTCCTGTTTTTTTTTTTACCGACAAAAAACATAATAGAATGTGTTAGTTATGTATAGAAATATGTCAATTTTACATACTGTTATAATTATTTTGAGAATAACATTACAAATTGTATTTTAAGATAACAATGATACACAACAAATCGCAGGAATAGGAATCTCTGAAAAGGGAGATAATGACTTTCTAAAGCTTCACTAAAAGGTCAGAGGTTTAAGTTTATTAACAAGATTAATTATGTCGAAGGGTGTGGGCGAGTCGTCACAGAGGCAAGTCCTAATGAACACAAGATGTCAACTTATATACAACTCAGCAGTCAGCTGGCTTGCAGGGATTAAAACGAAACGAGTATTGTGCTCTATTAATAATATTTAATTTTACCTTTACATTTTGGGAACGTATTAATGTTTTAAATAAACGAGCCCAACGATTAGCTATCAACATCGGATATATAAATTTAGGGCTGGTTTTACTGTAAGAACCGGTATTTGATTTCACTTTTAAATGTAATGACAAAATATCAGACCAAACATTTGTTAAGTAGTATATAGAATTTTTAGTATGGGAATTCAGATTGACTTTTGAGTAGTAGATAGTACGAGAATCTACATGTTCTGTCGAAAAGTTGAACTCAATCGATAGAATATATAAGCATTAACTCTAAGAAACTATAAACACAGTGTATCACGCAACATGTATTATAGCTATAATTCTTTCTTAATCCTATTAATATTATAAATAGGAAAGTTTGTATGTATGTATGGATATTTGGAGTACTATCACTCATAAACTACTGGACCGATTAAGCTAAAACTTTGCATGAACATAGCTTACATTTCACCTTAACAAACAAGAGCATCTCGGATTGTCTGATTGGGCCTGATGATGACCGGTGTAACTGGTTGAAATCGATCGCTTTGTACCATCTTTTGTGTATATTTTACCATCTTGTATGTAAATACAGTATAAATGTAAATATACTTTATAGTGTTGTAAGACTATTTTATCTATCCTGTTTATGAGAATTTAGAAACTGAAGGACGTTGTCAAATTATACAAGACTTTTAAAGGGATATAATTCAAAAAGTACAACAGTTTTTACATGATAACAACCTTTTTGTTCAGGAATTTAAATCAGCAGTTGAGAAAATGGCGGACGAAAGTTGTAAATTAGTGATCCACTCTGACCAAGTACTGGGTGGGCAACACAAATGGCGTTATAACGCTCCTACTACCAACACAATAGCAGCTGTTGTAGTTGATAGTGGACACACAACTGCTCCAGACATTGTATTGCGGAAGAGCGACAACACACTGATCAGAATTTCCAACGCTCATAGATTGTACGACGCACTTCTGTACCATATAATATTTTGGAGGGCAAAGAGTGTTAAACGTTAGTGAGCAAAGCCGCGGATAACAGTTAGTATAAACTAAAAATGAATGTTGTAATATTCTATTTAAAATTTGTTTTACTTAATATAGTTTTAAAGAAGATGAGAATGTCTAATAATCAACCAAGAATACAATCACCATATTCAACAACATTAGAAGGATTTCGAAGAAAAATATGTAATATTCTATGTTTAAAACTTTGGCAGGTCTACGAAAGTTCTGCACTATTCTCGAGGAATTAGCTAAATGTAGTAAGGTCTTATAATTAGCTTTTTTAGTCTATTCCAAGTGAGTTTCTTCATGCATGCTGGTAGATGGTTTCGAAGATTGTAACCCATTGTTTTTTATCTGATAAGTGGTACGATGAAGTGAACCTAGAACCATGCCAGGTATTGTATAAGTGAAAGTCTCGATTTCTTGGTAGTTGAAGTTCGTCCACATTCAGAATACTCTCTTGTATATATTCACTGATACCTTTCCCTCCATGTCCTGAAACTCCTGTCTGCAGGTTTGGCGTGGTTCAAGTTGCACCAGGGCTCTGCCAGCTTTCGTACAGAGGAGGAGAATCTGGTTGACGTTGTGTGCAGAGGTCCCTCCTCTAAATGGTAGAACACAACGGATTTGGAATTATACTGGTGTAAAGTATGCCGTTCGTGCTGCTTCAAGTTTCACAGTTCATTTCACTCTCTGGGAAACATGTGGTCTGACTGATTTTTTGCATAGGCGATTAACATACTCAGACAAGTTGAATATCGAGTAATACCCAGAGTCAGTTTGCTTGACCTGTTTCGGTATTACCGGATGTGCTGGAAACTGAATACCTTATTTTGATCAATTTATTCGGGTTGTCTTTTTGGGGTTTGCCAGGTAGTTTTAGTAATTATTGTTATTCTTAACTCATTTTAATTTGACGTATTGTTTAGTTGAAAATTTACTTACTGATTAAAAGAGTAGTTGCATCAGCATTCATTCCTGTATTTGTGTTTCGGCTTGGCATTTATTCGCGGAACTTATTAAAATAAAGAGTTGTGGAACCAAGACAGACCTCTGAGGTAGTCCTCTGGTCTATTGTAAAGTCGATCGATAAGTGACAACCTGACCCGCCAGTGAGTATTGTCTTTCAACAACTTGTGAATACAGTATTCAAATACAAGATTGACTCCATATTACACATTTTTAAATATTTTATTATTGATGAGTTGTGAATAATTTTAAATACATACCATATTTAAACTTCAAGAAGTGTACGGTTTTAATTTAGTAACTCAACTAAAGAGTGCTCCAGTAGCTGTAGAAGCTGTTGTGGAACTACCTATAACCGTCCTTTATAACGTTTCCAGGCTATAACTTTTGTGAAAGCCGTACAAATGACCCATTACTCTTCGAATATTATAGTCCTTTATAAAAAGGAACACTCTTTATTTACTAAAAGGATATGTTTTCTCTCTGTGGTTTTAGTTATGGTTTACTATTTTACTAACGCTCTAGCTGTGATTATTATTTTAAATTTATTTTAATATAATAAATTGACGTTCGTAAATTCTTAATTCTTAGTTAATTCTCGTTTTGGAAATATTTGGAGGGAGAAGTTAATAATTTTACAACCAAAATGTTCAAATTAATTATGTATTAACAATATATAAACACCAATAAGGATCATAAATTAGCAATGATTCTAACTACTCCACTATTCATGTTTTGTCAGACTTTCTATGTGTCATTTCAGTTATATGTTATGTTATTATAACTATACATTTGTATGTGTTACTATTAAGGATATTAGATAAAATATTTAATTTTTTCGATTGAATCGGATGTCGAATTTATTTTAGGTAAACTTTGTTAAAAATTCTGCTTATACTAAATAAAAAAAGTAAAACAAAAAATTGAGGTTGCAAAATAAGGTAAATTATGGACATTCTACATTAAAATAAAACGTTTTGATACAAAAAATTAAATACTTTTACACCATGGCTTGTTGTGTACAGTATTTATGTTTTTTATAGTAAGAAAACCTATTACCTATTTACTTATAAATTATGTTTATTGTATTAAAATTTTAGCATAACTGGCTTTATAGTATAGGAATTGACTAGACAATTTGTTTTGTTACGCCAAATCCACGGAGGCATCAGAGGAGGTGGCGGCGCGAGGGGATGACTTCACTTGTATTTATGTGGTGATAGGCTTGACACGCTGGTGATCACAAGACCTGACAGGCACGTGCGAGCCAACAAACTCGTTAAAATCATCATTAGAGCATACATTTGCCAGTGAAACATTTATTATTATACTTAATGTATATTTCTTAGAAAACAATGCTAAATTTGTTCCCCTCTTTACACAAACTTAGCGATAATTTAGTATAAAATCTTAGGTCTAATTATTTTCAACATTTGAAACTTAAAGGTCAACATTTGGTTTGCCATTTTTTGACTGTTAGATTCACTTCAATGGTTATCAAATATTCGAGCTATAAATATAAAACGGTAAATTCCCATGTGTATTTAATTTTTTCCTCTATAACTCTATTGTTTCCTCATTGAACAAATTGCATTCATAGATGAAAGCCTTATGAAATAATAAATGATAAACTGAGTGATTCCCATAAAAAATACATGAACAAAGCACAGAAATATTGAAAATAAATGCTAACTTAACCTTAAAAAAACGGTTAATTCACGAACCAGCAAGAAACGGGCTTTGGGTTGGACTTAGTTCCTATGTTTTTGTTTCCAAGACCTTTCCTCGGAGCGGTGGTGCAATGTCTTGAAGATTTATATGTCCCCTAAGCAGTCTTAAACCGGTCACCAACAATTAGCGGGGACACGAGAACAGCTAGTCGATGGACAACTTCATTAAGGAAATTTAAAAAAATTTCTTTTACTGAATTTGTTTAATTTTCATTGTGGAAATTTGTCTGTAAATTAGGCGTAGTAAATCTTTTACGACTAAAAATAGTATCATCTGAAGATATATTAGACTGGAACAAATAAACTTGATCGATCAAATCATATTAAGCTAAAAACACTTAATATATTGTTAAAATTAAAATATATTAAAAATGACATCACCAGTAACGTTGAAGGGTGCTCCGTTAAACTAGAATTATCTTGGTTGAAGATGGAAGGAAAGTGTACAGTAATATTATTGGCAAAAGAAACACATAAGCACTAACAAGAGACACGATTAAAATATGTTGCAACAAAAATAGTTTTATTAATTATTATATATTTTATATTTAATTACGGATTAGATTTCTATCAAAATAACAATTCTTATGGTCATTCATATTTAATATATATAAAGAACTTTAATGTTTTAAAATTTATTAGTTATTTTAAATACAGTAACTATTTCACTGTAAATTTAGTTTAAATGCCTCAAAATTCAGACTATTTCAGGTAAAGCAGGAAACGTAATATCAGGTATGTAAATTATGTGTATTATGTTAATGAAAGAGGAATTTGTAAGAAGATCGGCGAGCTTTGAGACGCCGCGGCAACATTTCCAAGACGGCCCTTGACAAGCGTTCATTAAAACTGCAAAGTAAACGTACCATGAGATATGATATTATGTCTTGCACTTGGTCTTGTAAATGGGTCTTGGTAAAAACTTCGTATTCATAAGGGACTGGTTGAAATGGAAACTGTAGTTGTGAGAGAGGGTTTCCTCATCAGAAGGTCAAAGAGTAATTTTTCCAGCTGTCCTTTAACGACCATGTTATAAGTAATGATAATTCCAGTGTAATTCCTAAAATGAAAGATTATTATCATTCGTAATTTGATTTTTGCTTATATTAAACACTTTGAAAAAGTTGTATTTAGGTAACCATACTGATCATGTGAAGCACACAAGCAAGCATGACAGTCATGCTTAATCTCTGGATCTTTTACAGTTCACTTTACAACTATCGATAGTTCTAAGCCACTGCCGTGAGCATGGCTAGGGCTAGGGCTAGGGCTAAGGGTGATGGCTAGGGCTAGGGCTAGGGCTAGGGGTGATGGCTAGGGATGATGGCTAGGGCTAGGGCTAGGGCTAGGGCTAGGGCTAGGGCTAGGGGTGATGGCTATGGCTCATCGGGGGATAACAATTCAGCGTTGTGCTGCAACTGCAATTAATCTAGTCCAAGTTCGAAGCCAATTGTAACTTGGTCATTGAAACATCCACAATATTGTTTTTAATACTCCGCAGTAGTGTTCATGATCAACTTAACAACTAACCATTACATTATTAAATGCTTACATTAACTGTCCCGTTTTGCTGATCAGGTAGAGCAATTTAAACCAAACACGCTGGGTTATACTTGCATTCGGCAATATCTTTAGTTTCCAGTCGTACATTATGTTATTTTTAATGATTTTTCTGACTGTTAACCAAGTGAACTAGTTGAATTTACAGGAAATTCAGTAGGTCATATGAATTATTGGACAGCTATCCACTATACATTTTTGGGTTGGTTACGAAACAATCTACCTAATTGAAAGCTTGATAACTCCTAATCTGAAAATGTAACATACTTTGATGAATGTACCAACGAACACTTCTTCATAAGGCTAGATAAGATACAGGGTAATCTTGTACTCCAGTTACGTTTTTAAGTAGTAGTTACCAAGTAAAGATCTTACGTTCAACTTTTATACGTATATTGGATAGCCAAATCAACAAATATGTTAAATTTATACAAATATAAATTGTCTTCCTCATTATAATTATTAGAAAATTGGATTTAATGGCATTTTATCTATTATTGTGGCAGTTAAAGGCTAAACCCTCTGAATATTGCCACATTTTCCGTATCCCTAAAATTCCCATTTCTCAAGGATGTAGTATTAATTTTTTAATTGGGTTAAAACCCAAGAATAAAGAAAATAAATTTAAACAATATTTTTAACCTACGTATATTTTGTTTAATTGTATTGTCATTTTGTAATATTCTAAGTAACTAATTAATAACATTAAAATCCCTACAAAAAAAACTAAATGCTCTTAAAAAGGGAGGCTAACTAACTCCTATTTTTAGAATAACGTGAAAGACTCAAAAATACATTTTTAAACTTCTCCAATTATATTGTGTGTAAGAGGTCTTTTAATTACAACCCTTAAAACCAGTATAATTTGGAATACAACTTTCGTACATACTAAAATAATTAAAGAGGTCATTTGATTCAGAAATTGCCTTTTAACTAAAATCAGAGAAACTACAACTGCTACATAACTAAACTTAATTGTAAAACCTTAGTTGAAATCTATGGAACCTTTACTTGTCCTCCAATATTTTTTTGAGATCATAATTTTAAAATTGAAGAAGATTTTTAGGAAATGGGTAATGCAATCTAGTCTTACCACCACAGCGTGATGAGCAAACATTCTACGTACTTTAAAATTATTTTTTATGGCGCTCTGCGGGGGTTATGATGTGTGAGGTTACGGTTGTATTAACCTAACAAAATAAATAAGTACAATTTAAACAATATATTAATTTTCCTAACATACTTATTAAATAGAATTGGCATTGAACAAACGGAGACAACTCCTAAAACCAAATACTTTGTAGAAATTACCTTGCACTAATACACGATATCGTAATACTGTTCATAGTTATTTTCGTATTTCCTTTTATGCATATTACACTTTAACAATTGCACATTATAACTTTTACATACATTTACAATACTGAGTTTATTGTGCAATGACTACTATACACACTCAAGGGGCAACGGGATCAAGGGGATTCCAAAGAACATCTGTAATCAGTCATATCATTGATTATATTTTCGAAAATGTATAATCGTTATTATTTAATAGTTATTTAAACAATATTCACCAATCCTATATCTGTTCTATGGAAAAGTCCTGGGGTTGACATAGAAATTGATGAGACAGTTTATGCAAGCGGGAGGCCCACGACGGTGGAAGTTTCATGCATAAATCACCGACACATGCAGCTCCTCACATAATATTTGAACAACAAAACTAACATGATAACCAACAACTTTAACATAAACTACACAATATACTGTATTAAAACTAACTATGTAGGACACCACGTTTGATTAGCCTTTAGTAATGAGACAAACTTGATACAAAGCCTTTGGTTACAGTCCATTTAAAAAATCACATTTATAAGAAAGGATTGAACGGACTCGAGGAAAAAATATGATAGTATTATTGAAATAATGTGACGGAACCAACTAGAAACTATACGATTTCCAGAAACGTGGATGAACTCAACATCACCAGAGTATAATCGTCTCGAAAACCTATTGTGTATTAATTAATCTTCTTATTCAATATTTATAATATGGAATTAAATATTAATAACTTATTGAATTAAATATGAAATCCAATTAATATATAAAATATAATAGTGTGGGCTAATATTTAACTATAATTAACCATGGAGGTAGGTGATTTAACATATTTTTTTCTCAAAATAATTGTGCCTACTACAGACCTTTTGTTTTGAATTGCCTACTTGTAAAAAGCACATTTTCTCAATATAATGTAATTATTGTTTAAATTTCAAAATTCCACATGAACAACTCCAAAGACTATGACTACTCATTTATATTTGTCAAGCATTAAGCATTTTTAGCCAAGCAGCGGTTTCAGGGATATTGTGATGCAACCATGATTAACAAAGAGATAAAGTAATAAAAGGTGAAGGTTCAGACATAAATATCCAATTCCTACAACCTCTCATACATCGCTCTACCAGCAGCAACTTGAATGGTTTTAATTGTTTTATTTCATCGTATGTATTGTTGTTTTAATGGTTTAGAAGTTCAGACTGTAAATAACCAAACCAAAAACCTTAACGCTACTCAAAACTTGACAGTATTTTTAATAATTCTATTTATCATTCACTGGAGCATCTGTCAAACACATTTCGCAAAGTTTTCTGTGACATTAATAGTATTTATAAACTTTGTTCTTATTTGAACTATTTATTAAAAAAATTCATTCTGAGGTATTCTATGTGAAGTTATTCTCTACTAAGTAACACAATGTGATCAAACAAAGTTTTAATTATTTAGTTTGAAACCACTTAAATTAGAAAAGGAATAGAATTCTTTTTGGAAGCTTACAAATTAATAGCTGCTATGGAACTTTACTAGCTAAAGTAGTTAGTGTTTAGTGTTAAATAACATTACATAGTATCCGGCTCAAGTATAATTTTACGTCGCTTGTTAAATTCCTATAACGTGTGTAATATCTATTTAAAATCTAACTATAAATAATAAATAACACATTAATAATAATGCTTAAAAATTTATGATGCAGTTAACATAATGTCTACATTAAATCAGGTCGTGCAACAATAACTAACCAACTTTGAATGAGTTTGTAAAATTTGGATTTATATTTTTTTTCAGGTTTTATGGATATTTAAAGTAGTACTCAAATAGCAGGATACGGTCTAATCCACTAAAATTTAAATTTCCTTCTGTTTTCTACAAAGTAAAACCTGGTTATTTTTAGAATTTGAAAACTTGTAATTGGGTTAAACTTCATACCATTAGGCCTTAACCGAGAAATCATATCAGCTAGAACTGAGTAAACCTAATCTAGAACAAAATAATCACAAGTATAATTTGCTAACCATTAAGATTTAACATTCCTAATATTATTGTATTATTTTGTATCGGAACTATAGAAATTTTATATAACCAACCACTTGATCGATTAAAAAAATTAAACTATAATTGAAATCATAGTTTCAACCAAATACACGTTTTGTATAGTTTTTTTAGTCTATTGTTTTATTTTTATATTTGATTTTAATTGTAAAAATGTATGTTTTATTCAATCAAGTTTTACCTCTTCCACTCTCCCAAGAGAAGGGCTAGAGGGCAATAGAAGGTAGGGCTGAAAGCCTCCAATTCGTTTCTTAGTCATAGACTAATGTCTTGTTCCTCGTAAATTCGAAACAGATCAGTCCAACGACTTTGTCATGTGTGGACTTTAATTGAAGAAAACATAATTTATGGTTTTTAAATTTCTTAAATTTTCAACTTCTTTTTTAAGTGTTTGTCGATACTGAAATATGTATGCTTTTTATTTCATTAGTGTTAATTTTAATTATAAGAATCAAGGTTTTTAGTTACGAATGCTTGTGTTTAGTTGTTGCAAGCAATATTAACGATATAACTACATATAATATATCTCAAATTAAGACTGTATATATTATGTCGTCTAATACAGTAAATAAGAACAAATATTGTGATTTTAACTAAATGTAAAACTACCATAGTTAATTTTGATATCGTGTACCAATAGCCTCCAGTGACAATGTAAATTCTAAAATAACAAATAAAATAGAATTTTTATAGTTTTACGAAAAAGCTAAACAAAGTTATGGAAGATTCAAACTAAAACTTGCATTTATACTCCATAGCTTTTACTGTGATTACTACGATTAGGCGAGTATTATGGGTACTAAGTAATATTGTTAAGAGTCTAAGAAATAAGTATGAGCTTTAAAACAATTGTCTCATTCATTATGACTTAGTCTGTTTCATTTCTGTCGGGGTTCTTCTTATTTATTTAGTTTAAATGCTATTTTGTATAGATGACTGTTAAATATTTAGTTCGTAATCTTTCTTTTTGCTATTTTCATGTTTTTTATACATCTTTTATATATGTAGAAAACAAAAAAATGTACATTGCCTTATATTTTTATCTATTAATTTTTTTAATTTATATATTATTCGTTTTTATTACTCATGATAAGTGTGAAAAGATGGTGTTTTATGATGCGTTGTTTAAAAATCAAACAATTTGTGAGTGAACCCTCGAATGTGTCATAAAGTAAGATAAAAAAGTCACCAAAAACTTGTAATATTATTAATGAGTTACCCAGCTAAGTAGGCTGAAAAACCCCTTTATATATTGTATTAAACAAAAGTATTATATGTTCAAGAAACTGTTACTCAAAGATTACTCTTAAAAAGTTTAAATTTTATTTTCTGAGATGGAGTAACATCGTTCTCACAACAAATTTGATTAAAAACTTTAATGCGTAAAACTTTTGAAAGAGCTTGGTTTTAGATTAATTGGTTCTTTTGAGAACTTTTAAATTAATAAACAACTCTCGACAGTCGAGAGAGTCTTTCAGAGAACTTCGCTGAGTTGTCTGCGATGCCAACTTGGTAATTAAATCCTTATGATGTTTCTGTCAACAGCTAGAGGCAACCGCGGGCTGACTAGTAGTGTATTGTAGTCGGTATAACTTTGTGTGAGTATAACCAGGTGCATGCATGGCTAATGCAAGAAACTACTACAAGGTTAGTTGTTGGTTGGGAGCCCTCATCAACCCGCGTGTTGACACTGGAATGTTTGCACACGGCACCTTGTCTAACTATTAACTGCTTTTAGTTTCACCTACACTATAGTGTGATTGTCGAAAAAAGTGAGTGGCGCAACGGCCGTGCGTGTAATTTGTAATTCATGCATTTTAAAATGTAACTATCAATATAAACCAAGCGGGGTAAAATAACAAATATTTAAAAAATGTAATAAAATCGTGTCTAACTGAATATTTATATAACGTTTATTGCAATTTATAATCATGTGTTTTACGATTCTGCGAGGTTATGAAATAGAATGTTTGAACAGATGATCGGTCGCCGCTGGTTGCTCCAGAAGTCACTTTCATTCGATAATTGGACTATAATGATTTCTCAGGACCAACTAATATTATATTACAACGGTTTTAAAATACTTTAAAAATCGATAAAAAATATTATTTATTTCCTACTGTTCTATTAGAGATCTAAGTTTGCGGTGACGAAAATTCAACACTTTCATAAAATATTTAATAAACTTCATTTACGGAATGTATTTTAAAATTTTTAAAAATTAGAGTTATCGACTGTTATGGTTCACAAAGTAATGTTACTGTTATGATTTAAACATAAAACAATAAATTTTATTTATTTTTGTATTATACAGAGCGAGGTTTAAATGCCCCTCTAATAAGTTTATCTGTATTTGCTAAAATATTTACCCGGACTACTAAAGATATTTTTTGGATGGTAAGCACTTTATTTTAACTAACTTAACATTTCTGCCCACTACTTTGAAACCACCCGATTGAATTTTTTCTAATTTAAAGTTGGTGTTGTGACATTTGATTTTACATTTATTTTGCACATTGAACACAATGCGGCAATTTAATTTTAAATATATTTATTCGTTTCCAGGAAAATGATCATGTTTAAGAAATTATTTGTAAGGGAACATTTTAATTCCCATCCTTGAAAAAACCCTCTCTTTTGAAATCTAATCAGATATTGACCATGAGTTACCACCGATCATTGTTTAGTGGCAATCGGTTACTTAATTTAAATTTATCGTTCCGAAAACGCAAACCAATTGCAATAACAATAACTTAGCTTAAAAAGTCTGACACATTTCCACTTTTGTTATTTGTTATACTTTTACTAGTTTTTTTATTGTTATAACCACTATTATTAGTATAAACCCATTGTTAAGATAATCCTTGTTAATTACCCGGAATAGTCATTAGTCAATTAGACGTATTTTCTTGAGAGAACTTCACCTTAACTTTATTCTGATCACTTTAAAAACTTTCAAAAGACCCGTGAGTACTGATCAAGCGTTTGGAATTAACGAGTTTTGCCAAACAAAGTCTCCAATTTCAATTTAATTCTTTAACCATTAATTTACTAGACTAAGGTTAAATTAACAAAGATAATTGACCGGTTGTTTGTACTATTACTGACTTCTGTCAAATTTAGTCACCTACAGATTTGTTTGAAGAGTGCACAGCTTACCGAGTTGAGAAATATTTTTTTTCAGACCAGTTTAGTAACTGCACTTACTTTTTCGTAGTAAAATCAACCAATTAAACGGATGTGGACATTTCAATAAGACTAGGCACGGAGTTATAATCATTAGGTAGAAATCCTAGAAGCTATAAAATAAATTATATAAAGATAACTGGATAAATGTATCACCTTTGTTTTGTAAATGACAACTCACTTCACTTCCCGCTTTCTTCTGTGTTTCTGCACTTCATACGTGTTTTTTTCCTAAGTATGTCAATGAAGGTTATTTATTCATGATAACAATTTAAAGCAAAAATTATACTCAAACACAGGAATATATTTCAAGTAATATTTTAATATTATTTACATATTTATTTTTAAAGCTGTACAGGTAACGAGTGTTACCAAAGGGGGTAATATTCCTGCCCCAGCGGCTGCTAGGAGCTTCACGAGGCAAACCACTGAACTTATCTAAGGGGACAAATGACGCTTTGATGCTGTCCAAGGCTGGAATTCGAAAAATGCCTCATTCTGTCTTTACTTCTGAAACACCAGCTATGTTTACTATTTGGCCATACAAATTAATTTACCTCTGAAAGCATCGTAGCATTTGTCTTGCACCAATGTATTTTTATTTATATCATTATTATTATTTAAACTAACCCATTTGGTTGTATATCTACAATATTGTTTACTACCGATATATTCTTTTCATTAACCTTTAGATACAAAAGTTGGGGTTAACTGTCGAATTACTTAAAGCACTTAAAATAATGTAGCAACAGGTAAGTAAATATACATTTTAATGAAGATTTCTTTCAAAGACCAAAATGTTATTCAAAGTCGTATTGGCAGGTGTTTTATTTGATGATAAATGAAGGGTCAAGTGCTTTATTATATTAACGACTTAGCCTAGATCTTCATTGAAGAAGTCGTTATCGCTAGACAGAAAAAAATATGTTAAAAATATTGTCATTAATTTTCTAGCTTATTATAATGTTTATTAAACTGGAAATCTGAACACGTAATGGGTAGTAATATTATTAAGTTAATGTATTTCAATATATTGCACCTTGTATGTTTTTTTAAGTACACACAATATTCACAGAAAAAAAACTCCTACAGAGGGCACAAAAAACAAGTAGTAATGCTGCAAGTTTCCATTATTTGTCTCTTCTAAAATTTATTCTTTTTTGAGGAAACCGGAGAACATAGATTTGGTAAAAATGATCATTCATTAGCATTAAATAACATTTTAATATGTTTTTATTTTTTTTTTTTATATTGATGTAGGCGTGGTAAAAAATGCACCATTGTAACACCGTGGGCTCTTCAGTAACAGGCCTGCGACTCTCAGCTAGGTATTGATCTATTAGGAAAGCATGTATTACTTAAAACTCACAAAGTTTAGATAACCAAAATCAAATCACAAATCCTCGTACTATTGCGGCTTCAGTACGATGCATATCCCCCGCAGTGAGTTAGATGGTGCGTGATGGCCGAGTTTGGTTAGCTTTCGTCACTTAACAGTGTCATTTTCTGTCCCTAAGTACATCACTATGAAACACACAGGGAACATCGGTTGCGGGAGATTTAAGCCTGCTAAGGGTAACACGTTTATAAAAATAATTGTAATATATCGGAAATGGAAATTCGATCCTTACAATAATAAATCTGTATTTAACTACAATATATATGATACCGTACATAAGGAACTGTATTACATCTGTACTACTTAAAACCTTCTTTTAGTTTAATATGTAAATTTAGTCAACTACACTGTAAATGATAATAATTAACAGCAGGATGGTTAATGTTACGCACTAACTGGCAGTTTTTACAGCTTCCACAATAGTGATTGCTCAAAACATCAATGAAGAAGCGTTATGGGCCGTTAGTTGGTGTAATTGCCACTGAGCGCCACCATCGCGGCCGGCCCACTCAGTGGTAAACAACCGTCATTCTGATTGTGGCGATTACACAATACTGTACTTAGATTATTACTTGTGCAACCTTATAAAAATCTATTATTTACAAATAAAAACAAGTAAATACATATCCCGCAATAAATTCTTATCCTTTAAAAAATAATAAAGGTAACCCCTTGCATGTATAACATGAATGTATTCTTGTTTGTATCGTTTATTTTTTTATTATAATCCTTTTTCATCAAATGTTACATTCACTTTCAGTTCAAACTCGATACATCACTATAACGTAACAACTGAAATGAGAAACGTCTGTACCAATTTCCAAACATAATGTCGAATGTTTGTCAATCGATACTGAGTTTTAAGCTTAAACAAGTTACACTTCAATCTTTACACAACTTTTGTTAACATAATTTTCATGGAAATTCAATTTATAAAATCTGTTGAAACGAGGATAAATGTACAATATTATTAATTTTGTTAAATGATAAAATACAAATTTAAAACATTAGTTGACTTCTGGGATTACAAATGTTATTGTCAAAACCTTTGAAGTTTTATGTTAAAGTAAATTGTTTGGAAAATAATATATAATCTGATTAAGTCCACAGACTACGCGAAGTCTTTTACAGTGTTCATACGTTGTATAATTGCATTCGTCTTTAAAAGTTTTTTTAATATTCAGTTAGTATGCTTAGTTATTTAATATTTATTTCTAGCCAGAAGTACATATCAAACTAGACGCTTCGTTTAAATCGGTTATAATTGCACATTTATAAATGAAGTTTGAAAAAAAAATAGTTTTGTGGAATTTTATTTTATTACACAACACAATATTTTGTTTGATGATATTAAAATAGCATTTTTACTAAACAAAACTTCTATTTTATTGATTTTAAAATGATATGAAATAGTACATTTCATCGATATTTCAATGGTACTAAAGGTGTCGATTGCACTAGCAATGTAATCATTTCAAACATTGCTGTCTAGTTTATATCTGAGAATGATGAAATATCGATTTAACCTTATATGTTAGGAGCTGTCAGACTGGGAGATGGATAACGCAATTTGCTGGAATCCTAAAACTCATCTTTTTATTACAGCTTTCCATCACGTTTAGAAATAATAAGAGTGTAGCGAACCTTCTTCATTAATTGTACAGTAAATAACATATAGTCTTAATTAACCTACCCATAACAGATAGTCGCTAAGTATAAGGGATCTTGGGTACAGGATACATTTAATTGACGCACATTATTCACTCCATAAATATAAATCTGAACATGTCTTATATGAAACAAACTCACATTAATGTGCAAAAAAATATTCAACTGCATCTGTGGTAAAGTATATTGATAATATGTCTTGAAAGAGCAATACATTACCGTACCGGAATTGAAACAGCTGGCACTACATACGGTTAAAAAAGAGAAGTAACTAGTTTTATTGTACAACAGGTCTTACAACATCGATTGCGACGGCGACGCTGCAATATGAACAAATCCAATAAATTGGCTTGTTTTTTCCATTACAAAGAAGATTAATTTATTAAATGGACATAAATGTTTGAAAACGTAATTCAAATAAACATAAATAAAACATTTGGTAACTCCCGAATGATATTTAAATGCTTGTAAGTTAATTAATAATATGATACACCCTCGGTGCAGAGTCAAGTTATGTAAGGCACAGCAAAACATATCTAAAAAATATCGAGTAAAAGAAGGTTTATCCAATACACGAGAGAGATTACAAGTTTTCTCGTTAATGATTATTAAATACTTCGTTTGCGAGACTTCCTAAGTTGTCTGAGCCCCTCTGACGAGCATTTAATAATGCAATTCAAGTGTATTCACCAAGTATTTTTAAAATAATGTAAAACATCTAATTAACTTTTGTTATATTACTATTTCTTTTATTTAATGTATTTTAATTCAGCTGGAATGTCACTGGCCCGGAAACCTTTAGTACTTCATTACTTATTAGAAATTGAAGTACCTATTTTTTTTGTTGTGTAGTATCAATTTAGTACTAAATGGTGTCATTGGTTGGTTTTTCTGATTTCCAACATGACCGGACCAGTGGCAGGCATCTTATCGCCAATTAAAAAGTCACTGACTACAAATTTTAGTAATTTTAATTTTACTAATCATTTTGATACAACAAATGTTTAAGTTTGTAGCAGAATATGGTAAAGTATAACAATGTAATACTTGTCTGATATGCCATTTTTGCAGGTTTATCTCAAGATTGATTGTATTGATGGTTAATCAAGATATTGTAAGAAACGCCCAGTCAGATAATACATCATTCATCATACTGTATCTAAAGATTCAGTCAATGGTGTTTTGCATTTTAAAATTATTAATTTGATGGTTATTAAACATTTATATAAATTAATATACCAATGATATTTATAGCTTAAGGTAGGTTTTTAAGGTAATATTAATTTATAAAAACTTATCTACAAGAGGGATACGTTATCCAACCTCCCATCTCCTCACCACATGGTAGCCTAGTTATATACTAATCTAACAATAATTATGGGGCTCTAAAATTCTTAAATTTTCGTGTTTTAGTTTTACTTCGATTCATTTAATAAAAATACACACTAACAAACACTCTTCAGCCTTTAAAGTACTAACAGTATACCTAACACGTAATACACATTTAAAATGCGTGGTGCCTGGTTTGCACATGTACCTTTCTGACGCACCTTAGGTTAATCACCTCCATCGGTGGTGCAAACACATGTTATGCTTATCACTATATACAATATGAGGTTGTGTTCTATTGACTGTAGGCAGCCGTTGCGTTGGTGGGGAGAGGGTTGTTCAATTTCTTCACTCACTATCTCCCCTACAAACACCGGACCCGGGCAAGATCTGTATTAAACAAAATTTTTAATTTTTTCATTAAATGTACAAATGCTTTATCTACAACGTATTGTAGTAGAACAGCCCACATCATTTCACCATTAACAAGGACAGGCTCGCAAGACAATGGCAGCATTGTGGTATTGTTGCTGTTGTCGGTTTGGTTGTTGTATGGAGGGGATGGGCAAGTATTTCTCGTTAAAATTGTTATAACAGTTAATCCTCTTCAACAACGTTTGATTTACAGTCATAGAGTTTTATTTATTATAAGTAAAAATGGAATTAAATGCAAAGTCCTAGAAGTAATTTGTGTTATTATACAAGAATCGTGGTACTTTCATTAGCATTAATGTATATTTCAAAATGTGTTGTTTATGATGTATCGACTGACTATTAATTGAGTTCCGATTCAAAATAATATATTGGTTATAATTTAAAAATTTTATTATTTTATATTATTCATAGAAAATGATTAAGCCAAATGTTCGAGAAAAATTATTAAACAAACAGAATATGGAATATTTAGGAGAAAATCATATGATATAAAGAAAAACAAACGTTATTTGAATTAATATAAAACGTATAATTAATTATGAGAGTTGTTTAACATATTATTTTATGTTCTGGATTTTATTTAAGATTATTACTAACATAAAAAGGTTTTGTACTGTGATTGTCTTGGTTACATAGCTCAGATGGGTATATACCAATGAAATGAACTTATCTCGACTACATCTGAAGTCTGGTACTGAAGTCAAAAAGAATATTTCTGGTCATTGATATACTAATATGATAAGTCGCGACGACCTTAATGCTTCACTTGTGTTATTCTATAGTAGGTAACACATATTGCTAAAAACTTGTAAATACTTAAAAAATTAAGTAGAATATTTTATTTAAATTAATCATCAAGATTTTTTAAAAAGATTAATGGTTTAATGTATATTGGTTGAGCCTAGTGATAGCCTGGATTTATTGTAGATAACGAGTGTTAAGCAGCATGTGTTGTTAGTGAGGTGGAAAGTAGATTAGACGAGGATGATCTCCCTGGACATGTGTCACGGCGCTCGACAGTGTCTGCTTGGTGTTAACTGACACAGGTGGAATATTAAATACAGACTTAGCAAAACCCTGGGTTGTCGTTGTAGATAAGAGTGTTAAGCAGCATGTGTTGGTAGTGAGGTGGAAAGTGGATTAGACGATGATGATCTCCCTGGACATGTGTCACGGCGCTTGACAGTGTCTGCTTGGTGTTAACTTACACAGGTGGAATATTGTATAATAACTTATCGATAGCCTGGGTTGTCGTTGTAGATAAGAGTGTTAAGCAGCATATGTTGGTGTGAGGTGGAAAGTAGATTAGACAAGGATGATCTCCCTGGACATGTGTCACGGCGCTCGACAGAGTCTGCTTGGTGTTAACTGACACGGGTAGAATATTATTAATGACTGAGCGAGATTCTGGGTTGTAGTTGTAGATAAGAGTGTTAAGCAGTATGTGTTGGTAGTGAGGTGGAAAGTAGATTAGACAAGGATGATCTCCCTGGACATGTGTCACGGCGCTCGACATGTCTACTTGGTGTTAACTGACACAGGTGGAATATTGTATAATGACTTAGCGAGGGCCTAGGTTGTACTTAGCGAGATTCTGGGTTGTAGTTCTAGATAAGAGTGTTAAGCAGCATGTGTTGGTAGTGAGGTGGAAAGAAGATTAGACGATGATGATCTCCCTGCACATGTGTCACGGCGTCCGACAGTGTCTGCTTGGTGTTAACTGACACAGGTGGAATATTTTATAATGGCTTAGCGAGAGCCTGGGTTGTCGTTGTAGATAAGAGTGTTAAGCAGCATGTGTTGGTAGTGAGGTGAAAAGTAGATTAGACGAGGAAGATCTACCTGGAACACGTGTCACGGCGCTCGACAGTGTCTGCTTGGTGTTAACTGACACAGGTGGAATATTGTAAAATGACTTAGCGAGAGCCTGGGTTGTCGTTGTAGATAAGAGTGTTAAGCAGCAAGTGATGGTAGTGAGGTGGAAAGTAGATTAGACGCAGATGATGTTCCTGGAACACGTGTCACGGCGCTCGACAGTGTCTGCTTGGTGTTAACTGACACAGGTGGAATATTGTATAATGACTTAGCGAGAGCCTGGGTTGTCGTTGTAGATAAGAGTGTTAAGCAGCGTGTGTTGGTAGTGAGGTGGAAAGTAGATTAGACGAGGATGATCTCCCTGGGACACATGTGTCACGTCACTTGATAGAGTCTGCTTGGTGTTAACTGACACAGGCGGAATATTGTATGATGATTTAGTGAGAGCCTGGGTTGTCGTTGTAGATAAGAGTGTTAAGCAGCAAGTGTTGGTAGTGAGGTGAAAAGTAGATTAGACGAGGATGATCTCCCTGGGACACATGTGTCACGTCACTTGATAGAGTCTGCTTGGTGTTAACTGACACAGGCGGAATATTGTATGATGATTTAGTGAGAGCCTGGGTTGTCGTTGTAGATAAGAGTGTTAAGCAGCAAGTGTTGGTAGTGAGGTGGAAAGTAGATTAGACGAGAATGATCTCCCTGGGACACATGTGCCACAGTGCTCGTCAGAGTCTGCTTGGTGTTAACTGACACAGGCGGAATATTGTATGATGATTTAGTGAGAGCCTGGGTTGTCGTTGTAGATAAGAGTGTTAAGCAGCGTGTGTTGGTAGTGAGGTGGAAAGTAGATTAGACGAGGATGATCTCCCTGGGACACATGTGTCACGTCACTTGATAGAGTCTGCTTGGTGTTAACTGACACAGGCAGAATATTGCACAATGACAGAGAGAGCCTGGGTTGTCATTGTAGATAAGAGTGTTAAGCAGCAAGTGTTGGTAGTGAGGTGGAAAGTAGATTAGACGCAGATGATGTTCCTGGAACACGTGTCACGGCGCTCGACAGTGTCTACTTGGTGTTAACTGACACAGACAGAATATTGTATAATGACTTAGCGAGAGCCTGGGTTGTCATTGTAGATAAGAGTGTTAAGCAGCAAGTGATGGTAGTGAGGTGGAAAGTAGATTAGACGCAGATGATGTTCCTGGAACACGTGTCACGGCGCTCGACAGTGTCTACTTGGTGTTAACTGACACAGACAGAATATTGTATAATGACTTAGCGAGAGCCTGGGTTGTCGTTGTAGATAAGAGTGTTAAGCAGCAAGTGATGGTAGTGAGGTGGAAAGTAGATTAGACGCAGATGATGTTCCTGGAACACGTGTCACGGCGCTCGACAGTGTCTACTTGGTGTTAACTGACATAGACAGAATATTGTATAATGACTTAGCGAGAGCCTGGGTTGTCGTTGTAGATAAGAGTGTTATGCAGCAAGTGTTGGTAGTGAGGTGGAAAGTAGATTAGACGCAGATGATGTTCCTGGAACACGTGTCACGGCGCTCGACAGTGTCTACTTGGTGTTAACTGACACAGACAGAATATTGTATAATGACTTAGCGAGAACCTGGGTTGTCGTTGTAGATAAGAGTGTTAAGCAGCAAGTGTTGGTAGTGAGGTGGAAAGTAGATTAGACGCAGATGATGTTCCTGGAACACGTGTCACGGCGCTCGACAGTGTCTACTTGGTGTTAACTGACACAGACAGAATATTGTATAATGACTTAGCGAGAACCTGGGTTGTCGTTGTAGATAAGAGTGTTAAGCAGCAAGTGTTGGTAGTGAGGTGGAAAGTAGATTAGACGCAGATGATGTTCCTGGAACACGTGTCACGGCGCTCGACAGTGTCTGCTTGGTGTTAACTGACACAGGCGGAATATTGTATGATGATTTAGTGAGAGCCTGGGTTGTCGTTGTAGATAAGAGTGTTAAGCAGCGTGTGTTGGTAGTGAGGTGGAAAGTAGATTAGACGAGGATGATCTCCCTGGGACACATGTGTCACGTCACTTGATAGAGTCTGCTTGGTGTTAACTGACACAGGCAGAATATTGCACAATGACAGAGAGAGCCTGGGTTGTCATTGTAGATAAGAGTGTTAAGCAGCAAGTGTTGGTAGTGAGGTGGAAAGTAGATTAGACGCAGATGATGTTCCTGGAACACGTGTCACGGCGCTCGACAGTGTCTACTTGGTGTTAACTGACACAGACAGAATATTGTATAATGACTTAGCGAGAACCTGGGTTGTCGTTGTAGATAAGAGTGTTAAGCAGCAAGTGTTGGTAGTGAGGTGGAAAGTAGATTAGATGCAGATGATGTTCCTGGAACACGTGTCACGGCGCTCGACAGTGTCTACTTGGTGTTAACTGACACAGACAGAATATTGTATAATGACTTAGCGAGAGCCTGGGTTGTCGTTGTAGATAAGAGTGTTATGCAGCATGTATTGGTAGTGAGGTGGAAAGTAGATTAGACGAGGATGATCTCCCTAAGACACATGTGTCACGCCACTAGACAGAGTTTGCTTGGTGTTAAATGACACAGACGGAAAATTGTATAATGACTTAGTGAGAGCCTGGGTTGTCGTTTAGATAAGAGTGTTAAGCAGCAAGTGTTGGTAGTGAGGTGTAAAGTAGATTAGACGAGGATGATCTCAATAAGACACATTTGTCACGCCACTAGACAGAGTCTGCTTGGTGTTAACTGACACAGGTGGAATATTGTATAATGGCATAGTGAGAGCCTGGGTTGTAGTTGTAGATTAAAGTGTTAAGCAGCATGAGTTGGTAGTGAGGTGGAAAGTAGATTAGACAAGGATGATGATCTCCCTGGGACACATGGGTCACGGTGCTCGACAGTGTCTGCTTGGTGTTAACTGACACAGACGGAATATTGTATAATGACGTAGCGAGAACCTGGGTTGTCGTTGTAGATAGAGTGTTAAGCAGCGTGTGTTGGTAGTGAGGTGGAAAGTAGATTAGACGATGATGATCTCCCTAAGACACATGGGTCACGCCACTAGACAGAGTCTGCTTGGTGTTAACTGACACAGGCGGAATATTGTATAATGACTTAGCGAGAACATGGGTTGTCGTTGTAGATTAGAGTGTTAAGCAGCATGAGTTGGTAGTGAGGTGGAAAGTAGATTAGACAAGGATGATGATCTCCCTGGGACACATGGGTCACGGTGCTCGACAGTGTCTGCTTGGTGTTAACTGACACAGACGGAATATTGTATAATGACGTAGCGAGAACCTGGGTTGTCGTTGTAGAGAGAGTGTTAAGCAGCGTGTGTTGGTAGTGAGGTGGAAAGTAGATTAGACGATGATGATCTCCCTAAGACACATGGGTCACGCCACTAGACAGAGTCTGCTTGGTGTTAACTGACACAGACGGAATATTGTATAATGACTTAGCGAGAACATGGGTTGTCGTTGTAGCTTAGAGTGTTAAGCAGCGTGTGTTGGTAGTGAGGTGGAAAGTAGATTAGACGATGATGATCTCCCTAAGACACATGGGTTACGCCACTAGACAGAGTCTGCTTGGTGTTAACTGACACAGGCGGAATATTGTATAATGGCATAGTGAGAGCCTGGGTTGTAGTTGTAGATTAGAGTGTTAAGCAGCGTGTGTTGGTAGTGAGGTGGGAAGTAGATTAGACGATGATGATCTCCCTAAGACACATGGGTCACGCCACTAGACAGAGTCTGCTTGGTGTTAACTGACACAGACGGAATATTGTATAATGACTTAGCGAGAACATGGGTTGTCGTTGTAGATAAGAGTGTTAAGCAATATGTGTTGGTAGTGAGATGGAAAGTAGATTAGACGAGGATGATCTCCCTGGACATGTGTCACGGCGCTCGACAGTGTCTGCTTGGTGTTAACTGACACAGACGGAATATTGTATAATGGCATAGTGAGAGCCTGGGTTGTTTTGTAGATTAGAGTGTTAAGCAGCGTGTGTTGGTAGTGAGATGGTAAGTAGATTAGACGAGGATGATCTCAATAAGACACATTTGTCACGCCACTAGACAGAGTCTGCTTGGTGTTAACTGACACAGGCGGAATATTGTATAATGGTATAGTGAGAGCCTGGGTTGTAGTTGTAGATTAGAGTGTTTAGCAGCGTGTGTTGGTAGTCAGGTGGAAAGTAGATTAGAAGAGGATGATCTCCCGAAGACACATGTGTCACGCCACTAGACAGAGTCTGCTTGGTGTTAACTGACACAGGGGGAATATTGTATAATGGCATAGTGAGAGCCTGGGTTGTAGTTGTAGATTAGAGTGTTAAGCAGCATGTGTTGGTAGTGAGGTGGAAAGTAGATTAGACAAGGATGATGATCTCCCTGGGACACATGGGTCATGGTGCTCGACAGTGTCTGCTTGGTGTTAACTGACACAGACGGAATATTGTATAATGACTTAGCGAGAATCTGGGTTGTCGTTGTAGATAGAGTGTTAAGCAGCATGTGTTGGTAGTGAGGTGGAAAGTAGATTAGACGATGATGATCTCCCTAAGACACATGGGTCACGCCACTAGACAGAGTCTGCTTGGTGTTAACTGACACAGACGGAATATTGTATAATGACTTAGCGAGAACCTGGGTTGTAGTTGTAGATAAGAGTGTTAAGCAATATGTGTTGGTAGTGAGGTGGAAAGTAGATTAGACAAGGATGATGATCTCCCTAGGACACTTATGTCACGGCGCTCGACAGTGTCTGCTTGGTGTTAACTGACACAGGTGGAATACTGTATAATGACTTAGCGAGAGCCTGGGTTGTTGTTGTAGATAAGAGTGTAACACAGCATGCGTTGGTAGTGAGTGGAAAGTGAATGGAAAACTTCTACATCCATTGATGTATTTACTGTATTCCCTTTATTTTCCACCTAATCTTCCGGCTCAGACTCTGCGTTCTTCATTATTATAAAACCAAGTCCTCAACCTTTTGCTTTATCCTCTCCAAATACGTTTTTTGAACACTTACATTATGATAATGAGTAAGACAACTTGTTATGTGTAAATGTACATTCTATGTTTTAATATACCGACAAGAGTATTTCTGTGAACATTTTTAAACGGAGTATTAGTTTTGTTTTTTTGTAGATTAGCAACTCATGAAGCAATCCAATATAATCACTGCTGATAAGTGAATCTGGTCAATCAGCTGTTTTTGAATCGCATTTTTACATAGTCGTGTAAAGACTTTGGATGACAATTGATTTATACGGTGTGAACCGCGTACTACTGTGGGAACAGTGACGTGACCCTTGTTCATTAAAATCTACATAAAATGAAACCAAGTATGTTATCGTTTGTAATCGATGATTTGTCTGTTTTCGATTGAAAACATTCATTTATAATTTGTTTAGTAACTTTTATTTTAACCAGTTAAGTATCTATGGTTTTATAGTTTCTGAATGTTCTTTGCACTACTTTAAACAGTTTTGGAACATGTTACAGTAAACGTATATATTAGTAAATTAAAGAAAATATTAGTTTATGAGGATTCTTAAACCATTTCGTTGAACACTTAAATGTAAATTTAACTTCATTGAGCTATTTATTTATAATTTGTACAACATATTATTATTAATTTGTGCATAGAATAAGAGTATTTTCTACAATCGTTATTTAATAATAACTCATATTTTCTACCCTCTGAAGCAACGTATAATATTATGCTGAAATACAAAATGTCAATAAGTGTATTTACGAATTGTCATCGTACAATCTTCCTGATTCACAAATTACTTATTTATTTATATATACAAACGATCAATAGTGTTATAGTATAAATACATACATGTAAAAATATACAGACATATATAACAATTTTATAAAAGCCCTCTCAAAATATATTACCTTCCAAGACAAAAGGTTTGCGTATAAAATCACTATCGCATCGCGAGCACCTAATGACTTGTATCCGAGCGGAAACAATGAGGTGGTCATTAATTTCTCGAAACCTTTTCAATTTTAACGTTGTGATATTACATTAGTTTCAAACTATATCTTAAGCTTCTTGCGGTTTACTGTAATATGTTGCTGAAAATAAAATAACTTTTAGTTTCTCAAGTATTTGGACCTTTGATTGCAACTTATTATCATTCATATTACAAAAATGTATGGAATTCAATTTAAAGGTATGAAAGTATAATATTAAGATTTAGTTATGAGAAGCATTTAGTGTATTTTTTATGGCTTGATTCCCGTCTACTTTTATGTGGAATATCATTTTACGCTAATCTTTGTTATAAAAAAGTTAAGAACTGCTAAACTAAGTTTAATTATTGACGATTTGAATTTAGGAAGAGTAGTTTTAGGTTAAGCTGTAAATAATCGATTGCAAACTGGACGACTTTACTGAGGATCACCTGAAATGAAATGATTACGCGGGTGTTTAACTCAGAATATATGAATAATCTCTAGCTTGGTTTCTTGTTGTGCAAGTAATAAGAACTTAAAGTTAATTTTTACAAAAACAAAACTGTCTTAAGTTAAAATATTTGTTTGGTTATTTGTGTAAAGTTAAACCAATACGAATAAACTAATATGTACCCGAAGTTTGTTCATTACAAAAATTCAAACTATTCGTTTTGTATTTATTCACAAATTCATATTTTAATAATTTTATATTGTACAATTTTACAGATACTTTATGTCTCAGTGAACAAGACCCACAAAGTTTGTTGTAGGTACCTTCTACAGTTTCGAATTGTGTTAAAAAAAACTATTGTCTATAAATAAGCAAATGTTCAAGGACAAAATAAAAATGAAAGCAATTTAATGATTCGTTATTTAGTATCACAGATTGAACAAAACCGGCTATATGCACTTTATTAAAAATATGTTCCTGTTGATTCAACTTTGTTATCAAAGGGCTTGTTAAGAGATTAAACAATTTGCCTAAATACCTTTAATAATTCACAGTAATTAATCAATCAGTTCATAACTTCCTTTCGTGTTAAATTATTCAAGGGTTTATTAGTTGTCTTAAACAAATTGCAATGTAAAGGTTTATTGGGCCCTAGAAATTACAAATAGTATGACAGTTATTGAAGAAGTTGGACAAGTTTGATTATACCTTTGTGTTCTGATAACAGCGTTGGTATTGTGGTGAAGAGGAATCACTGCAGTGGCACTGACGTTGCTGTTCAAATGCACAGGAATTACTTACTGTTTAAGAGACTAATTACAGTCAATGTAATAACTAGGTGGTAACTTATAGTGTAAGTAACTATTACTGACGGTTCACCCTTAGCTGAGAGGTTCCGTGTAAAAGTGTCCGTATAGACGAGCGAACAAGGTTAAAAAAGGAAATTAATTTCTAAAACAAATTCACTAATAAATGGGGTTAAACAAATATTCCTTTTTAATCAAATTAAATGTTATTTATGACAAATTTCTTTGTATAACTTGCATTTACACTATAATAACACTTAAAAAAGAGGATAGTATTATATTTAGAGGTTATTGTGTATATTTCATGGGCCTACTATTCACATAATAATTATTACAAATGATTTCATCGCTTAGAAGTAAAATGTAACAAAGCGGCACAGCACCAACTCGATGGTACCCGTATCATTTGTTAATGTTAGGGGAGGCTTCCCGTTCTATGCTATCTCCGAGGTTGTAGATTATAATCAACATTACTCTTACATTATTAGTACATTGCAATACTATTTAATGAAACTTTAAAACTTTAGAGTGCATTTTAGCAAACCCAATCTAATGAACAAATAAAATAATATATTGTTTTTTAAATAAGAAACGGTATTAAAAATACGACAAAGATGCCCATCGCGTAATTGATAGTTTAAATCGTTGAAGCTCCCTTAAGGCTAGAGCCATGCAAGCTGTCGACAATGATTGATAACATAGTAATTTAACTTGACACAGAACCAAGTTAAGATTGAGTTGTGTAACGCTCAGGGGAGGTCTTGGAAACTGTTCACACAAGAAGAAAAAACTCCTAAAAAAGAAAGGCGACATAAAATTCCTGTGATGTTACATCTTAAAAATACTTTGTGGAATTTGTTGTGGATATTAAAAAGCGAGTACGATTTGTTTAACTTTATTCTTATTGAAATTATATTTACTCGCTTATTATTTCTATTTAACATGTTTGAAAACGATATTTCATGCTAGACTTTATTTAAATTTCCTTTTAGTAGTTAATATATGAATAAAGGTTTTCAAGTAGTGATAATATTTTGAATTAAAACAAACAAAATACTATGAAATTAAAATTCATAAAACAAAAACAAAATAAAAAACATTCAAGTTTGTATTTGAACAAATTTCTAAAATCAAATAAATTGTATATAAATTGATTTTTTACTAAGGTATAAAGTATAACAGATTTTATAAAACTTCCATTGATAGTTTTATGCAGTTGAAGCATTACCCCTAAATATAGTGTGTGAAAGTTCAAAGTAAGGTCAATTTTAGCTTCCAAATTTGTGTGAATTGAAGTCGGTTTAAATCTCGATTGAACCTAAAATTTGTTTCAGATACAAATTGATTTAGAAATTGATAGGCAAATGTTGATAAATTATAAATACACTTTTTCGTGTTTATTTAAATGTATTTATTGCAATTTACAAATTCACGTGCAATTCAGTTTTGTCTTTTAGATACCTTTAATTTGTGACACTATCATAGGAGGTATATATGGATTAACAATCGTGATGTAATTTTATCATTGTTCGTATCAGGACAAATCTGTACATGGCCTGATACCAATGGTCTCTCAGTTTTTGCCCTGATAGTTAATTTTAAGGCTTCTTTCAGAGCTATTGCTGAAACATATATTTATTTTAGCACATTGACTTATCTTTGAGCTGACAAGGAAAACCTCCGCAATGCGATAAACATTAAACGCCCTCATGCAATGACGCAATTCCAGTCAAATATTTGAAACAAATATTTGTGAAAAAATAGTTTAAATTATATCTCAGCATTAAATACTAGCTATATGTTAACAACAATATATGTGTTAAAACACCATAATTTTAAGTACATTTTCTTAAAGATGCTAAATTACAAGATAAAACCCTAACTGAAATCAAAGTCTTAATGATTTTATTTCATTTTAAAATTGTATGTATAATTTTTGTAATATATTTTATTTTTCTAATTGTACGGATGTTATGGATTTTATTGATGTAGACGATTTTATACCTTACTAGAATCACCTGGCAGACGCTGTCATGCCTTTGACTATTACCAACTAAAACCAATATCACCAAGGTCACCTGTTCAAATAAACATGTCATTAGCTTTTATGTAAAAAAACAATATCTTTCCATAAGGTTTATATGGGAACCCTTTTGGGCCTCTTGGGAGGAAAAAATTGAGTTAGAACGAAATTGATGGCTTAAAAACCTTCTCCGTGAAATTTTACATACATATACCAAATTTCATGGCAAACGGTTCAGTGGTGTCCGAGTCCATGAACTTCAAATACATATACAAACAAACAAACCAACATCTTTTTTATAGTTATAGATTAAAACGCATATTTAATATTCCCATTACTAGATGTAATTAATTATATCGGTTATAATAAATCTATAACCAAGTAATCTACAAACGATACAACACTTTTTTATTACTATATCTAGTAAAAACAACTGATTTCTGTCCTTTCTCTTGTAACAAGTGATTATTTGGTATAATGCACGACTAATATAGAATACAATATATCTTAGATCCAGATACACGGGCTTCCTTAAGACTCCCAGCTGAATTCAATTAATCTTCCCAAACATTAATCATCTTTATCTACGCCATGCAGCGTTGTAGTCGGTGAAGATAGTCCACATCTTATACAGTTAAATCTATATTTAATGTGACACAATTACAAAGAAACCCCTCTATATTCCTTTATTATAAAGTATATTAAAATTAATTTTTGGATAATATTTATAATCTATTATAATATGTATATAATATGAAACATCAATGTAAAATCGTATCTTAAAATAATGTCTTCTTAATTGTTATGACATAAAAGTATTCCTTAGTGTTTGATTCCAGTGTAATTAACAACACTAAATGAGATTGATTGTATTAGCGAATTTCCCCTATAGGGAAGAAGCTATTACCGTAGGTCTCATGGTAAGACTTAAGCCCGAGACCATGATAACTTTTCGTTTTGAGGTCCCCAGATACCAAAAACACCATTCGTTCAAATTTGTATATATGTATATATATATATATATATTATATATATATATATATATATATATATATATATATATGTGTGTCCGTAAGCACGATAACTCTCGTAAAAGAGGTCCGATCTTAATGAAATTTGGTACAAACGTGTAAAGTACCATTTATTTGAACGAGTTCGAAAACCAGACAAATCGCACCATCCGAAGGGGGGTTTTGGGGGGGTTTTGTACCCCAAAAATGGTTTTTTTGGAGTTTTCACATGTAATAATCATTTAAATCAAATTTTAATTTATACCATTGGATTTAGCTTAAAAAAACAAACAATTTGGTATTTTGATCATTGCTCTACGTCAATTGGTTACTGAGATATTGAAAGTGCTAAACACAGTACGTTGTCCAATGTTATTCTTATGGAGAAAAAGAAAAATTTTATATCTTGGTTGTTTATGAACATAAACTGACGAAACTTGGTATATCGCTTCATCTGGTTGTGGTTTGTTGTTGTTTAAACAAAAAACTACTTTTTCGTCTATAGTTCCCGTAGCAGCAAACCTAGGTATTCGGTCCCCATGTTATTCTTATGGAGAATAATAAATATGTTATATATCGCTTATTTATGAATGTATATGGATGAAACTTGGTATGTGACTTCACTTAGATGAGTTCTATTGATATTTGCATAAAAACCCATTATTTTGTGTTCCTTGTTGCAGCAAACCTGCGTACTCATCCCTAATGTTATTCTAATGAGAATAATGAATATTTTAAATATGGCTTATTTATGAATATATTTCTTATGAATTCTGGTAAGAGGCATAATGTGTTATTAAGACATATATATTCATTGTAAATTCGCTGAGTACGCAAGATTTCTGCGACGGGGGTATTTTTGTCATGCTGTTGTTATCTCAAACTTCTCATGACAGTTACATAAGCAATATTCCACACGTTTTAGACATTTAAAACCTTCTTCAATCATATTTTTATAACATGTTCTTATTTCGAAAGTAATAACTGACTGGACAAGATGGGAGAAACTTAAATTAATACTCACATAGTAGGTACTCCAAGTGTAGATTTCTTCTTTAATCACAAATATATCAGAATTACTGCACTCGGAAAAAATATCAGATGAAAACATCGTAATGAACATTTTTGTAATAATAAATATAAATTCAGATGTACATATTCGCTTCAGTTAGGACATATTTTTATAAAGTAGGTTAGTTAGGTTTAGACAAATATTTTAATTTAACAACATTTGCAAAATAAGAATATGTATTATGTAGGGTTTAGTTGGCAGATGTTAGGAGGTAGAGTTGTCTGCAGTCATGTTGGTGAGGAGCTTTGATCATTGAGATGTCCCCTCCAGCGGTCTGGCGTCAACACTTTGTTACATGGGAAATAGTTGATTTACGTCTCTAGTAAAATGTGTAGATAATAAAATTTGTAATAAATTCACTAATGTATAGGTTTAATTTCTTAAATTTTAATATATTAATGTAAATATCTGTTCTATCTGCCAAAAGGTTCATGTAAAAAGTACATACCTGTTTGTATGGTAAGCACAATATAGTTAACCAAGACATACATTTTTATAAATTTGTTAAATACACTTTTTTAGTTTCAAAGTTCAAGCGATATGCACAAATTGTCTTTTTAAACCATTGAATTAAAATTGCGTAATATTATGGCTTACACAGTAACCACTGCCACAGGCTTTATTGACATACCTAATAGTGTGTTTACAACTCAAGAGGACCACAGAACAGTTTAGTAGTCGAGAGTTTAATTTCATTGTGGCTGTAAAAAACACCATCGGCGCTAACTCGGTTCATAAAAGAAAGTGGTTGCGCTCTTTATGAATTTAGAACCAATAAAAATGAACGGTCGGTTGTAAACTTTGAATATAAAAGCTTATAAACTTTACCCATGAGCTCGGCCATGCCAAAAGTTTTAGTTCAATAGTTGGTCTTTTTGATAACACTGTAAAAAAAATATTAGGATAATTACATGTTATATTTCAATACATTACGTTATCTACTTTACAACCTAGCTTAATATTTTACATTATATGTTCATAATCTTACTATTTTTTTGTTAGATATATATTTTCAATTTTTTTTACATTTTAGGCTTTAGAAAGAACTCACACCTTAAAAGCGTGATCCAAACTGATTAATTTAAATAAATTCCAAAAACCGTGTACAGGAGTTTAGGAGTATTTTATTTTGCATAATCGTTTTACTATTATTATTCATACTTTAAACAGTAAAGGGTTCACAAAAGTCGATTATATTCAATAAAGTTTTGTGACCCGGTTCTGATGATTTATCATAATTGTCTGAGCTGAAGTTTAATGACTACAATAAATATCACGAACGACCAGTTGGCTTATTTGAAAAATATCTTTCCGAATGTAGTCCTACGCAGTTTATTGCCTTCCTGTTATATTAAACCACCAATGAATCCTTAGCCAACACTTTATTTCGATTAATCTTGTTCGAATATATGTTATGTTATCTAATGTTTAAATAAATCGTAAAAGGTGGAATTTATAATTATTACTAATTTTTATTTATTTAATTTGAGAAATTGTTGATTAATTTTAGATTAGATACCCTATGACGCGATTAACCATTTTATCTTCAAACGCTTTTCTAAGTTATTACTTATACTTACTTATTACTTATATTTTAAATCAACTAATTTTTATAAATAAAAAAAAAACTGTAAAATTTGTTACTTCATCCTCCACACTATTGAGTACAATTTTGGCTAAAGGCCAAAACCTTTTCCTCGCTTTGTGTCAAAGTTGTACGTCCTGCGGGATGCATATTAAGTCACTGACGATGCATCTTCAGTCACAAACTTGCATTACAATTTAGTTAGTTTTTTGTGCAATAACTGCGGTATTCGGTAAAGCACATGCCACATAAAATGTGCAATTTGACACTCCGTCGTTAAAACTACTCTTTAGCTAATAACTTATTTGTAACTCGTATTGCCTGCTGTAGGTTGAAGGTGAAATCTTTTACAGGACATCTATTTAAAAAAAAAAACTACAAACCATATCGTGCAAGGCATTGAGGAGTAATTGAAGCTAAATAATTTAGATATTAGCATTTTGTGTTGTTACAACTAAACAGGATAAATAAAATACGTCTTACAACACTATAAAGTATATTTACACTTATACTGTACTTACATACAAGACGGTAAAATATACACAAAAGATGGTAGAAGGCGATCAATTTCAACCAGTTACACCGGTCATCATCAGGCCCAATTAGAGAATGACAGAAACAAGATGGCGAACAGCTTATATCCTATTGGCCGTCGGAAGTTCCAGAAACAAGTTGCGATAAGTTACTTTGACTCTGGTGGTACTTATCGCAACTTTTTTCCGGAACTTCCGGTAGCCAATAGTATATAAGCTGTGTTTATATCTGTCATTCTCTGATTGGGCCTGATGATGACCGGTGTAACTGTTTGAAATCGATCGCCTTCTACCATATTTTGTGTATATTTTACCGACTTGTATGTAAGTACAGTGTAAGCGTAAATATTCTTTATATTGTTGTAAGACGTATTTTATTTATCCTGATTAATGGAAGCTAATAAAAGGGATAATAAATGAATTTTTATCTGTAAACTTACTGTCCTTTTGTGTGTATCTACGTCAGACGCATTTTGTTAGAGCTACTTAAAAACTCTTGTGCAAAGTGGTCGACATTTATACTAATGTGGACATGCCAGGGATCGAACATGTGACCCCTTGAACTGAAGTTCAAACGCTAACTGTTAAGCTAGTGAAACACCCAGAGAGAGTTTTTTTTAGTAATTTGAACTAACATGATTTAGATTTCTGGTCTGGGTTGATTATAATATTATTTTAAAACTGATGTTTGATTCATTTCATGTGTGAATCAACATTAAAATATATACCAAAATCGAATTTTCATTCAAGAATTTTCATTGCATTGTACACTTCACGCAATTGTATTTATCATTATATATATAATTTATATTCTTTGTCGTGGTGTTTAACTTCTACGCTCAATTTCAGAATAGCTCACATCGACCACTCAACTCTTCTGTAGTAAAAATTCAATTGTTTTATAGATAACTGAGTTATAATAGATACATACAAATATTATATTAATAATGATTTTCTCAACAATCACTAAAAAATTAATACATCTTTTATACACATTATACAGAAACATCGTAAAACACTTTATTTATTGGATTATAATGATATTTTCAAAATAACGTATATAAATCTTAAAATATTTCTAGGTGAATCAATACATTAAATTGTAAGTTAGAAGCGCATTTCCAGTAAATACTCACCTGAACACTGTCAACCATTACAAGTGGCGGCGTCTCATCGCAATGTGACAAAGGTAGTACTTCAAGAGGTATTTCAATTGTTGAAAATGTTTGTGTGCGAATTACGGGAATTAGAACCATTGCTGTTGAGGAACTTATACAGGCAAACCCCTAATATAAATATGTAACTAATTAGTATTACTAAATCCAAGGATACCCATATGGAAATTTAATTACAAAGACGGTATTTAATTTAATATATTTGTACTAAAGTAAATATTTTATAAACTTCAGTCAAAACTTTAAATCTGAACAATCAGTTTTCTATACTGGTTTTTATTAATTTGAATTAAATTTAATAATATTTTAATTACAATCTAATATTTACTCTTGTAGAGTAGATCCGTGTCTCACATTATTGTGACAATGATTTTGGTTTTGATGTTGAATGCATGTTGATTTTTGGTTTTGTTGTATTACATAGAATTAAGAACTTGTTACCTTGTTATGCTTAGTTTCAATGCCTGCTATCTTGAATGTATCACTGTATATATCACAACCTGTAAAATTGAGTGACTGTCAATAAATAAGCAAATAAATAATAACAAATATATTCGATACCTAAGTTTTTTAAATTACACCTTTCACTGAAACCTAACAATTTGGCATTTTCGTCACTAATGTCATACATGATAGACTGAAGATATTTCTTTACAGAGTCTAAGTACATATAAATATATGTAGTAGAAGTTTAAAAGTAATATATAGAGTATTTATATGTAAAATATTGCAATTAAGATTCTTCATAGATGCAAAGCTTGTGCAATATGGAACCGACAAGCAATAAGCAATACACAAACTATATGTGATTTTCCGTGAAATGCGAATGTAAAAGTTAGAATTCACCCATTACAGGTAATTGAACACATTAAATGAGTCTGTGAACATAAACAAAATTACCTATCGTCATGTGCAATTAAACTCCATTTGTGAATTTTGTATTGCCGCTAATGTAAATAGAAGGCGAATGTTTGCATGCAAATGCTCTTGACAATATACACTTTGTTGGAGTGTTCACTTAAATTTCATGAAATGTATTTCCACTGCAAATTCTCTTTGTATTTTTCTCATTTATCACTTCAAAGTAACTACGCACACGAAGTTATTATTTAATAATTTGCTGTTCAAAGTAAAGTATAAGGAGAACATGCTCTATCAAGTGGTAGTTTGAGTATAAACTTAGCACAATTAAGTATTCGTTTGAGCAATTAGCTTTTGATTCAAGTAGTTAATCGACAATTGAGAACATTCTGAGATATTAATTCTATGGAGAATGCTTTGACTCATCTAATAGCATCATTAAAATGTGACATAGGCAAGAGAATTTATAAGGAACCCTTTGGTCGAGAACATAATAACTATTAAGTAAACCTGCGATAGGGCCAACTCCGTTAACCCCAATCAACACCTTGCAACTCACGATTGTATTTGACATGTTTAACCTTTCATTAGCAGATAACCTATATTAAAACATTGTGGTCGCATCCATGACTTAAATATGGTCATAGACTCATGACTTCTTAAGAATTGTAGGATAAATTTTTATTGAAAACATATTGCGGTAAAATCCTACTACATATACAAGTAGTTTTGATTAGTAAATTTAAAAATTTTGTAATTATATTTTTAGACTTTTTAAAGTGTTGTGATCAAATGCATAGCTTGTTGCATCTAAATTATATACTTGATTTTAGTAAGTTTGGTTGTTTACAATTATTACATCCCACTAGTTTTATTTGACACAGAGTGAAGTGAGTTTGTTACATTAGAAGGCGGTAAATTATCTCAGCAATGCATTGAAAATGCAAATTCAAACTTTATTTAGGAAAGTGACTAACTATTATGTCAGTATAACTAATACATGTTAATTCTGACATATACAGAGCTCCAGGCCCTGATGGCATTCCGGTTGAGGCTCTGAAGGTTGTGGCGGGAAGTCACCCACATCTGCTGCTGCGCATGTTCAACGCGTGTTTGGCGGCGGGTGTGTTTCCGTCACGCTGGAAGACAGCTAGACTGGCGCTCATCAGCAAAGGCAAAGGTGACCCGGAGTCCCCGTCGGCATACAGACCACTCTGTATGTTGGACACGGCGGGTAAACTCTTTGAGAGGTTGCTGAAACCCAGGTTGAGGTTGGCCGTCGAAGCCGCTGGGGACTTATCCCCCCGGCAGCACGGCTTTCGGAAGGGCCACTCAACCTTGAATGCCGTGGCTGAAGTCCTGGGCGCCGTCCAGCGGGCTGACACGGCCTGCCATCAGGCCAGGCCGATCGTGCTGCTGGTCACCCTGGACGTTAAAAACGCTTTTAACTCGGCCCGTTGGGTGGACATGCTTGAGGCGTTGCAGCGGGACTTCAGGGTACCCGACTATCTCTTAGTCGTGGTACAGGACTACCTGAAGGAGCGCAGGCTGCTATATAGAACAGAAGCAGGGGTCCGTTCCAAAGTGGTCACCGCCGGCGCGGCGCAAGGGTCGATCCTTGGCCCTGACCTTTGGAACGTGGCATATGACGGAGTGCTTCGCCTCGAGATGCCACCACAAGCCTATCTCGTGGGCTACGCAGATGATGTAGCCACAGTCATCACGGCTCGGAATCCGGAGTTGGCCCAGCTTCGCCTCAACCAGGTGATGTTTCGGGTCAACAGATGGATGAGCGGTCATGGACTTGAGCTGGCGGTCGCCAAGACCGAGATCGTCATGCTCACGCGACGGAGGATCCAAACAGTAATCCCTATGACTGTTGGTGACGTGGAGGTCCAGACGAAGACTGCGGCGAAGTATCTGGGAGTGGTGCTTGACCGCCGCCTCACATGGTGGGAGCACATCCAGGCGGTTTGCAACAAGGCGACGAAGGTTGTTCTGTCGCTCAGCAGATTGATGGGGAGTGTTGGAGGCCCGAGGTCCAGCAAGAGGCGACTTCTCATGTCCACCGTCAACGCCACTCTCCTGTACGGCGCAGAAGTGTGGGCGGGTGCCATGAGAGTCAAAAAACACAGCAAGAGAATTCTCTCCGTTCAGCGCAGGGCGGCTCTTAGGGTTGCCTGTGCGTATCGCACTGTGTTTGGACTGGCTGTAATGGTTGTGGCTGGAGTGTTTCCCCTTGATCTGCTCGCCGCTGAGAGGCAGAACATCTTTCGCCGTGCTCCTGATCTCGGAAGAGACCAAGCTGCTGTGGAAGCCAGACTCGAAACTCTGCGAGTTTGGCAAGAGCGTTGGAACGGTGGACTGGAAGGGCGATGGACGTTTCGTCTCATCAGAGACATAAGCCCGTGGTTGAGCCGTGCATTTGGGGAAATTGACTTTTTCTTGTGTCAATTCCTGACGGGCCACGGGTACTTCAGGGAATACCTTTTCCGCATGGGGAAGGTGAGGTCACCTCAGTGTAGTTACTGCCCGGGGGAGGTGGATGATGCTCATCATACTTTCTTCCGGTGCAGTCGTTTCGCTGAAGACAGGAGGAGGCTCGTCTCTGCTGTCGGCGATCTGTCCCCGGACGTCGTGGTGGGGGCGATGCTTCGAAATGAAGACTCCTGGAGAGCGGTTGCGCTCTTCGTGCAATCTGTTCTTCGGGGAAAGCGAGACGAAGGATGCTTAGGTGACCTCTAAGTTTCCCGAAACGCTGACGTGACCCGTCTGGGCGCAAGACACGCGGGCCAGTGCCGAAGTTGTCCGATAAGGGTTCCGGCCTGGTTTTTTCCCCCGCGGCTCCGTAGGAGGTTTAGTGGGTATACCTCGTAAGAGGGAGTCCCACACTGTTCCTTTGGGTTCGCGCATTAAGCGTTCCTCCTACGTAAAAAAAAAAAAAAAATACATGTTAATTGATTAAAAACACGGTTTTCAAATACTCAATGATTCGTCCTTAAAATTAATCCATGTTAAATATGTACCAAAGGGTAATTTTAAATTTAATATTCTTTCTAAAAATGCGAATATGACTTAAACAATGAATTTTAAAATAATTAAAATTCATTGTTTGTGATGGCGACTGTCTGTTACTAAGAATTTTTTTTATTTTACTAATAAGTGATGGAAAATGTCTGAAAAAATTCATTGATTAATATTATTGTTAATCAAGGGATGTTCAACTAATCCATTGGATGTTTAAACTATAAAATAAATAGTAATTTTCATTTCTAAACAAGTTCATACACTTTATTATTTTCTATAGATATCGCAAAAAGAGATAAGAATGGTTTGAAAACATTTGTATTGTGACTAAACAGCGCGTCTGTACAGTGCACTTTAAAACAATGAGTATGACGAAGAATGGTGAGGGGTTGATCAAAAGCTTCATTCAAGTACTTGAGTGTAATGCTGCTCAGTAATGGTAATATACAGAAAGGTAATATACAGGTTAAAATTTGACCTATTAAAATAATATATTTTGAATTCATTAAATTCAATCTATATCATGAAAAATCATTGTGGAACGCATATAAACAAGAAGGAATTTCATCGTGCCGAAAGTTTTGAGAAACCCCTGTATGTGTTATTATGTGAAATGTGTTACTATCATTTCTAAATATGTCAAAATCTAGAAATCCTTTTAGGGGCCCAAAGGCCTATTTATACTTTTTTGTAGCATACCATGATTTTATTTGTGAGTTGGTTATTTAAACAGATACGATTCTTTATATTTTACCTGTGGAACTGAGATGGTCGGGCCTAGTAATAATAATTCCTATACGAGACTGTTACATAAAACAAATACTGAAGTTGTGCAGATTTTTAGTTTGATATTAATTTAATTTGAGAGTATTCTCTTGGTGGTAGTGTAGTTCAATATGTTTTGCCAACCATTACATGTCAACAAATATTCAACTTTCACCCTCTAAATATTAACCATTCTCTCAGTATTTATTTCACCTCAGCCCGACAGTTCATCAACAGGGGGCTCTCCTTGAAGTCGTGTGAAAAATAATTACGGGAAAAGTAAAGCCTGGAATGAGGGGTGAGTTTAGTGGGTAAAGTTTCGGCGAGTCCCACACTTCGTCCGTAAACGGATACCTTCCCTTCCCTTACCTTCCCTTCCGTTTCGTATTAAAAAAAAAAAAAAACTATGAAATTAATAACATTTCCGAAGTAATTTCATAGAATAGTTGTATTTTTTAGGTACACACGAAGGTCACTCAATGTTCATTATTCATTACACGTTACAGTACATGTTATTATGAGATAATTGTTTACATTATATTAATTTTAACACATATTTGCTTTTTTCTGGCCATATTACAACTTCTTACTAAACACTTACAATACCTCCAAAGTTAATATCATTATTTGCATGTAATTGAATTTAATCTTTACACGTTAAACAAATCCATTACGAAATCTATATCAACCGAAGAACAATTTAATTTCTGTATATATGAAATTTATTTTACTTAATATTTTGATTTATCTTAGATGTGCACTGTATTTGAAAGAAATAAAATAATAGTCAATTAATAAACGTGTACTGCTACCCTGTAAACACTCTAAATAAAGGTTTACTAAGCTTTATTTACTTTGACAAATATACATAGTTTAATAAATAAACAAACTTCATACCTCAGTTACACCAATGCTATTTATTTGAATAAATAAAGCTAGCCCCAAGCCAGAATAACTGAGGTCAGTGAATTAACTACTGTCTCCAACACACTGCACAGGTTTTGCTGAACATTTTGCCTGATGAAAACAAAACCCTTCGATGGAAGACACGATAACATTTTAAAATTTAACATGACAAATTCTGTTCCAAAGTAGTATTTCAGTATTTATGTGAAAATTTCTAAGCTGAAATCCTTGATAATTTGCACTTTTTACATATAATTATTTTTAAACCAAATTTTTAGTTTGCACCAAGGAATCCATATTTACAATTTAGTAATTTTAATTATTGTTCTACTTCAATCAATTACTGAGATGCTACAGTGCTAAATCTAGTACATTGTCCATGTTAATTTTATGTAGAATAAGTACAATTTCATATCTTGCTTATTAATGAACAAATATTAATATAACTTTGTATGTGGCTTCACATATTTGGGGTTAATTGATAACTGTAAACAAACCCCCATTTTTGGTGGTCCCTATGGTGGCAAACCTGCTTGTTCAGCAGCTATAATTTTATTATTATAGATAAATAAATGATATCTCGTGTGTTTATGAACATATATTGGTAATACGTGGTATCTTCCTTCATCTGGTCAAATAATATTTGCATAACTACCCAATTTTCTTGGTCCTTAATGCTGCAAACCTGCGTACTCAGTCCTAATGTTTATTTTTCCTTACGGAACTTAAATAAAATGTGAGATCTGCTTATTTATGAACTAGCTGTGTACTCGTCCTTCGTACGGATTCCAGTATAAATAATAGATGAATTTGAAATTAATAACTGTTTTCCAATGTCCTGTTCCCAACTTTTAAACAGTACCTAATAAAACTCCTCAACCCCTTAATTAATCTTATACAAAAATAATTTTAAAATTTAGTGTTAAGTTGAGACACTCAGTAGTTGGCTACATAAAATATCTAGTTAGAGAGGTATAGATCTCGCCCCCCATGTCTCAAACACACAAAGTGTTTGTATGAAATCTCTAGAGAACAACACCATGACTCCCCATTATGGGCCATGTTGTTGTTGCGTATATCCTTTAAAGTACCAAATTTAAGCTCTATTGGTTGAATAGTTTGTGATGATTATATTAAAGGTCAGTGGTGCAGAGCCCCATTTGACATTTTTTATCTGCTTTTTTTCTACCGAATTTCATCTTCATCAGTCCAGTAGCAGGTGCAAGATTGTTAAAATAAGTATGCTAAAGGTTCGGGGATGGGGCCCTAAAAGACTTTCTTAACGGGAATAGGCTTGTGTTTGTTCTGATATATTAGTTACGTTCCTACCAAATTTCAACTTTAAAGGTCCGAACTAATGCTCATAGATTGCCAGCAATAAAATTAAATCAGGGCAGAGCCGGGTACGATTTTGTTTCAAACCTAGCCTTATTACATCTGCAGGGTAAGGGGAACCAACTTAGATATTGTTGTTTTTTAGTTACAGTGTTCACAATGTAAGCAAGTGATTGTGTCTGATAAATATAGACTTAAATAATACGTCCACTCTGTATCCTTCTGTTATTTATTACCCATCTTCACTCAACATTTGAAATGAAAACTACAACAGCTGATTATGGAATATATATTCTTAAGTTATCAACTGGTTTAGTATAAATAATGCTTTGTCCGTAACAATAAGATGGTATTTTGAAAACCCCGTGGTTTGAACCCCTGAGGTGAATTCAAAATGTTAAAGTAGGATATAATCTTCTAACGTACGTATAGATCATAGAAAAAGAGTTTCATATAAATCAGTTCACGTGTTTCTCTGGGAAAAGCGAACAAACACGACCAAACCCGCGCGAAAACACGAATTTGAGCGGCCTCAACTATTTTTCCTAAAGGCGCATGGCATCCTAATACCTTCTTACGAATGTACTGAACAAAGAAACAAAGATTCATAAAAAACAATGCAACAGTTTTCCCGTGAAAAGTGAACAAAAACACGTCCTTGAGCGTTACCGAAACAGACAGACGGACAGAAATTGAGATAAGACTTGTTTTGGCTCCCCTATGGTGTAAAACGCGAGATTATGCAAAAATGTCATAATTCCAAGCAATGTACAGACAAAACTTTAATTTTTGCATATAGATATCCTCTCTGTATACTTCTGTCATTTATTACCAATCTTCATTCAAAGTTTTAAAAATAAGAACTGCAACATCTGCTTATAGCATAACTTTTCTTAAGTCATCAGCTGGTTCAATATAAATAAATGCTTGGTCAATAAGAATAACATAGGATCTTTAAAACCCCGTGCGGCAGAGTCCTAAGGTGATTTCCAAAAATCAATTTAACCTAAAACCTACTAACGCACATATACAACATAGAAAAGTTTCATCGAAATCAGTGCACCCGTTTCCCTGTGAAAAGAAAACAAAACGTGCCAAAGTCGCACGAAATCACGTTTTTGAGCGGCCACCATTATTTTTAAAAAAGGTTTATGACATTTTAAATTAGCCTAAACCTTCTCACGCATATATAGAACAAAGAAACAAAGTTTCATCAATGTCAGTGCACCCGTTTTCCCGTGAAAAGCGAACAGAAACCCGTCCTTGAGTGTTACGGACAGACAGACAGACGGACAGACGGATAGACAGACAGGCAGACAGAAATTGAGATAAGACTTTTTTGGCTTCTTTAGGGTGTAAAACTTGAAAATATGCAACAATTTCATAATTCCAAGCAATGTACAGACAAAACTCTAATTTTTATTTATATGAATATGGTTGAAGAAAACTTGTAAGTGGCTTCATGACGTGGTGAGATATTATTTGAAGTTCATTGAGTATACAGGTTTTCTGCAACGGGGGTTTTAATTATTCCTGAATTGTATGAAACTGTTTGACCTAGACAAGAACTACCACAGGTTTCCCGATTATATTTAAAATTATAGGTTTGATATTCCTACAATCCTCAACAATTTTTACAATTATTAGGTGATAGTTTATTTCCCATCGTGTCAATGTTTATAAACTCCTTATTATATTACTGCAAACAAATTATTTTTGTTTTGATCAAGATAACATGAAATATGCTACAGCAAACCTACTTTATTCTTCAATTCTGTTCTTCTTCTTTCAACCATCCATACTATGAGGTTGGAATAATTCTGGATTATAAGCGTAGTTACATATGAAAAGGCCTGAAGAGTAGCTCAGGAGTCATGTCAAGTGTTGTCATTTGATTAAAAACATCCTGTACTTTACAGCTATGGAATACATTGGTAAGATCACGCCAGGGTATCAAATGTTTAACCCTTTTAGTGAATTTCCCCTATAGTGAAGAAGCTATTACCGTAGTCAGCATGGTAAGATCTAGGCCCGGGACCATGATAAATTGATGGGTAGGCCTTGGCCGCCAGATGCCTAAAACACCATTCGTTCAAATTTATATATATTATAAACGTGTAAGGCAGGATCTATTTTCATGAGTTCGAGAACCAGACATGTCCCTCTATTTTTAAAGGGGGTTTTAGGGGGGTTTTGTACCCAAAAAAATGGGTTTTTTGAACTTTTTACATGTAATTCTTTTAAAACCCAAACTTTTGTTTAGGCCATTACATTTAGCTTAAAAAAATTTGTTGTTTTGATCATCGCTCTACGTCAATTGGTTACCAAGATTTTAAAAGTGCTAAACAAAGGACGTTGTCCAATGTTAATCTTATGGAGAAAAATACAATTTTATATCTCGCTTATTACCCATTTGTTGTGCTCTTTTTTGCAGCAAACCTGCCTACTCAGCCTCCATGTTATTCTTATGGAGAATGATTCAAATGTTATATATCGCGTATTCATGAAAGAATATTGATCAAACTTGGATGTGGCTTCAACTAGTTGAATTCTAATGATATTTGCATCAAAATAAATTGTTTGTGTTTTTTGTGTCAGCAAACCTACATAATCATCCCCAATGTTATTCTTATAAAGAAAAATTAAAATATCGCTCATTTGTGAATGTATTTTTATGAAAATTGGTAAGCGGCTTTATGTGGTATTAAGACAAAAATGTGCATCGGAAATTCGCTGAGTACGCAGGTTTGCTGCGTCGGGGGTATTTTGTAAATGTTATTTAAGTAAATGATGACTAAAAATAAAACCACTAAAATAAGTAGCATAAACAAAGAAAGAAATCAAATATAATAAGCAGTAAAGTCAAGATCCTGTAACCTTCTGGCCAAGGTCTGTTGTCAGAGTTTCCAGGTCGCACAAGTGCCTTTGACATGACCTGTCGACTACTGATGTAGCTGGGACCAACTGCTTAATACGTCTTCTGAAGCACGGTGGAAGTCTGATCTTCTGAGTTTCAAAGGTGATATGGATTTTACCGTAAATCGAACCATAATAAGAAGTGTTGTGTTTAGTAAAACGAAACATACACTTTTACACTTACTAATGCATTATGAGTTTTGGAGAACATACATAAGATTAATAACATAATTTATTAGGAATAAATTCTTAATACAATTTCTAAGATACAAAAATACTTGGAAATTGGATCAAAGTAAGGTTAAAAAGAATATTTGAACTGTAGCACACATTTCCAATTATAATGCAAACCTTTTTAATTACGTCTGTTTAATCATTATTTCAATTTTTTTGCATACACGTATTTTGATAAAGTTTGCCATCCTCCGAACCTTGTTGTTTAGGTTAAGCCAAGGTATCGTATATATGTTCTTGGCCGTGAAGCCGCATATATTTATATATTCAACAGTTTAAAATGTACTTATAGTTTACAAACACAAGGACTCAAAATACATCAATAAAGGAAAACCGCAACAATTGAATCCACATGGATTATATTTCCGGTTTCTGCGGGCATGACTGTAGGCATACTTCAGAACAAAACGTTGAGGATGGAAAAATTACCAAAATTCGCATACGCCATAGATTTTAAATTATTGTTAAGTCGTAAGTGAAATTGAATTCATTAAACATACATACAAATATACATACAAATACAAATACGAATACATACATAGATACAAATTTAAGACTCTCCTTATAAAATGTTACAAGATTTTTCTGATTACTGCAAATAAAACACTAATGACAATAACAAGCAAAACATGACCACAACCGTTGATGTTAATGTTGATGCTCAAACAGTAAAATTTAAATAATGATGTTTAGAAAATAATATTATTTTATTTTGGATAAAATTATTCTCAAATTTAGTGAAAAGTGGGACAGTGGGAAATGTATCAAAGTAACGTGAATACAACCACTAATGTATACTATTGGTGACACACTAACATGTTTAATTGAAACAGCAGCTATTAGTACCCCAGCTTGGACTCTATAACCCAACTTACTATCGTGGGTAGTTTATTTTAATCAGTGTGAATGGAATGTGATATCTCCTGGGAAATACGATATCCCATATGCAATGTTTGGGTAGCCAAGGAATAAATTAGCTGTCACTGTCAGGTTTATGCAAATGGCACCGGGTCAGCTGTGAGGAAAGGCATTAGTTTATAATATTTGATATTGGCAACATAAGGTTCAGTAAATTAGTCACTCGTAACTAAAGATCAGGGACTCCAATATTAGTCATGTTTGTGTGGCAGCATGTTTGAAAAATAGTCTCAAAAATTACTGAAACAAATATATATATATATATCACACGTTTTAAATATGTAAATCTAGGATAAACATTCAAATTTGAAGGAGCTCATTCCCAATACAAATGTCCCCACTTTGGCAAGTGCACAGACTGGCTTTCTTATTTATCGTCTAAACACTAAAATGAGATAGTTTGCATTGTATTTTACTTTTTAAATTCCAAAACGATACATTTTACCAGAAAGGAGAATATAGTTTGAACTCAAACTAATTGAAAGCTGTTTGTCTCAAATAGATTACAGCGTACTTGCTTGATATTTTCTGTTACTTAGAAAACATCGCAAAAGTATAAAATAATTTTTTGAATAAAACTCTTTATATTTAATTATTATTTGAACCATACTTACTATTTATGTATAATCTGCCTCAAGCAGCTATTCTCGTGACCTGGTGCTGCCTGAGAGGTCGTCTGTGGCGGGGTCGTGACGTCAGCCTACATTATGTATGAGGTAGTCTCCCAACCCTGCTACATGAGGCAGTTTATACTGGTTGACTGGTACCGTCACATTTACAACCTAACAACTTAAACTGTACTCTACACGCATAAGCAGCTATTCTCGTGACCTGGTGCTGCCTGAGAGGTCGTCTGTGGCGGGGTCGTGACGTCAGCCTACATTATGTATGAGGCAGTCTCCCAACCCTGCTACATGAGGCAGTTTATACTGGTTGACTGGTACCGTCACATTTACAACCTAACAACTTAAACTGTACTCTACACGCATAAGCAGCTATTCTCGTGACCTGGTGCTGCCTGAGAGGTCGTCTGTGGCGGGGTCGTGACGTCAGCCTGCATTATGTATGAGGCAGTCTCCCAACCCTGCTACATGAGGCGGTTTATACTGGTTGACTGGTACCGTCACATTTACAACCTAACAACTTAAACTGTACTCTACACGCATAAGCAGGATTTGTAGAGGTCAGAGAAGTTCAGAAAAGTGGCACAACAAAATCTAATAGATTTTTAAACACTGATTACACACCATAGTTTTAATAGCATACTTTATAGAAAGTAGGCAACGTAAAAAGAATTTTTGTATTATATAAACATATTTATCTAAAAATAAATAAAAATCTTGGGAGGGGTGTAACTGGTGAGAAGACGTTTCGACACTTTACACACGGACAATCACTTTATAAAGGGATGGCACAGGTACACAGTTGATAGTCCAGAAATAATACGGTCCTTCTAATAACAAGTATTTTTTTAGCTATCTACTTTTCTTTACCAAAAAAAGTAACATTTTTGGACAAATCCTAAGATTTAGGTGAGACTAAAGTTGGGGAGTTTATTGCTATGTAGTTATGTAAGTTTATGTAGGTTTATACATGGATGTGTTTGTTTTTACCATATATAACCATGCAACACATCATAGTAGTAATTTCAATGTATTTGTCATTGTTTTAAAGCTCATGCATGATTTGGTAGAATTGTTATGTTTTACTGGCAAAGTTTTTGTCACATGAGATATACACAAAAATACAAATAAATCTTAAATAATTATTTCATAACATACATTTCAAGAGGAATTGTTCATAAAAATGAAAATAACTATGTATTACAGGAATATACGTGGTTTTAAAACAGAAACTATTTGAAATGTTCATTGCGTTAAATCAGTAAAGACACCTTCTATTATGGATAAACATATGCAGCTTAAGATATATTGCGTGTTTAATAGCAGAATTGGGGTTTTTTCTGGTAAAAAAAATTGTTTTTTAGGAACCTAGCTAACATCTTAAAGTTATGGAAACACACAGATGTATAAACACACACAAACTATGTACAATTTCATATATACCTTCTCACTTGGTTTGAAATATGTGAATAGGTGTTACATATACTCTGATTGTTCATTTTTGGTTAAATATGATTATTAAGGATATTAGTAACCATATTTTTAGTTCATTGGTGAAATATGTTTTCATAATAATGCTCTTTTAATATTATGTATTGTCTGTATTATTTTTGAATTCATAAACGTCCATAGAACAACTGATAATGTGGTAGCTTATAACATGATAGATTATGGTAATGTATGGATTATGAGAGTTTCTTTAGGACAATTGATTTGTTACATGATCAAAGATCTCACTGGTTGGAAGCAAATCTAAATATGCATTAATACTTAGTAATATATTTTGTAAATTGGTGTTGCTGTTGAAATGTAAAATAAATAAACAAATAGCTAAATGCAATGACGTGTTCAAAATAAAAACGAGATCGTGCACAGCACGCTGATGTGAGGGAAGTTAATTTCCGCATTAAAACCTTAAAAAGATCAAATAAAGTGTTTAAACCAACAATGGACATTTTTTTTAATTGAAAAAATAAATTTTTTGGCTGTTTTGAAGCTCCTGGTTATATTTACATTCACTAATAGGATGCCAATGTTGTGCATTATAAAGTTAGAAGGAAATATTGTCGGGGTAAAAAGTTGGTATAGGGGTATAGGAGGTGATAAAACGATATTAAGATGTGAAAAACAGCCTTTTCCAGTGTAAAATTCCCATAAGACGACGTAATTGTATTATTATTATTAACATTTTCTCTAGTAACTTGGTATGTGTGTGTTATGTATTTGTGCTAGAATGATGAGGGAAAACCTAAAATCTTTGGCTTTTTACGTACAACAATATGCAATAAGTGTACATTTGTTTTTTTCTGACCGTTTTCGGGCTCAAAAACTCAAATTTTGAAAACTTAAAATCCCCAAAAAAGGGAGTTAGAGTTTTCCGATTGTTTTGCCCAACGAATTTGTCTAAGTGATTACAAAAAGGAATGTCTTTACTAAATTTAAAGTAAATCGGACAAGCATTGCGACCACTAAAGTGCGAACACACACACACACATATATATATATATATATATATATATATATATATATATATATATATATATATATATATATATATAACGTTTTTAGAGATCCCTCAAAACGTGTTCAGGGGGTCACGTTAGGAACTTCTTTGGTGGTCCCGGGCTTAAGTCTCAACGTGCGCGTCATGCTAATAGTTCACTTTTCCATAGGAAATTCACTAAAAAGTGGTGTAGTAATAGTAAAACATTTACGTTGCCGGACGCGTACCTGAAAGAGCATAAGCTCCTTACAAAAGCTTACAGTTCGACTTTCGGGATTTGGATACCTTCGTAATCCATTGTTGCGTTTTCCCTCTATATATTAAAAAAAACATGTTTCGACAATTGAGGTTGGGAAAATTATGTATAATGATAAGCCACAGCACTACCTCCAAATAACAATAACAAGTGTCCCTTTACAAGATGACAGGTTAAAGATTACGTGAATATTAATGAGACGTTTTAATTACTATATTCTGTTATATATAGCCCGGTTATATTCTGTTAGAAATGTGTAAAACTGTAATTTCAGGAAAAGTAACAAGACATAAGAGTATTACATTTGAATACTATTACGGTATTGTATGCATTTTATGATAATATTAAATAACTTAATGCCTTTTTATTTCGAACGGGTGGTAATGAATAAAGTAATTGAATTTCGAGAAACCTCAAATACCGTTAAACTGACAGTAAATATTTGCTCTGAAATGTTTTAAATATTCACTAAACCTACGGAGCGCTGTCCGACTCATACATAAACAAACTCTCTCGCTTTACGTTACCAATTGAAAGTACTTTTATGGAAGTTTCATTACATTACAAAAACCGATTTAAATTTTTTCAGGTAAATTGGAAGTGCGCATTCAACGCTCGCTTTGACTTACAGATTTTAAAATTTTGGAAACTCAAGATTAAAAATAGCATTTTAGAATAATATATTGGTATCAATTACCTTTAGTTCTTGAGTAGAGTATTACTTTAAAACAAGTGATTACCTAATCTTATACATCATATTTCAGAACAATACCACGTCAAACAATTAAATATTTATTATTTCGACGAAGATATACAACCTTAAATGAGCCTTATAACAACATGTTATTTTAATATGTTTATATTTTACTATATATTGACTAACAATGTTAAATAGATAAATTTAAACCTATAAGTGTTCTGCTTTTATTTAATCTGAATTATTCGTCTTTAGTTTAATCTTTAGTTTTCTCTTTTGAATCTTTCTCAACTTAATTTTGTTTTTATTTTCTTAATAAGCTTACATTATTCATTTGTATCACCTACTTAACAACTGGATATAGTATCTTGGGGATTTAAGATCATTTAGTAAGGAAATCACCAGCTTAAAACGTAAGGATGGTATTTCGAACAGGAATAAGGGAATTCCTTGAAAAAATGGCTGATGCCACAACTTAATATCGTTAGAAAAGATTCGGCCACGATCTGTAAACGATAGTGGGATTTGGGGATTGGGGATTGGGGGATTGGGGATTGGGGATTTGGGGATTGGGGTGTGAATGATTTGATGAGTTGGGCTGAAGAAATCACTGCTGGGATTTACCAAGCCTGTCTAGGTATTTGGGTGAAGCTATTATATTGTTGGTGGTGACTGATTACATTAATGTAGAAACGTTACCTGGATACAGAGGACGGGGATGTTTTATCCAGGCCAGAAAGCTGCTCCTGCCAGCTTTGATTTAATAGTCCTCAAAAAGTTCTTCTGTATGTTTATCATTCTTTAGTTGGTTCAAGATTGGGATATGGGTTGAGTTGCTTGAGCGTAATCTACCTTTCAACGAATCAACTAACTGTCACTTTTCAAAAAAATATTATTAGAGTTATTTAAAAAAAAGAACCGACTTGAACATTCTTGGCCTTTGTTTACTACACTCACAATTCTACCACTTCGTCATTTACATGTTTTCAAAATTATAACTTTATTTAACAAAAAATGTAGTAAATAACTCGGTGAATATAATTGAGGTACAATCTCAGAAATGATTGTAATTCAGTACCCGTTCCATTTTTAACCTACTTCATACTACATTTTTTATAGAAACACTTATAAGTATTGTAAGAACCTAAAATCGTGGTTAATGACTCAATAAGCATTGATTACTTGTTTCAGATTATTATTTAATTTATTGGGTATTAAAATGATAACTGGAAATAGATTTAAATTTAATCATACATAAAAATGATTTTAAAGTAGTGATGTTATTTATTATAATAGTTGTCTAATAGGTACTTGCTCGTAAATTGAAAGTTATAATATATAAACATATTTTTATAAAATTTGTGTAAATAAACCATTTGGTAGCCATTTGTATTACTCTATTTAATTGTCTTGTGATGGAAGTCTCATTACTGGCTCTTCCTAGGAGGCTCCTAATTTATTTGTTGCAAACTAAATGTTTAATTGTATTTTGAAGGTGTTGGAATAAGGTATTTGTAAGGTTAGTGTTAAAATATCTCTAAATGAATGTTCTATAATTACGTGTACTTGCTTGCTAGTATTTTAATGTATGTCTGTCATATGACGTTTATAAACTTAAATTTAGTTGGAAATAAAGAATTATTTTAATTAATTTAATTAAATATTTAAACATAACTGGGACTACTCTAACCTAATAACAACACCTTCCAAAAGTTAATACAAGAATACAAGGGAAAACTGCCATATAATTGAGGATATGTGAATCTACTAACTGGCCTACTGAAACGAGAATTGACAAGTTGCCACTAGAGGATTTCCTGGATGATTAATTAATTTGTATGTGTGAAACGTGGTCATTTATCTGCATGAACGGCTTAGAGTGGTTTTATACTTTTATATGTATTTTAACATATTTTTAAAATTAATAAATTATTGATATTGAAGGGTGTTGTAAGAATGAATGCTACAGCCAAATTATAAATATAATTAAGTATATGTTAATTGTTGTTAGTATAACCTTTGGGCTGAGAACATTGTATTTAATCTTAGTTTTATATTTGGGTGGAAGGTTATTTTTCGATTCCAGGTCGACCTCCTGCAGACTGGTCATAGACTGAGAATACGAAGTGTTAAGGGATGTTTCGGACGAATTACCGCTCATCATCAGCAACATATTGAATAGTTTAAGATATAATGTTGAAAGTGTATTTCATAAAACTACGATGAAATATTAAATCGTTAAACATTTGGTGACTCATAAATATATTTAAAACTCCAGTTTTACTTCTACGAATTGGGAAAAAAATGCAGTTTGAGTTTGTTTTTGTTTTAATAAAACGTTGAGTTCACCTATGTTAGCGAATTTCCCCTATAGGGAAGAAGCTATTACCGTAGGTCTCATGGTAAGACTTAAGCCCGAGACCATGATAACTTTTTGTTTTGAGGTCCCCAGATGTCCAAAACACTATTCGTTCAAATTTATATATATGTATATATATATATATATATATATATATATATATATATATATATATATATATATGTGTGTCCGTGAATGCGATAACTTGAGTAAAAAACGTCCGATTTCGATGAAATTTGGCTCAAATGTGTAAACTGACATTTATGACTTTAAGTTCGAAAACCAGAAAAATCGGACTATGGGAAGGGGGGTTTATGGGGGTTTTAAATTTTCCAAAAATCAGTTTTTTGCATTTTTTACCCTAAAATTTTTAAAACACTTAATTTAGGTTTAGACCATGTTATAGAGCTTAAAAAAACAAATAATATGGTATTTTTAATTATTAACCTAGGTTAAGTGGTTGCGGAAAAAATCAAAAAAACATGCTCATAAAATCTCCCATGTTAATCTTATGGGAAAAAGGTTTTTGGCTTTTCCTCAGTTAATTTTACTTTAAACTTCACATTTTCTTTTACCAATCACTTCAGCTCCACAAAAAAATCATTTTGGTGTTTAAATTGTGATTCTACGTCAAACCGTTGCAGAGATATTCAAAGTGCTAAATACAGTACGTTGTCCAATGTTATCCTTATGGAGAATAAATAAAATTTGATATCTTGATTATTTATGAATGTATATTGATGAAATTTGGTATGTGGCTTCATGTTGTGCTGGTATATTGATAATTGCACAAAAAATAAATGTTTTGTTGATTGTCCCCGTAGCAGCTAACCTGCATACTCAGCCCTAATGTTATTCTTATGGAGAATAAGTAAAGTTTTATATCTCCCTTAATTATGAACATAAATTAATAAAACATGGTAAGTAGCTTCACCTGGTTCAGTTACATTGATAATTGCATAAAAACTCATTTCTTATCTTCCTCGTTGCAGCAAACCTGCGTACTCAGTCCTAATGTTATTCTTATGGGGAATAAATAAAATGTAATAACTCACTTATTTATGAATGTATTTTTCTCAAACTTGGTGAGTGGCTTTATGTACTAGTGAGAAACATATCAATGCATTGGAAATTCGCTGAGTACGCAGGTTTGCTGCGACGGGGGGTATTTTATATTTGTATGGATAAATTAAATAATAAAATGTCCAACAGAAAATACAAGTTCGATCAGTTGAGCCAAGCCGGCTTTGGCCGTTGTATCAGGTAGGAGAAAGTTTGGAAGAATTTAAGTCCTTCTGAACCGTAAATTCCTTGGAGCTTTGCTGGCTTTTATAAGTTTAAAGTAAGTTTCAGTCTTCTACAATATACCTTTTTTCTTAAAATATTTACTACGTTAAGGGTAAAAACTTACTCTAACAGATTCCAGAATGTGTAGACTTCATCATCCCTTATTTCAGACTCTTCCGTGTTCGTAAACCTTTTAGTTTGTTATATAAACATATGTTCATCAAACAAATATGAATTAGTTAACTCCACCTTACTGTTTCTGTATTAATATATCAAAGGATGGTTCATTTTGGGAGCGGCAGTTTACTATTACACGCTTTGTAACTTTCTATAGTAAATGACTCTACTTGATAAAGCAGAAACAAGTTGACTCAAAATGTGTATTTGTTAAGATGAATCCTTCCGGATAATTGGGCTGAGAGGATTGTAGAGTGGGCGGAGCTATCAGAAGCTTTCGTGATGTGGAAAATACTGCGATTGACGAAAAGAGATTCAAGTATTAAATACTCAAAGGCAGCTTTCAAAGACTTTCGATTCTATTGTTATCTTTTTTAATTTGTTGTGGTCTGTGCTACATTATCATTACAACACTTATCAGGCTGAATTGGTTTACAGATGCATTTCGGGTCGGTATTGTTTTGATTTTAAGTAGTTTACAAAAGGTGTTAACATTTTCACAAAATATATGTTGTTTATATTAAAATAAACCAAGTGAATCTTTGTGTTAAGAACTTTTCAGCAACGTAATCAGCAGCCTTCAACAGAAAATATGGAAGTTTTGATAAACGTAATGTATATATATATATATATAAATATTAAGTTTATCGAAACTTCCATATTTTCTGTTGGTATATATATATATATATATATATATATAAGATACAATTAAATAATGTGTAAGTGTTAGTAGTTTTTAAAGCCTGAAGTTAATGAATAATAAAATAACTCAATATTTACTCTAATTTCAGTTATTTGTTTCTATTAAGAACATTATAATATGCACGTAAACATTTAATTATGTACACCTTGTTTAAGAATACAAAATCTAACAAGTAGATTTTAAACTCTAACAAAACATAAAAAAATTTAGTTTTGCTTTACACGTAGCTGGGCTCATTCAATTTACAAAATTCCACTGATGTATATTTTAGACGGCGTAGTTTTACAAAATTTAAATTATAATTGTATTAAAAGTATGACATTGTTACATAACTTGAGAATGATCTGAAATTATCTTTTTCACTCATTTTCAGCCATTCCAGGCTGAAGTGAAATAATTTCATGTGAAAATAAGGCTAAAGTGAAATAATTTCAAGTGAAAATATTGAGAAAATGTCCCCATGCATACCCGTCCAGCAATTCAGTTTTACGGAAATTTACGATTTCATTCTGATGAAAAATTATATTATTATCAGTAATATTATAGAAATAGTCACATTTAACTACTATAAGTGTATCAAACTTTAACAAAAAGCACAGCATTGCCAAGAGTTATTAACACGTGGGTGTATTTAATTGTTTATTGGCGAGACTCCCTTAGTTACGCCTCAATAACCACTAACATGGGTGGTGTGGGTGGTGTGGGTGGTGTGGGTGGTGTAGGTGGTGTGGGTGGTGTGGGTGGTGTGGGTGTTGTGGGTGGTGTGGGTGGTGTGGGTGGTGTGGGTGGTGTGGGTGGTGTGGGTGGTGTGGGTGGTGTGGGGGGTGTGGGGGGTGTGGGTGGTGTGGGTGGTGTGGGTGGTGTGGGTGGTGTGGGTGGTGTGGGTGGTGTGGGTGGTGTGGGTGGTGTGGGTGGTGTGGGTGGTGTGGGTGGTGTGGGTGGTGTGGGTGGTGTGGGTGGTGTGGGTGGTGTGGGTGGTGTGGGTGGTGTGGGTGGTGTGGGGGGTGTGGGTGGTTTGGGTGGTGTGGGTGGTGTGGGTGTTGTGGGGGGTGTGGGTGGTGTGGGTGGTGTGGGTGGTGGGGGTGGTGGGGGTGGTGGGGGTGGTGTGGGTGGTGTGGGTGGTGTGGGTGGTGTGGGTGGTGTGGGTGGTGTGGGTGGTGTGGGTGGTGGGTTTTACGAGAAGACCTCACAACAGAAAAGTTTGTAATTACTTTGAAAAAAAAAAACCAAAGAGAAGACAACACGTACATTCAGAAAACTCTCCATTAGTGCGTCTTCACTTCCGACTCTTAGTTTTCTTGTTTTTTTCTCTAATGTTATCAAAGTGAGTCCTTCACGCTTCCTTTGAGTAGTTTGCTTTAAATATTCATGATTTGATCTCTTAACAGTTAATTTAGCTTTCAATAGCTGCAAGTGGATGGTGATCTATCAAACATAGGAAAGCATATGATCTTTTAATTATTTAATTACAATAGTTTGTGAATAACTCCCTAAATGATTAAATCTCTTGATTTCCATACAAAAAAATAAAATATTACATTAAATACAACCCGGAAACATTCCCCACATTGGCAAAGGCCATTCGTGGGGAATGAGTTATATACAGGGTCCGCATATTTTCCCTACGGACTCTTTCACTGTCACTTTTGATTTATAGTGTGATAACAAAAACATAGTGTGATAACATAATACCCCCGTAGCAGCAAACCTGCGTACTCAGCGAATTTCCAATGCATATATATGTATCTTAATACCACATAAAGCCACATACCAAGTTTCATCAATATACATTCATAAATAAACGATTTATGACATTTTAATTATTCTCCATAAGAATAACATGAAGGCTGAGTATGCAGGTTTGCTGAAGCAAGAAACACAAAAAATGGGGTTTTATACAAATATCAATATAACTCATGTAGGTAAAGCCACATACCAAATTTTATTAATTTATTTTCATAATGAAGGCAGATAACACGTTACTTATTCTCCATAAGAATAACATGGGGCTGAGTACGCAGGTTTGCTGCTACGGGAGCCTTGGGTAAAAAATTGTTTTTTTGAGCAAATATCAATGGTCCACAACCAGATGAAGCCGTTTACCAAGTTTCGTCAGTATACGTTCATAAATAAGCGAGATATAAAATTTTTATTTTCCTCCATAAGAATAACATAAGACAACGTACTGTGTTTAGCACTTTCAATATATCGGTAACCAATTGACGTAGAGAAATGATCAAAATACCAAATTGTGTGTTTTTTTAAGCTGAATCCAATGGGAAAAACTAAAATTTGATTATTTCCAAAATTATATACAAAAAATTCGAAAAACCCATTTTTGGGGTACAAAACCCCCCCAAAATACCCCTTCGGATAGAGCGATCTGGCTGGTTTTCGATCTTAAAGTCATAAATGTTGCTTTACACGTTTATACCAAATTTCATCAAAATCGGATAATTTTTACGAGAGTTATCGTGCTCACGGACACATATATATATATATATATATATATATATATATATATACAGTATCGAACGAATGGTGTTTTTGGGGTCTGGGGACCTCAAAACGAAAAGTTATCATGGTCCCGGGCCTAGGTCTTACCATGCCGACTACGGTAATAGCTTCTTCCCTATAGGGGAAATTCACTAAAACTTAGGGAAAACAATGGAAGAAACACGGGTAAACTGGTTCATGTGTACATGATGATTTACGAACAACTAAAGTTAACAGTTTATTGGTAGATGTCGAATAAAAAGACAAACAGCCAGATTTGAACGAAAGATATAGACACCAAATAAAAACATTCACACACACTCACACGCACACAACCCCGTCCATACGCAGACACTCAGAGACACACATAGACTCATACATTCTCAATAAAACACCAACTAGGAGTATAACGACGTGATACAACTACCAATCTGGCTACAAAGAGTTTCACTAAATCATAGAAAAACTGATTGGTTAACATTTTTTTAAAGTTGTTTTATAGCTCTAAAAACTACACGACTAAGAGAATTTTAGATCATACAGCAATTTTGATAATATAATGATATAATGAGAGGGGAGTTTTTAGTTTGTTTTGTAGACTTTTAGAAAATTAATGCCAGTATTCCCAACAGACCTAGTAAGATGTGTGAGCACGCCCTTGAAAATTGGAATGTCCTTTCCCACTTAATGAGATAGGAAACGTGCCTTGTAAAATACTACTATTTTAATGTTCAAAATTAGTGATTTAAGATCGGAAGTATCGTATTTTAATATGTGGACATACAATCCCTACCATGGACAAAAATACCCCTCAGATCATTAACTACCTTAAAAACCTCTGCTTCAGAAACTGGCATGAGCTGGAAGATGGCATTGCACTGAAATAAAAATCATCTACGGCATGGGCAAGGTTGGCTCCAAAGCCTACATGGTACTCATTTTCTTTAGAATCTACTCTCTCAGTCAAGTTCTCTCCATTTATAAAATAATCAATGGGAAAGGAATCTTTTTTTATACTAATCATTTCCGCAATAGTTTTTTAAAGAAGTCAGTTGTTGTAGTTAGATTTATAAATTATTCTCTGAAATAATGTATTTTAGATCTCTTATTTGCATCATTCAACATATTTTCTAAACGGACTCTCAGAATAGCATTGAATCAACTGTTTAACAATTTTGTCTCTCGTGCAACTTGAACTGACTATCCCTGAGTGGTAATCCACAATTTATGAAGAGTTGTAGGTTAACTTACGAAATATGCAGTCTGTTATAGAAAAGTTGGCAGAATTTAATTGTGTTAAACCAATGAACATTGCATATATTATAATATACTAGCCGGCCCGACATACGTTGTCCTAGCTTAATGTCATTGAATTTGTTCTATGTCAAATACTAGTTTTCATTTTAAATATGAGCTCGTTCGCTTCACTCAATCAACTATCGAAAAAAATCGTTTACGTCCTATTCTGACACCTCCAAAATATTTCCACAAAATTTCATAAGAATCGGTCAAGCCGTTTCGGAGGAGTTATGTTGCAAACACTGTTACACGAGAACTTGATATATTATATTTTAAAATAAACACCTTCTGAACAGTGATTTTTCAATAATTTTCAGAAAATTTCATCATAGTATTGTAAATTTGCAGTTTTGTTTTGTTACATCGCAGTTTTATTATTTCACCTTAAACAAAACCAACAACCAAGTTACCAATGAGTGTTATGACAAAACTATCCTAATTATTCTGGAAGTGGTACGTTATATATTATTAACTATTGGATATTTTGTATTTTATTTAAGATATCCACGAATAACTTACAACCTAATAAATTATTAACTAAAATAGTTTATAATATTTATATAATGATTAATTAGACATATAATTTCAGTGATATCTGACAAAGGAATTTTTGTTTTAAAGTGAAAGTATTCGGTTTATATATTTAACATATCTCATATATATTTTTCCGTTTAACTTTTATAAGGGGAAACGTACCCTCTCAATGGCTAGAAATATACGTGTAAAATATGAAACCCTTACCAATACCTCAACTTTCTGCTGCTTCTACGAGGAAACTTGCAGTGTTGTGTGAGCGGGAGTTATTCAAATGGACAAACTTTGCTCTGGCGAAGATAGAGAACATCAAGTCTTTATAAACATGAAGAAAGTTTGGCTGGGAAGAGCTCTTATGTTTGAATGTTCTCTAGAAGTGCAAAATAGTTAAGTTTTTTCTCCATACATATTTTCTTCTTAAAATATACCTAACTTAATAATTGGGCTTATTTTTTCAGTTTTAACTATTACTGGCTATTTTGTTTGTTAATTTAAGGTCAAATACTTCCTACTTATGTAAGGCTGGGGAAAATTATAGTAACAATCAGGTTTTACTAACCATGGTATTGTATTTCCATTAATTTTGCATTTATAGGTTATATTTTAACATTATTAAATGCAAAATTTATCAACTTTGAACAGTCAAAAAAGTTTTAACTTTAAAATCAGTTATTATTATTGTTATTTTTATGTGGTGTAGTTATTATAATCTGTAGACTTTATGTGAATAATTGCACATGCTTCTGTCAAATAAACAACATATATATCCCACTGTATAAATGACGTCGTACCCGTAAAAAAGGCAGCTGTAGCAGCCAAAGAATGGTCATAGGAAGAAATGTCACAGAAATATATTTTATAAAGCCAGACACCAAAGTGAACGTTAACTTTCCTCCCAAAGTAACAACACAAATCCTCATTACTATATATTTTCGTTGAATTTATTCAAATATTAAACCCTGCACTGGGTCAGTTTAATCATTTTTTACAAAACGTTCTTATTTTAACCAACCAATTTTATTTCTTTATTATTCTTCTTCTTCTTCTTCTTCTTCTTCTTCTTCTTCTTCTTCTTCTTCTTCTTCTTCTTCTTCTTCTTCTTCTTCTTCTTCTTCTTCTTCTTCTTCTTCTTCTTCTTCTTCTTCTTCTCCTTCTTCTTCTTCTTCTTCTTATTATTATTATTATTAATATTATTATTATTATTATTATTATTATTATTTTTTTTTTATTTTTACGTAGGAGGAACGCTTAATGCACGAACCCAAAGGAACAGTGTGGGTGTGGGACTCCCTCTTATGAGGTATACCCACTAAACCTCCTACGGAGCCGCGGGGAAGAACCAGGCCGGAACCCTTATCGGACAACTTCGGCACTGGCCCACGTGTCTTGTGCCCAGACGGGTCACGTCACCGTTTCGGGAAACTTAGAGGTCACCTACGCATCCCTCGTCTCGCTTTCCCCGAATAACGGATTGCACGAAGAGCGCAACCGCTCTCCAGGAGTCTTCATTTCGAAGTATCGCCCCCACCACGACGTCCGGGGACAGATCGCCGACAGCAGAGACGAGCCTCCTCCTGTCTTCAGCGAAACGACTGCACCGGAAGAAAGTATGATGAGCATCATCCACCTCCTCCGGGCAGTAACTACACTGAGGTGACCTCACCTTCCCCATGCGGAAAAGGTATTCCCAGAAGTAACCGTGGCCCGTCAGGAATTGACACAAGGAAAAGTCAATTTCCCCAAATGCACGGCTCAACCACGGGCTTATGTCTCTGATGAGACGAAACGTCCATCGCCCTTCCAGTCCACCGTTCCACCGCACTTGCCAAACTCGCAGAGTTTCGAGTCTGGCTTCCACAGCAGCTTGGTCTCTTCCGAGATCAGGGGCACGGCGAAAGATTTTTTGCCTCTCAGCGGCGAGCAGATCAAGGGGAAACACTCCAGCCACAACCATTACAGCCAGTCAAGACACAGTGCGATACGCACAGGCAACCCTAAGAGCTGCCCTGCGCTGAACGGAGAGAATTCTCTTGCTGTGTTTTTTGACTCTCATGGTACCCGCCCACACTTCTGCGCCATACAGGAGAGTGGCGTTGACGGTGGACATGAGAAGTTGCCTCTTGCTGGACCTCGGGCCTCCGACGTTCCCCATCATTCTGCTGAGTGACAGAACAACCCTCGTCGCCTTGTTGCAAACCTCCTGGATGTGCTCCTACCATGTGAGGCGGCGGTCGAGCACCACTCCCAGATACTTCGGCGCAGTCTTCGTCTGGACCTCAACGTCACCAACAGTCATAGGGATTACTGTTTGGATCCTCCGTCGCGTGAGCATGACGATCTCGGTCTTGGCGACCGCCAGCTCAAGTCCATGACCGCTCATCCATCTGTTGACCCGAAACATCGCCTGGTTGAGGCGAAGCTGGGCCACCTCCGGATTCCGAGCCGTGATGACTGCGGCTACATCGTCTGCGTAGCCAACGAGATAGGCTTGTGGTGGCATCTCGAGGCGAAGGACTTCGTCATATGCCACGTTCCAAAGGACAGGGCCAAGGATCGACCCTTGCGCCGCGCCGGTGGTGACCACTTTGGAACGGACCCCTGCTTCTGTGCTATATAGCAGCCTACGCTCCTTCAGGTAGTCCTGTACCACGACCAAGAGATAGTCGGGTACCCTGAAGTCCCGCTGCAACGCCTCGAGCATGTCCACCCAACAGGCCGAGTTAAAAGCGTTTTTAACGTCCAGGGTGACCAGCAGCACGATCGGCCTGGCCTGATGGCAGGCCGTGTCAGCCCGCTGGACGGCGCCCAGGACTTCAGCCACGGCATTCAAGGTTGAGTGGCCCTTCTGAAAGCCGTGCTGCCGGGGGACAAGTCCCCAGCGGCTTCGACAGCCAACCTCAACCTGGGTTTCAGCAACCTCTCAAAGAGTTTACCCGCCGTGTCCAACATACAGAGTGGTCTGTATGCCGACGGGGACTCCGGGTCACCTTTGCCTTTGCTGATGAGCACCAGTCTAGCTGTCTTCCAGCGTGACGGAAACACACCCGCCGCCAAACACGTGTTGAACATGCGCAGCAGCAGATGTGGGTGACTTGCCGCCACAACCTTCAGAGCCTCAACCGGAATGCCATCAGGGCCTGGAGCTCTGTTGTTGTGCATGGCAGACGCCGCTTCCACGAGCTCCTGTTCCGTGAACAAAGGAACATCAGGCACTGGCCCTGTTACTCTCTCCTCTCGCCTCACAGGGTGACTTGGGAAGAGAGCATCGACGATGGCCGTGACCGTGCCTGCAGGCATAGACGCACTGCTGGCCCCCATTCCCCCGAGCTTTCTCGTGACGAGCTTGTACCCTTTTCCCCATGGATCGGAGTCCACGTCCCGGCACAGCTCCTTCCAGCAGCGAGCCTTGCTCAGGCGAATTGCACTGGCAAGAGCTTTTTTCGCAGTCTTGTGCTCTGCCGACCTGGCCAAGACTCCGGTTGGTTTCGAGTTCTCTGCGCAGCATCAGTGCCGTTCTCCTGAGCTCCGCGATTTCGTCCGTCCACCAGTACACGTGGCGACGACCCCGGACAGGTTTTTTCCGAGGCATCGACGAGTCGCATGCAGGCTCGATCAGCTGCATTGTGGAACCCACGAGAGCTTCGACCCCATCTCGATCAGCGGAGTCAAAGCGCTCCGTCAAACCGGCCTCGGGGCTACGACTGAGCCGCTCGACGAAATTTCCCCTGTCCAGTTTGGCCTGATTCCAGCCAATTGGGTTTCGGGTACTGCATCGACGAGACAACTCGTTTTCTTCCAGATTGAAGGAGATGAATTCGTGGTCACTGGCCGTGTACACGTCCATCACCCCCCACTCCACTACCAGAGGAAACAACCCTTCCAATACCAGCGTGCCATCTGGTATGGAGTCACTAAAACCAGGTCTTCGGTATGTCGGCGTGTCCCCTCTGTTCGCCACTTCCAGGTCGAGCCTCGAGGCCATCTCCAAGATTCGTCTCCCCCGGGCGTTAGTGACTGGCATGCCCCACTCACCCACTCAACGGCACGCGCGTTGAAGTCCCCAGCCACTATTACGCACCCCGAGACACACTGAAGACTGTCTTCCAGCGCCTCCAGCCTCTCCCGGTACTCCTCGGCGGAATAGTTGGGAGAGAGGTAGACACTGTATACGTTGACTTGCCGAAGTCTCACCCAGACGTAACCGTCACCAGGTCCGTGACCTGAATCCCCCAACTGTCCGGAATCCAGAGAGCCGCGGTGCCAAGCTGGTCATAAAACCAAGATGGACTGGTTTTGATCCGGTAGGGCTCGCTGACGATCACGATCTGGGCTTTGGCCTCACAAGCAAGCTGCTCATTAATGGCATTAGCTGCTTGACTCCGCTGCAGGTTTGCCTGGACGAAACGGATCATTTCTCGACAGATCGAGCCCTCTTAGCGTCTAGGGCTTTCCTGAAAGCCCTGCATGCCCCTGAGCCCGGAATGTGGTCCGCGGACACTCCAGGTGTACCGGTGCAGAGAACGCAGGAAGTGGCCGCTGTGCAAGCAGCAGCCTTATGTTTGCCGCTACCGCACTTCCAACAATTGTTGCCGCGGTCGGGACCGGAGCAACTCCGACGCGTGTGGCCGTACCCGAGGCACCGAAAACAGCGTTCTATCTCGGGGCGCTGCCAAACTCGGCAGACGACCTAGCCAATCTTGATCTTCCCAGACCGAAGGAAGAGAAGCCCGTCTTTCTCTTCCATCTCAACGACAGCCTTCCTCTGCTCCCGCTTGTTTGGCGAGAACAGGGTGACCTTAGGCACACCGGAGATTGTCGGAAGGTCTCTTGTGATAGCCGCAATGACATCGGCCTCCGAAGCCAGGGCGTCTAGAGCCAAGATCTCTACCCTCAGCTTTGGGATGATGGAGCGAACCTCGCCCTTGTCCCCTATCGCTCTCTGAAGTGCTTCCTGCAGTTTTCACCGGTCGTCACACTTCGAGAGCTCAAGGAGAACCCCCCCGGCCTCCGTCTTCCGGATCTGCCGAACCACAGTTCCGGAGTCCTCTGGCGTCATCTCACTCTTCATCAATCCGAGGATCTCCGAGTAGGTCTTGCCGGTGGTCGGATTGATTAGGACCACCTGGTTCCTGGTCTTCCTAGGCCGATTCTTCTTTGGCTTCTCCTTCTTTTGGCTGGGTGCTTGGGAAGGCGCGTTTTCCGCCTCTTCCCGCTTCTTCTGGGCTTTCACCTCCGCCCGAAGCTTCCTCCTCTGTTTCTTGGAGAGGACCTGATTAAAACCCTCCCTGTCCGCAGATGCAGTGGTGGCTTCTTCTCCGTTCCTCTCCACGTGGACGGTCCTGTTCTTGACGTCCGGTCTCTTCTCCGTTTGCTGTTCCGCAGGAGGGCTAGTCACCGATCTCTTGGCACCACCACCAGGCACCCCAGACTCCGAAGATGGAAGTGGAGCTTGTCCCTGCTTCTCCTCCAGAAGCCTGAGCTGCCTTAGCGATGCCTTCCAGAGACCAAGCATCGAGTCGAAGACATCAAGGGATGCATCCAGGGTCACTATCCCGTTCTTGATGCCCATCGACACGTTCTTCTGCTTCGCGACCGCGGCGGACATGTCGAGGAGAGTGTCCCGCATCCTCTGCACTTCCTCCTCGACCTTTTCCTGAGCAATAGCCACGTTCCTTTCATCCGGCGAAACTACCGGAGACGGAGCTCGAACCGTTCTTGGCTTCGGGGTATTCCTCGAGCTGGCTGAATCCGTGGAAGCCAGCGCGACCACAGGAGAAGAGGCCGGTGGTGGGGACCTCGCTACCAAGCTACTCCTCCGAAAAATGGAGGCAGTACTGGCGCTAGGAGGAGGGATTTTTGGAAACTCCCTCATATCGTTGCCAATGTTGATGTTGTTGTTGTTTTTAGGGGTTGCCATACTTTAGTTTAATCAGTGCATCTCACGACGAGGGTGAACCCGGAATTGGCCAGGCGAGGGTATATCCAGGGGGACGATGCCCCCACCCCAGTTCCCCGGGGACCCTACCTCCGTTTGCCGGCACCGGATTCCAGACGTGCCGGGGTTCACCGTGGCAGTGCAGAGCCCGACCTTTGCACCCACGCCGCACTCCCTGACCAGGGCCCGAAGGGGCTGGCTCCTGACACCCACTGAGGAGAACCCATCGGCAGTGCAAGCACACATCAGCCCCTGCGACACCAGGGACACTCCCAGGGACCCCCCAGTGGACACCGGTCGAAAGAAGGCGGAAAGACACCCATGATGCGGGGTTGAAGAAAAGAAGAAGATGAGCAAGGCTTGCCCAGGAAAGAAGAAGGAAGGCAAGCCAAGGCCCAAAAGGTGAGAAGAAAGGCCTTGGCCCTGGAAGAAACTGTGAGAAGAGATTATTATTATTATTATTATTATTATTATTATTATTATTATTATTATTATTATTATTATTATTATTATTATTATTATTATTATTATTATTATTATTATTATTATTATTATTATTATTATTATTATTATTATTATTATTATTATTATTATTATTGTTATTATTATTATTTTTCTTATTATTTTCTTCTTGTTCTTCTATTTTATTTTTTATTTTAACCTATTAGATTTGCGTGACAACAGTTACAGAATCAAATAAATCCCATATTTTTGTTATGAGCAAATACAAGTTGTCCAATTTTAATGTCTTATTTAAAAAACATACTTGTTAAAATAATAGTGAGACTAAGAATTTACTGCAGGGATTTACCAGCGAGGATTTACTACTTGTGTGGAAAGGAATAAATGCAATCCGTTTTTCCAATGGAAGGAAAGCTCCTCCCTCCAAGGCGGGACACAATGTTCCCTGATAAGATTTGTTCCCACGATAAACCTCTTTTGACTGGTCTTTTTACGAGTATTTATTCGTGTTTTTTTTCCCTGTACCAGAGTAACAAAGGTAACTAATATTGTAACACGTTATTGTTATGACAGTTTTTTAATGAATCTTTATACATCTGTTTTGAATAGGTTTAACACATGGTTTATCCAGCTAGGTTAATACAGCGGCTACAAAATATTACACACAACTAAATTACAAAATAATACACTATATAATACACAACATTTAATTTAGTTGCGCCCTTAAAAAATGTCAGCTACTGAACTAAATGTCAAGACACATTTCATTTTGACCTTAGTTATTTTGATATCTAAGGTAATTATAACTTTTATTTTTAAAACTTTGCTTTCTAGAACAATAACATTAAAAAATTTATAAATAAGAAACAAGACGTTAGAAAACTTTAAGTTTTGAAAGCACTAAACTACTGAGTTAAATAATATATGAACTTGACGTTATGTACTTGAAAGTTATGAAACGCACTTAACTTAGTTGATAGTTACTGATAATTTAAATCAAGCATAGCTGTGTTAATTCACACATATATTTTACCTTAACTCATGTTTTTCATCCTTTATTAAAAAAAAGGTTTGGTGTTTTTTAAACATCGTGTATTATATGTTTTTAGATATTTTGAGATAAAGGTCTAATAGAGAATTATCCTTACGTACAGCCAATGATATACTTTAAAAATACTTAGTATAACCAATGTTATACTTTAAAAATACTTACGTATTTCTTATTTACTGCTTGGTTTAATTAGTCCTTAATTTAAAAATGTAATCTAACTACGTAGTTATTTTACACATCCAAATTCATATTTACAGAGATAAATAACTTAAAAAATTAATTACTACTTAAATATACAAGGAAATATTGTGTAAATTTACTAAACATCTACAACTTGTCTATAACATTCTAAATATGGTAAGGTAAGTGTTAAATCCAAAATCCTAGTCATCATTGTCAAAATCGATGAAAAAAAACATATGATAAGGTCCGTGTATTACATTTGTAATTCTTTCCTCCAATCCATGAGGTAAAGTTGGCAATTTTCTATTCTTTCAAGTTTATATAAGTTTTGGCTGAAGAGAACACTATTACTCCTTAAAGAACAGAAAACTTGGGAAGCTTTTTGAGTTGAGTTACAAATTAAATTTGTGTAGTAAACTGTCATCTTTGACCTGTTAGTGAAAATTAATCTAAAACTTAATAACTATGGTACTATTAGTATCACTTTATTGGCATTATTTAATGAACACCTATGAACATTGAAGATATATCCTTGCTCGTTTGTGCTTCATCAGTCCTCAGCGACAATATATATAACTGCTACACTACATACTACACAGCACTGCTAAAGCAGGGACTTGGTTGGAAAGAAACATAAACATTAAAATAGCACGTAGATCCAATGCAGTTTCAAAGAATCTATAGGGATTCATTCCATTTGTCTTCAAAGTTACAATGTTAATTTTATAGGGACTGATTAAATGATATCAGTAAATGTCACGTAGCATTTTTTGATAACACGCACCTATAATTAGTGGCTTCAGGATCCTTAAGGGACACCAGCTATTTGAAAAGCACACTGACAAAGACAAATGACTGAGTAGTATAGTGGTTATAGTGCTCACCTCGTAATCCGAGATCGCTAGACCGATCCTGTTAGAAATCTAAAAATAAAGAGAAGGTTTGAAACTGGACCTAGCTGCCGTCTGTCACTGGTGTATTAATTAATGACGTTTTCTATTAACAGGTTAACCTAATAATTATCTATTAAAACGTAAAAATGACAGTGGTGTAGATATACCAACAAAACAAAACATTAAACATTTGTACTCTCACAGCCTTGGCCCCTTGTATACAAGGTGGACAAAAAGTCAGAAACCCCCTTTTTTGTTTGTTAATAAAAACTTATATATTTTGGGTATTAATAGTAAATTTACTATTAATTAGTATTTATTAGTAATACTAATTAGGGTAGTATCTTTTACATTATTCAAAATGTTGACTGTCTCCAAAAAATGGGTTAATTTAAGGGCAACTAAAGATGTTTAAACGTAAACCTCTTTGAGTACCCACTCATTTTAAAGAACTCTAACAAATTAGATAAATGGTGAAAATTAGAGACCGCTATCTCTTTCTTAACCAAATTGGCAACCAAATCGCATTCAAATCTTGGGGGACATTCAACATTTTTAATAGTGATGAGTAATAATAGTACACCCGAAGTTAATATCACATCACAAAGGGAATCAGTTTATTTTAATGTTGTAAAGGTGAATATAAAACAAAAAATATTGCCTTCCAGATTTGAATAAACGTTTTATTTCGGAATTGTGACTGGCTGCCATTTTGGTTAGGAAAGAGACTGTGGTCTCTAGTTTTCACCTTTATTCTAATATCTTACAGTTCTTTGAAATGAGGGGTCACTCAAAGGGAGTTTCCATTAAAGAAATTCGAGTTTCCCCCCAAATCCCAAATTTTAGGGACACTTAAATGTTGAGTAATTTCAAAATATACTACACCTTAAGTTACTATAACTACTCACATTATAGTAGAAAAATAATCGTTGATAATATATTTATTTTGAAACCAAACTTTACTGAATCGTTCGGTTTTGTTAGATAGTTTTGAAGTTTCTTTTATAAAAAATCTACGTACAATTAAAAATATTGTATAAATTTTGTAAATATATTTTCCTAAACTCAACAAAGGTTTTAAATGTTGATATTGTTTCCGTGAAAATGCATAATGAAAATGATCTAGAGGTTTACTTTGGCTTTTAGTTACATTAAAATATGAAATTGGCTGTATAGGTTGTTTAACGAGCTACGGATTAACAAACTATTAAAACGTTATACAAAGTTTACGAATATAGCTCAGCAGAGAAGCTTATCTCTTTACAACACAGACAAGGTAATTATAGCAATTCCAACAACGTCTATCCAACTCGTTAGTTGTTGTGAAGAGGCAATAAACCTCTCAGAGCTTTACCACGTCTCAATGTGACAGTAACAGTTGTACAGCGAAGCGGTTGTTTTTGTAACGGTTTGTTTTAAACAAACTGTTTATATAAAAAAAGTTTTTGCGCCACAAAAATAGTATAACACCTTATTTAACTAAAGCATAACAAATAACTCGACTTATTTTACTAATAAGTGATGGAAAATGTCCGCAAAAACTCCTTGAATAACATAAATTCCATCACCAACATTGAATTTTAAAACAAAGAATCGACTATTTTGTTTTATGTCACTATGAACCGCTTTAAGAAATTATGTTTGGTTTTGGTATTAAGTTTTTTTTATTAAATCTAATCTACATTTAAAATGGAAATCCTTAAACATTTTTAATAAAATGATAAACATTTTTAAGATTGCATCATTACAAAAGCTTTTTTCATAGGAGATTCAAATGTTCGTTAATATTCTTAAATGTATCTAAATACTTCCGATACTTCAAAATCCCTCAGGGATACGCTCTATTGGCCTTAACATGTTCAATGTTTATCCATTGTAGACGATTACCTTTCTGGATCAGCTGAATATTGAAAAATAATTTTATATTTGCCCGGACGTGAGAGCACATGAAGTGAGTGGCCCTTGATCATTCCGTCTGGGTTGTGGACTTCGGCTCACTTTCTGGCTTGGATAAGCCAAAGAAGCTTTGCTTAGGGAAGATTTGGTTTTGGCAACGCGCCAAAATGGAAATGGAATTGTCAGGATGATTGACAGGCCAGTTATTATTTTACATAAGCACATTATTTTTGATTAAAAATATAAAATATTAGAAATAAGATTTTAAGAATGGTTTAAAAGGCTTAAACACTCGTAAATTGATAATACTCTGTATCTTTGATAAATTTTATAAAGATAAATTATGTTAAAAATGTTTCATAACATTCCTTTGAATGAGAATGTCTTTATTTTTAAAGTGTGGATGGGTTTTATCAGTTTCTGGTTCAGTTTGTAAAGGTTTTTGAACTTTATAATTATACATTTATTTGGTAAAGGTTAAAAATACTGCAAGCAAACGATAGGGGGGAAAACTTGTAATGAAGAGTTTCAAAAACTAGAGCTTGATAGCAAACTACTATGATGCGTCACGAAAATAATAGTTCTAAGGGACCGGACAACAAATAATTAATACTACTTACTACTTTTATAACTTTAAACCTTCCTTTCTTTCGTGTGTTAAAAAAACACGTTACATTGGAACAATAGTTCTTACTCTAATATTTTAATTTATTACTTTTATTTACTGAAAAATATTGAATGTCTGAGGTTTATTAATGCATTTAATCTAAAAAAAGTTAAAAATGTGGGGAGTTAAAAAGTTTATTTAATCTTTGATTTTGAGTAACCTAATTGGTTTGATCGTGCTGAATTTCTTCAGTATAAGTTTTAAGGGCTCAGTGTGCCTTACTTATGATTATAGTTTTCGTTTTATAACAACTTTAACCAAAGAAATTCAATAAAAAAGTATTTTTTACAGAATTTTTACAAAAATTCACATTGATAGTGATTTAAAATATTGTAAGCTTTTTCATGAGGTACCAAGAAATTAAGGTTCTTTTCATTGTCAAGAAATTAACACATTGAATTAAAACTAAATTGACTGCACCATTTCATATTTTTTTTATTCTTCTGACTGATGAAGATCAATATTGCTGAGTTTGTTTCTGGCAAACTCATAAATATTTAAAATGGTTTTAAATTTATTCTTAAAAATAAAGAAAGTTGAATATGGTTTTGATACGTATAATATGAGTTTGCCGTTATACGTTCGTATTTAAATGTAGTATTCCCTGTAGGCTAAGGATAATAAAAGTACTAAACAACCACTACAAAAGAATTGTATCCGTAAAATATGTGTACTTATAAAAAATATTTAAACCAATAAAATTATAAACAAATTAACCTATCACAGATTATAAGACCCTAAACTATTTGAAATCCAAGATTCAGACGATTAATGTAACTAAAGTAGCGGGATATAATAATAATTATAATTTACTAAACCTGCATTCTCATGCAAAATCCGGGTACTCTTCCACCATTAAAAAATCTCATGTTATTTGGCAGGGTAAAATCGTTTCATGAGGGATTTTAGGGAAAAAGACAAGTGTAACGTGCTTGAGTTTTGTCATCATTCCATTCTAACTAATGTGTGTTTGGAATGCTTTAAACTATATGCGTAAACTAATGTGTTTAAACTATTGCTCGATTACTTCAGAATTATCCATTTGAAATAATGATATATTTTAATGCTACTTCTTCATAATTCAAGCTTAGCATATATAGTTTGAGTGATGGTAAACAAATGTTTCCTTTTGGAATATATAGTTTTGTGTGTATAAGTAACAATTCTGTTTATACATATATATAGGAAGCTAACAATTATAAATATTGGAAGTGAAAATCAAAAGAATGCAGTTAGAAAATTGCACTTGAATCATATAACAGAAACGGCCGCTGCTTCATATCTTATAAAGCAATGTCGAGATATCAAATTTCTGGCAAAACAGAGTGTATGCTCTAGATACTGTGTTACTAGAAAGCTTAAAACTAGCTATTGACTTGTGCTAACAGAGTTTCTGAGACTTCTACATCAAAAATATTATATTTATCCAAGCCTGCAAGATTTTGGGAGTTGCAAATATAGTAACAATTATTAAAATTAATCAAATTTATGTAACTAATAAGTAAGAGCTATAATCAATTACTACATTGCAGAGGACACACGCGTTACACTGGTACCAAGGCAATTATCTATTGCACGTCATTAACATGATACAGTGGTGGTCTGATTTAATATTATTTCCTTGTTATCCCTTATCACATCCACACTGTCATAAATACAATTACACATTCTAAATACCTGGTTAAAAATAACCATGCACTCATGGAGCAATATTTATTATGTTTAATTTAAATTTAAACTAGAATGAACTCGAATACATTACAACTTATAAATATACAACGTGTCCAAAAATTACTTCCTTGATAAAGCAACTGAATAATATCTAAACCAATAATATTAAAATAAGCTTTTATTTACAGTGATAAAAAGTAACATTTTAAGTTGATTTTGCCTATATTTAAAATAAACACATATCAATGTGTGAACAGCTGATGTATTTTAACATTTTAAGTGATGCTTTTAAGTGATGCTCTATTTCAATGTTTTTGGACTTCAGGGTGTCCAGTTCGTTTCTACTGTGTACACTTCCAGTTTCTTTGCTTCAAATGTCTAAAAATACCTGATTAAACTTGACTCTTTACTTCAGGAGGAGGTCTTCCTTGTATTCGGAGATAAAGTTTAATCGGGAAATGAGTTTTATTGAACAAAAGGACAAACTGTGGATTTTCTTACGAAATTCAGATTGTTTTCAAAGCTACAGCGTGTTTGATATTTTGCTTGGCTTAGTTGTCGTCAACTTTAACCACAACAACCTTTTTTAAGGATCCAATTGGTTCGTCTTGGAGAAGCCAAAAAAATTAGGGAAATACTTCGTGGACACAAGGTTCGTGTCAATTTTAATCTTTATTCGGATATTTAAGTACGAAGTAAATTAATTAATAAAACACGGATTAATTTTAAATTTAGTTTGAAAATACATGCTAAAACCTCTAAAATATGATTTATCAGTGATTGGTCTTACAGATTAAATTAAAATTTATTTATAGCCTTGAAAACCTAATGACAGGTGATTTGTATTAAATTCGCAAATAAAACCCACATTGCCAGCACACCGTTTAAAAAGTAGTGTTTAATAATTACACGCGTTATCTTATATATCCACATAAAAACACATTGTCTGCACACCGTTGAAAAAGTAGTGTTTAATAATTACACGCTTTATCTTATACATCCACATACAAATCACATTGCCTGCACACCGTTGAAAAAGTAGTGTTTAATAATTACACGCGTTATCTTATACATCCACATAAAAATCACATTGCCTGCACACCGTTTGAAAAGTAGTGATTAATAATTACACGCGTTATCTTATACACCCAAATAAAACCCACATTGCCAGCACACCGTTGAAAAAGTAGTGTTTAATAATTACACGCGTTATCTTATACATCCACATAAAAATCACATTGCCTGCACACCGTTCAAAAAGTAGTGTTTACTAGTTACACGCGTTATCTTATACATCCACATAAAAATCTCATTGCCTGCACACCGTTCAAAAAGTAGTGTTTAATAAATTACACGCGTTATCTTATACATCCACATAAAAATCACATTGCCTGCACACCGTTGAAAAAGTAGTGTTTAATAATTACACGCGTTATCTTATACATCCACATAAAAATCACATTGCCTGCACACCGTTCAAAAAGTAGTGTTTAATAATTACTCGCGTTATCTTATACATCCACATAAAAAGCACATTAAGACAACGTGAAGTTCGTTAGATGTAATGGAAGTGATACATAAGAGCGAGATAGAGTAGTGTTGATGATACTCGCTTCTCTTCTGACGAGACGTCATCAAGAGGCTTATCATCGCTAAACATTCCTCTCTCATGAACTATACGGTGTTAACAGTTTATCATAGTTTAAATTTTTTCTTAGCAATCCAAAGACAGACATTTTTACCACAGAAATTTGACTAATCTATAATAGAGTGATTTAAAAGTGTGGTCGGATAAACAGTACACACTCGATATTATAATCTTCAAACCTATCATACCAGGTTAATCTTTAACAATTAATTGATTCTAGACTTTCGTCAAACAGAGACTTGCTTACAAGTTAATATGTGATGTCTTTATTTATTTTGTGTTAGAACGAAGGGACTGAACAAGCTGTATTATCACTAAATATGGCGATGCAATTTCGTGCCTCATCGTTTCTGACGTCTTAATATAATACAGTACTTTAAAATTGTCGATAAAGCTGTGGAAGCCATTATTGAATAATTTCATACAAATAGGAACGGTTTAAACATGTATTATGAACTTTTAAATTTGAAAATTATAAATTTTGTATTCAATTTAATTAAATGTATGTAATTTTTTTCTATTTTTGCCTTTTATACTCACTTAGTTAGTTTTATGATTTTATGAGTCTTTATCCATACAAATTAAACGTTACACTATCTGAGATTTGACTAAATAATAATAGCATTTTTGGAATGAAAACTCAAGTTTTCCAATAAGTATATTGGAAAACATTAAGTAAACTGCAGACTAATTTAAATGATTAGTCAGTAATTTACAAGAATTTACTTTTGTAATTGAATAAATAAAACTGATAGAAATGGAGTTAAGCAAAAATATGGAATACAACACCAAATAGTAAAGCTGTGGAACGTACTCCCCAGTCCCAGTGCAGTTACCGAGCACCCAGAACGGAGTGACTAACGTTACGTTGTCTGCCAGATTGACTATCGCCTTGACTACCGCACACAAAACTACTTATCTGGTACCAGGACCCGTAGACGAAATACATCAAGTCAAATACTATTATTAAAAGCAAGTTTTGAAAGCCATTTTATTAATTATAAAATTATCAGTGCCAAATTTGACGATGTTATGCAGGCAATATACTGTACTGGAAGGTACTGGAAAATCCTGCCAAGTCCCGATTTATTAGCCCTATTACTGATTACATAGTCTAATTCTAACGTCAACTTGTTATCAGTCGGCTCTACACTCATTAGCCAAAGAAGATCACTAGTGTTTTGCAAAGTGCAGCTTAATCAGTTTTTAAAATTCTCACTCTTCATAAAAACCAAAGCGAATGAACATAATATTTTCCATGCAGCCGTATATGTAATAACCTTAAACAATTGTTACGCATATAAACCATGTACTTTTAGGAGTGCAGTTCGGGCCACGGTGCTTGGCACCTGGGAAAGATGAGAAACAACTCAAATTGATCTAAATAAAATGAGTCAATAACAAAAATAACCAAAACTGATGTTTTAAAATTCAATTAATTAATTTCGATTTCTGTTGACAAAGTTAACACTACCGGTACCAAGCCAAATAGAGGCGAAAAGTCATTCCAGAGCATACGCTAACCAGACGCCAAGCACTGTGATCCGAGCTTTACAAAGCTATAACTTATTTCTTATAATCGTGGTATTAACGAAATAATATCTAAGTAAGGTCGAACAAATATACTACTCGTACTATTGTAAATATGACCATATTGCGCATACAACATTTGTTATACAAGAACAATCGAAATAAGTACATAGTTTAGTATGTATACATAGTGTATTGTGCAATTCAATAAAATAAAGTAAAGTTATGAAACTGTAAAAACTACTATGCGAGACTGCAAAATGTCGTCACGAAGGAAACAAGCCTCAACAGTAATTATAATCCGCTAAAGCGGTGCGCGGAGGCCGCAGATTAAAACTGGGCCGCTAAAGCGGTGCGCGGAGGCTGCAGATTAAAACTGGGCCGCTAAACGTTTCCTCTTTGTTGTACCACCAAGGTTGAACTGATACTTTAGTTAGATTACAACTTGAACACTTTTAAAACTCTATAATTTGTTGGATTCAATATTACAATTTTTATTATTTTAAAAAGGACGGTTTGAATTTTAAAAAACACGATAGAATTATTGCAAATTTATTGTCAGGTTTATGAGTAAATATTTGTTTAATACATGTTTCTAATTAAAGATATTTATTGCGTCGAGGATAGATTTTCAGACAAGGTCAAGTCAAATTTTAGTTTTCACCATTGGATTCAGCTTTAAAAAACACACAATTTGGTGTTTTGATAATTTCTCTATGTCAATTGGTTACAGAGATATTGAAAGTGCTAAACACAGTACGTTGTCCAATGCTATTCTTATGAGACAACAATTATATCTTGCTTATTTATGAATGTATACTAACGAAACATAGTATACAGATTCATCTGGTTGTGGTATATTGTTATTTCCACAAAAAAGCTATTTTTACTGATAATTCTCGTAGCAGCAAACCTGCGTACTCATCCCCCATGTTATTATTAAGGAGAATAAGTAAAATGTAATGTCTCCCTTAATTATGAACATAGGTAATAAAACTTGGTATGAAGCTTCGTCTTGTTGAGCTATATTGATATTTGCAACAAACCCCCATTGTTGTGTTCCTTGTTGCAGCAAACCTGCGTACTCATCTCCCATGTTATTCTTAGGGAGAATAATCAAAATGATATAAATCGCTTATTTATGAATGTGTATTGATGAAACTTTACATGCTACCTAGTTAAGTAATATTCATATTTACATGAAAACCCATATTTATTTTTCCTTGCTGCAGCAAACCTGCGTACTCATTCCCAATATTATTCTTATGGAGTATAATTCAAATTGTATATATCGCTTATTTGTGAATATATTTGTATGAAACTTGGTATGCGGCTTTAAGTGCTATTAAGACATATATTATGCATTTTAAATTCGCTGAGGACGCAGGTTTGCTGCTACGGGGGTATTTTTAATTATTTTTTATTTATTCTATTTAAACTGCTCAAAAATTATGTGATGTAACGAACCCTTCATGCACCTAGGCATTAAAAATAGTAATTTACTAATACAACCAAAATAAGGGGTTAGCACGTAAAACTAGATGATCCTACAGCTAGATTTATCGTATTGCAATGCAATTCAGGTGGCGTGAGTGTAAAACATGATATAAAACAACAACTGATTTCAATTCAAGGGGCTCCTTCCAGAAAAGTTTTAAATGCTCTGTGCCAAAAATGTCTCTTGGACATTGGAATAAAACATTTTAGTGAAAATATATTAACACTATAAAGAGAATTTACATTTTTAAAATCAACTTAACTGATCAGCTTTGGTTTTGATGTCAAATGGAAGACTGAGTTAATATTCAGCTATAAGAAAAGTAATACAAAAATTACATAACAAAAGTAGAGTCTTATATGTATGAAGTGACAGAAAACTATGAACAAACTTTACTCTCTAGACCATTACAAAACATGATAGATAGCCAGTGGACATGTCGGCTATATTGGTTTGTGTCGATCGCCGCCAGTGTGTTCAGGTTAATTGGTCCATGCAGAATTGTCTGTCTGCCATGGTAACTCCAGTATGAATTACTATATCTGAATAATATTGTTGGAAAACATTTAGTGAAAAATTACAAAAATATACAGAAATCAGTAAAAAACACTAAATAATATAAAAGTACAATATTTACCAAGTATTGAATAAACTGAGTTGCAGTGAATTTGCCCCCAGAATTAACCAAATTGCTCTAATTAAAATCCTTTAACGTCAGCACACTATTTCCTCCTTGCATTTGCAGTTCAAATTTTAAGATACGGAATAAGTATGTTGTATGCATTTCCAAACTATAAAAAACAACATAAATTTATAATGATACTATATTTCAAATTATTTATGAATACAGGTTAAGACTTTTAGCTTGTAAATACACTTGTAATCATAATTCCACTGATTAGTTATAAAACTGACTTTTGCTTTTACTTTGGAAGTCTTCGTAGCTATCACTGATATATTTATCTTCCAACACAAATAATTTAAATACCACTATGAGTTAACTGGTTCTACGTTTAGTGGGGCCAAAATGGGGAAACAATTTATGAATAATTTTGTAATAACAATAGATCCTAAATTGCAAAACACTGTTGAGTACAACTTTTTAAAGGACTGGTTTCACTTTACCTATCTTGGTAACTTGTGTAATTAATATTATTAAACATTTTCCTTGAGTTTTTCTCAATAACCGTGGATATAACTATTAATGTAATGGGTGGATCACATAATATCGGGTGTCCAAAATTACGCCAACCAAAACTTGTGAAAGGTAAAATATTAGTGGTACTTTTGTCAGCTTCTTCACCACTTTGCTTACTAAAAATCACTTAGTAAAGTTGTAAAGGTATTTTGTAAAGGTAGATATAATTAGTTTACACGGAGACATTTACCATCCAAACTAACATCTCCACACTAGTAACTCCTCACTCGGTCATCTCTATTACACGCGTGAACGATCGGCAATCTGTGGGCGCAACTGGAGATGAATGGCCTCCACGTTAGTCCACGACAACTTCAACTAATGAAGGAACACGTGCTGCATTGTCACACAAGAGTAATGGCCCAGCGTCTCTGTGGGGACGAGTCGTTTGTCAATACGCCTTTTATCCCTTAGCTTTGCCAATACCACCTATTAATCCTTGGGCCTGAAGCTATAAAACATAAAAGTATTACTAAATAAAATATTACATATTGACTGCTGCTGTTTACTTATTCAGGGTAAAATAGTTTTCATATGAACAAATTTAATAAGTTGTACAAATTATGATAAGAAGTAATAATTTTATATGATTAATGTCAATATGTGTACGTATTATTAATTAATAGCAAATTAATGGTACGTTAATTTAATGGCAAATAGTTTATAACTATGATAAAAATGGGACTAAACATTACAAATAGTCTCTTAACTTACAAAATGTTTTGTTTAAAACGACAAGTCATTTGAACTTCGGAGCAATTATAAATTAAAACAATACTGTAATGATTACAGTGGCTTATCTATTGTAAAATATCTTGAATCTTAGGTAGTCTAAATTTTTAAAGAAAGTTATAATGAGAACAAAGAGTTTGTATAGACTAATAAATCAACAGTTCCGACAATATACGGTGACATGTTTGCAACGTAAAAGGGGAGAGTCAAGTCAAATTATTGTTTGTAACGAGGTGTCATCTTTAGTAAATCTTCATAAATTAACAGAATAAGTTTGTTAATACATCACCTCGAGTTTCGGAAATTTTCATTTGTTTATTAAATTAAGATACAACTCTTCCACTTGGTCTCTTAGGCCGTCTTGCCCTTAATGAAATTAGATTTATTTCATTTTCAACCTGAAATACTACTTTCACAGCTATTTCACCACTTAAATTGCAAATTCCACTGGTATCGATGGAATCTCAGCTCGGTTGTTACAGAGAAAACAGCCCGAGGTTACAACGTGTTCGTCACCTCCCATTACAATTTATAACCAAGATGTAGAACAGACTATTCAAAATATTTCCTCTTTCTTCATAATTGTAGTAGAAAACGAGAATTAATTCAGTGTTAAAAATTCTATAACAATTTGATCCATGAAAAACCCTCATAGCATATTACTTACAAAACGTAACTGATAAATATATTTATGTTTTCATACAAACAAACAATTAAAGAAAGAAACTAATATTTTTTTATTAAATTCCACTAAAAAAATGGGGGCAATATTCCAACCACTTGTTTCGAGTACAATATCGTATCAAATTGACACACGACCATAGGCACCATCTTTGTCTATTCTCAGTTTTGAGACAGAAGCTCTCGATCTCGAAGTACGCAGTCCTCACCTGATGCTGATTTTTAAAACTATTCTCAAGATTCGAGATCTTTAGAATATAATTTTATCTAAATTTAATTATATTTGCTGAAATTTAAAACTAATTGAAAAACGTACACGTTTGTTACACAATTCACATTCGTAATTTTATACATTAATATACCTAACGACCAATGCGGTTTTCCTTTGTAGAAGGAATTTATTGTTATAGTAACATTTGTAATAGATAAATTTATTAGAAGTACAATTTGCAATTACTGTTAATAACATAAATACATTTATATTAAGTTATCTATTTAATTGGTTATCTATTTAAGTTATCTATTTACTCCAATAAGATAATTTAATTACATATTTTCGTTATTTCTGATTTTTTAAACTCAGATAGAAACATCTGGTGTTGGGCTTACGGGTAACATGATATTTCTCAGTGACACAAAAGATGAGACTTCACATTAACTAAGTTTTGTATTACTTGACAGTTTTTCCAATTACTCTTTCAGTATAAACATAATTATATTTTATTTGTATTTATTTACGGTATACACAAAAATTAAAATATTACATTGTTCCGGGAAGGGAGAAAAATAAATTTAGCAAGAGGCCACAGCCCCTAATATTTAATCGTTGTGTGTATGAACAGGAATTTAATGATAAATTCTGAGAAAATAAGAAATGATTAAAAAGAATGATTAAAAGGTAATATATAAACAAACCAGAACTGAAATTATATTAAAAATAATTATAGTTGATCAATAGTTAATTTTAAAGGTTTTACGTTATTGTATTCAAGGTAATATTTAAGGAAAAATGTGGGTGATAAAACAAAATTAAACTCGGATAAGTTTTGTCTGTACATGTCCTGGATATAATATACTTGTAGTTTTTTTATCGTTTCTTAGTTTGTTTTAATCAGGTAATAGTTTCAAGAGAACTTGAAAGTTGCAAAATTATATTTTAGAAAGCAACTATTTAACATGTGATTTAAACTATAAGAAGGTAAAAGTTATTGACCTAATTGGTAATATACACTACAAATGGTGACGCAGTATTTAGCTAAGTAAATCCATGTTTACACGTCCCCTTTTAACCTAAACTGAAACACATTGAATCTAGAAAAATACCTTTTGTTTGGCCCTCTCGTTTACTCAGTATATAATTGAATCAAAGTTTTCAAACTTAAAATTACTTGATTTATGTGCAAAAATTGCAAAAATTTTCAAAACATTGTTTTTAATTTGGTGACCGATCTTCTGTATATTTTTTATGAATAAACACACCAAAAATACTGTAGCATTAAACTATTCTGAGATTCAAGTTTATTTTTAAAAATTAAAATATTGTGTTTTGGTGTAAAAAATAGCTCAATTATATTAGTTGTGTAATAGTAAAAGAAAAGACTAAGAGAGACAGGCAAATGAACCGTTTTAACCATTAACCAACACACCTACAACTCTTTTGAGAAACACTGATTTTTATATATGATCATTTGATCATATATTGATTTGATTATATATGAAATATATATATGATCATTTAGAGTATTCTCTGTTTAAGACGCCGATACAACTAGGGCGTATTTTAAGGCAAATATGATTGAAAAATGAGTGTAAAATGGGTTTGAAGCCTTGTGTAGTCTTGTTACTGACTACTGCCGACTGATTCTTTAGCCAGGATCATTAATTAATAACCCACGTGAACTGTTAATATGTTTGTAGCCAGTTAAAATTAACAAATGTTAAAACTTTAGTAACCAGTGGTGGAAAGTACAACAACGTAATACAAATGTAAATTTTGAATAATACAGTTTAACTATAAATTTCAACACCAAAATTGTAAAACATTTACTTAAAACCACATATTGTTTTAAAACGGTTTCCATATGATTGAAATTATTGTGTTTGACAAAATGCATGTTAAATACGTCTTGTTTCCATTATGTATAAAACATAACTTATCTAAAATGAATACAAAACAAAACAAATGTTACTGAAATGTACAGATTATATGGCAGGATAATCAATCTTGCTGTGGAATAGTCAACATTTGATACAGGAGGTACAAACAGATATGACAGACTGGAGGTAACATGTATCATCAGCGTAATGAATTGGGTTGATTGTTTGCACTTCTCTCGACCTGTCGGTGGCACTCGTGACGTACGTCATACACACGTAACTAACTCAGTGTCGTTATTGGGTGGTCGTTGTGTTGTAACTTTGGCTTGGATAAGGATAAGTAAGTTATACGTTGTTATAGAACTACCTGCTCAATAATATTGAATACATTGGATAAGATGCAATTTTATGAATGCATTATATTTGTAATATTCAGTCGGTTTGATAAATTATACACGAGACATTCGGAATTTGTGCTATTTTGGTTTAAAAATGTTTAATTATTATTTAATACCTGTAGAAGAACAGATAATAAAGTTCATTACAGTTATTATGTATATATTAATAAAATTAATTCAGCATTGGTGCAGGATTTGTTGACAAGCATCATGGAGATGAGCAAAAATACTAATTTAACATAGTCAATATTAGTTTTTGCCTACTTCTTTATTCAATAATTTTCCGAGTTACAGATGTTGTTGATTCAATAAGTAAAATGTAAACAATCATAATTGCAACTAATTTACCAATATATTGCCAAAATAAATTGTTTTCTGATATTATTTAAACAGATAATAATTGTTATATGTTATAAGGTGTGGAATAGAATTGGCAATTACAACTCTAAAATTAAACAATGATGTGATTTTTTATTTTCTTAAATATTAACACCGAAATATCAGCTGTAAACACAGGTTTGCTCTGCATCACTGAAATATAAGTCTGACATGTAAAAAAAAGTTATTAACTTTAACTGATGTTTAAATTTGTTACAATAGATAACATAAATAAAATGAGGTTTGATTAGAATGTATTATAACTATGATAGGTTTACTTATTAACGGGCAGAAAATAATCGGAGCTAATTTTTAATTATATTCCGTAATTAAATATTTCAATTTGTTATAAAAGGATAAGTAAAATACGTCTCAACCCACTAAACAACTATTTTTGTGTATATTTACCGTCTTGTATGTAAGTGTAAATATATAAGTGTAAATATATTATTTAGTGTTGAGAGACGTAGTTTATTTAACCTGTTAATTGTTCAACACGTATTATGCTACTCAAGACTTTATTTAATTTGTAATAAATACATTTTAAGCTTTTTTTTAATGAGTTGTTTTAATCTAATAAAAACAACCTATATATTAAAAAACTTTTGTAAAAACTAAAGACAGCGACCCTGACCATTCTACTGGGTCGATTTGCATTAGTATTTTTTTTAAATGACAGCTAATTAAGCCTAGATATGTTATCACCCATCCAAACTAACTTATCGTCAATGGGCTTTGCCCCAGTGGCTCTTAAATTCCCATCCCATGTTCATCTTATGGAGCTTATATATCAAAAATTAAGACAGCGACCCTGACAGTTCCACTGGGTAAATTTGCATGATTATGTTGTTTAAATGACAGATAATTATGCCTAGATATGTCATCACCCGTCCAAACTAACATTTCGTCAATGGGTTTTGCCCCATTGCCTGTTAAAGTTCCCATGTTAATCTTATGGAGGAAGTTTATTTACATCAGATGATTACTTAAAAAATATGTTCATTAAGTAAGAGGGTCCATTTTGTTTGCCAAATAATAATGCAGCAATAATGCAGAAAAAATACAACTAATATCATTTTCTCCTATCTACAGGTGTTTATATTTTTCTTAGTATCATCTTTCTTATACATTAAAAAACTTTTGCCAAAACTAAACACAGCGACCCTAACCGTTCTACTAGACTGATTTACTTGATATATGTCAAAATTTTATCACTACCTCTAGATTTGTCATCAGACATTGAAAAAAGATTTGTTCACTTGGCTTTTTGTTACGCTTATTTTATTGTTTTTGCCAATTTTTTTTGAAAGAATACAAAACAGTCATTCTGGCCGATTTACCTAACCGATGTTACTCCCACATGGCTCATTTAGTTCAGAAATATGTGTAGATTTATTTTGAGGCAATTATGGGTAACATTTTGGGGGTGACTTAGAGAAATACGTATTAAAATGAACTAATTACACATGGGTCAAAAGTTTATGACAGCGAGCCTGACCATACTAATGGACCGATTTAGCTTATATATGTCTTATTTTATTTGTAACTACCTCTATATGTGTCTTCAGACATTGAAAACAAAATCAATTTCTGATTTACTCTTTTAGATTAAATTCTAAAATATTATAAATACTATCATTACAATTTTTATTTTTTATAGTGTAGGCCCCTATTCAAATTATAGAAATGAATATAAGTGCTTTCATAAAATTATATTTAAAATGCCTGATAATTATTATCGGCTGATTATTATTTGTTTTGAAGGTTACTGTGGCATCATTTTAAATATAAACTGATAATTTAACCATACAAACAAATATTTTCATCCCAATTTCCCTTCACTAATCTTTCATAATCTTCAGATTAAAAAAAAAACTAATAGATTCAATATGAAGTCCTCCTTATTATGAGCAAAGCAAGCAAGTGGCGCTTTGCGCTTCACGGTGGTACTCTAGTTGTATTAAAAATACAGGGATATTTAAGAGCAACAGAAAATCAGTAACGCAACAACATGTCAGAATTGGAACATCAGCGAACATGACAAGCAATAATCTTATTTAACACCAACTAAATTCTCTTCCGTCAATCTTACTGTCAGTTTCGATAAAGATGTTTATGAGCCCATCGAGTTGAGTAACAATAACACTGAATAATAGTGTTAAAAATGAAAATATTGTGAAATATCAATAAAACAAAGGGAGGGTTTTTCATTAATTTGAAAGTAGAACCTGTATTAATATTTCATCAGTGTGTGAGCAGAATACAAAAAGTTGCATGAACTCAAGTGGAATTTAAAGCAACATTAAAATATATATTTTAAAACTAATAAAAGGTTTTAGGCAAAATAACAAAACAAAAGTCTGTATTATGTCTTTTTTATCCTATTTAATCGTCTTACAGTTGTACAGCTGTCAATTTATACCAGGTAATACGTAGTAAGGTTGCATTTGAAGCTAATACTTCATTGACTAAAAGTTCACATTATACAATAGTAGTTTGCTGAAAATACATCTTTGGGGGCTTTAAATGACGGAATTCAATTAGAAAATAAACAATACCTTTCAGTCAAACTGCCTCAGGTGTAACAAATGCGTAAAAATTGATAACATTAAGTTATTATTAGTCATGTTTACTACTGGATAAACTAACTTGAGCAAGGCTAACAACTGTAAAAGGTCTTCACCACCTTGTTTCCATTACGACCGCTGCCACCCCAAGCCGACTTCAAAGGTTGAAGGATGTCGCACTCTTTAGTAAAGACCTTGAAACGGAGTTCATAAATTCCCAGTTACTAGTAAGAAGGTACAACGCTTGCCTGAGTGCATGATACCCCCTCATTTGAAAACAGTCGGGCTTGAAATTATCAGCAAAGAAAAAGTTGACCTTGACCTGCTGTCGTCCTACAGGCGTCTTAGCATGCTGGGATGGCAGGAAAGGTCCTCAGAAGGTTGATACGCTCCTGACTGACTTCTGCCATGGGAGGTAACTTGTATGACTTCTGAAAGGGGCGATTAGCGATCGACGCCATAGGAGGAGTACAGTGATGTTACTCTAAATTACTTACGTACCGTCAGTCAGCTCAAACTGTTAATTACTTATTGTTGAGTACAGAAAACTACAACAAAGAGCGTCACAACTATGTATCTCCCCTAATAATGCCTCTTGTTAAAAATAATGCCAGGATTGCCAGAAATACCTTGAATATCCCAGATAATCTGTTGCGGCTAATTGAAGATTACCTCCGGTGCTTAGTCTCGGTTTATCTCACGAAAGCCAGTAGCCTGGAGGCTAAAAGTCAGCTTGGAGGATTCTGACTGCTTACAGCTTTAGGAGGTTGTACCGTAAATAAATAAATTGAACTGAATTGAGGGCAAGGGCAACTGGAACTTCCTGTCACGGCTAGTCCAGGACATTCTCCACACAAGTAAGGCATACCTAAGTTAGGTTGTGGGCTAGGTTTTAGCCAGTTTAGTCGTCTAGGAAGTGCGAGCTTTCAGGGTGTAACTCCAAACTAGGTAACTTGAAACCATGCGATGATAGTCCCAAAGCTTCCGAAATAATAGAGTAGGATCTTTTGAGTGCGTAAAAAACGTCTCGTAGGAATCCCACTTGTGTGCGTCGAGCATTTTCTCCCACTATATCAGAAGAAAATAACACTTAAAAAAAATATTCTAAATTAGGTATAAAATTACTCTCACAGGAGTAAAAGGTACAGTGGGCTTGGGTAATCATAGTTTTTCAAAAGCCAAAATGGAGAATATGCAATATCGAAGATGCCGCTTGTAGAGCTGTAGGTAGAACCGAATTTTCCAGCCCAGTTAATTCAAAAAGATGTAAACAAATATATAATTTAGAAAAGTTTGCAAAATTGATTGTATTCAAATCTATGTATTCTATTTTTTCTTTCTTATAATTTTCAACAAGTATTTTAATTTTAAATATATGTTTATGTTTGACGAAACTAAACTTTATTTCCTAAACATTTACTTTGTTTAGTATGTTAATAAGCAAACCTACCATTTTTGCTTAACAATTTGTATACTATTCATAGTGATGAGTAACAAAACAAGTAAAATAATACGATTTCATCATGGTGGTACATTTATCAAAGAGGTTAAAGCTTTGCAAGAATAAATTATGTTTTAGTAAATTTGTTTTATTTCTCTTCTTCCTTCATGAACAAAACCTTGTATACTTGATCCTTGTATACCTGTAAAATGTGAGCTGTGATACATTTTAATGTAGATTAATATTGTCTGTAGGCATTTAAAAACATATAAGTGTAGATCACCCAGAATTATCAGCAAGAGGAAGCTGGCTAGCGGGCGTTGAGGATTTATCCCTTCCGAATTGATTCCGGAGTTCCACACGTCCCTTATGAATTTGTCAGAGAACTTTGTGCGCGTTGCATTTTCTTTTTGTGCTTAAGATAATAATCTAAATTAATAGATACAACTTTAATGTAATGTTTAAATATTATAAATGGTACTTTTAAGAGAGGCTATACATTTATTTTTTACCGTATCGTATTGTATGTGATAAATTATATATATTTCGAATATTTTTCGCAACGTTGAAAAGTGGCCACATAGTCACAACAATTTCTGTGCAATAAAAATTCTTGAACTATATTATAACTAGCTGTTACCTGAGGATTCTTTTCGCCTGCAATATTCTTTACTCTTTATTTCCTGCAATATTATTATTACATTCATAACTGGAAACTCTATTATAATTATAGAATTTACTGTACAAACTTTGGTTCATGTGGTACCATGTAATAAATTATTGTAATCATTGATCCTAGAGTGCGTTATATATCCTCGTACTACATTTTTGGTAAATTGGTAAAATAACTAATTAATGTTAATAAAGGTAACATGATCTTTCAAAAAGCTCCAGGGACAATGCCCAAAACGAATGAGAGCAGAACCATGTTTGATTATAGTGTATTACTTTCTGCAAAATATCAGCTCAACTGGTGTTGCATTTAGTATGTGATTGTTAAAGTGGGACTAAGTTTTAGTGAACTAATAACACATCTATAGAATTTTATACTGATCGGACAGTCAAATAGTTTGTGTTGGTCAGATTAGGATAGACAATGATCAGCCTATGCAGCAAGGCCACAAAGGATTCTTTAAATACATAGGCCTATGATCAATCGTTGTTTATTACCGTTACTTATTCGTATTAAATATTGGGTAAATTAGAGGGTTTATGGAGTTGGGCCCCAAAGGATTTAAGAAACAGTTGTGAACCCATATTAAATTGTGGTAGGTTACCTGAGTTTTTACAACGGTTAAAATCGATCTGCCCTAAAGGTTTGAGGGTAAAGGTTAACATGGGCAAATTAAATTCATGTGGTACGGATTTTTTTAATATAAAACAAAGAGATGAATTTGCTTAAGTAAGGTATTGGTAATTAGTACAATATTCTTTCTAGAAACATATTAGATATACCAGTTCAGTAAAGGCTCAGTTTTGGTCAATACGTAGATTTCATAAGCCAAAAGGGGCGAGGCCCCAAATAATTTTTGAATTTGAAATATTTTTACGTTTGGTTTTAGTTTATTATCCAAATCCAGTAAAAATGTCTGTGCTAAAAGCTACTTTATTTTCCATTTTAATATACAAACACAACCAAGTTAACATATGATAATTAAAGAATGGTATATATAGAAGTTGATTGTCACACTCAAGTAGGAAGTAGAAGTAGAAGGGTTACAGCTCTCTGATCATTTGAAAACTAAATCTAAACTAATTCTGGATAAGGCAGTGGTCGCTTGGTAATAAGTTGTTTCAGTTGGAAGATACGACTTTGGTGACTATTACTATATAACTTCAGGAAGGGTTAAGACAAGAACGTTATCAGTAGCATAAAAACCACACATCTTTGTGGGTTTCAATCATAGCGTATTTTATTTTGTATTTCAAAAGTTTCCTTCCCACTAGGGGAAACATCATAAGTGAAGTGTTCAATCTATTGTTAAGTAAAAATAAATAAAATGATAGACATGTGAATACATTTAAAATACAGAACCTGAATTAATTCATAACGAAATTTACGTGGGTTGAATAACATTACTAATTTAAAACCGGCTATTATTCTTCTAAAATAATATTATTCGACTTTATTCTCTACTAGCCGATCCGTAGCATCTTCGCCCGAGTAAACTATGATAGTTGAATGTGTGCTGCATTCTGTGGTTAGCCCGTGGAACTTATACGAATCAAGATCAGCTGTTTAAATTTGTATCAGCTCGAACCAAAGTGAATGTTCATAAGGAATAGATGAGAACTTTGGGACCCAGTAGGGACGATTACAGGGAGAATTTCGTAATATCGTTTCTTAGCAAGGCTAAAGAGGAACCTATATGTCAAATTTCAACTCTGTAGGCCTTATGGTTATGGAGATTTTGTGATAGTTCAGTCAGTCAGTGGTATTTGGAGTTTATATATTAAGATTTATTACCTTTATTCAATAAATATCCAACTCCTAGTATAACTATGATCCCATCTTGTGTAATAAAACTTCCAAATAGAAATACAATTCGGGTAAAAAGGTGAGCTAAGCGTTGTAATTTTATATGAAATAGCAATTAAGGCTTTGTTGGTATTTATTGGCTAGTAAATTAATCAAATAAATGTTATGGTTCTGATTATATGAAAGTCACAATGGCTTGTTTGTCATTCATAATACAAAGCTTGCAACTCTTCAGACAAGAACTGACAGGAGAAAAATATAACTAAAAGGTTAAATAAAAAAATGTTTGTCAAATATTGGCTCATATTTTAAGCTTGCATGAGGCAACACCACGGCGAAGCGGAGCTGTATAAACCCTGTTATAAGAGTTTCACAAAAGAACATCTCGTTTAAAAGTGGTTTATCCATTACAGGAGGCAGCTTAAAACTTTTTTCGTTTAACATTATAAAATACCTTGGTCGTGAAATTGTCCCAGGCCTAGCGCCTTTCTGGTGAGCGTTTAAAGGCTCATTCTTATGAAAAACTCTTAATGTTTGTAAGGTTTTCAACAACAACTTTCTTTAGATGTTTTTAAATTGAAGTTTGTACGCGTAAGTTAAAACATATCACACAATAATGTTAGCATGTTATTAGTTGTTTAACATTAATTCTAATGATCTAAAATCCTACAAATTATGTTTAAAATTAGAAAAAATCTTATAAATTATTCAGGTCTGTATATAATACACGTTTATTGGTAACATATCTTAACTAACTAGCTTGGTATGATTTCATTATATGTATTGATTCCAGCCTTATGTCGTTATAAATGGGAACTGTATTTTAAACTCCTCGAAGATCATACGGTGAGAGGTACTTCAAGGTTGTAGGTAGGATTTTCAGGTTACATGTGTTTAAGGTAACATTTAGATTATCTAGATTGCGTGGAATTCTCAAAAATGTCTCAAAAATTCTTTAAAAATTTTTTAACAAATTTGTTCACATTAGACTTGAAATAAATATGGAAAACCGTACTCAATGTTGATTAGCTATATTTCTCAAAAAACTTTGATTTACTTTTCCTAAAATTAGTGTTGATATTTTTTTAGGTAAAACGACTAAAACACATCTAGTCACTAAGAACGTCCTATTGAAAGACTGTTAGACGTATATAGAGACAAAACAAAATAATTTATTCATGATTACAACTAAACGAGAATCGACTAAATTCTCCTAGCCTTCCAGTTCTGTTTGATGATAGCTATGGCATCCACGAAGTTCCTGTAGTCCACCTCGTCCCTGAGGCCGCGCGGCTTGGCGAAACACTTTTCTAGGGCCTCCAACTGAGTGCCGGAGATGACGGAGTGGAGGCCGAGGATGGTCAGGGCCCGCAGGAACTCGCTCTGGTTGACCGTCCCGCAGTTGTGGCGGTCGATAGCCTGTTGGAGTGGGGTTGTTAGAGTTTATACATCTATAAGTCTATATAGTCTACAGTGTATAGAGTCAATAGTCTACAGAGTTTATAAAGAATAAAACCCAGATACTATGGAACTTTAAAGTTTGATGAGGCAGATGACTGAAAGTTGTCGAATGGGCCTATGCGTATTAGCTATATTCGTCCCAAACTCTATTTCAATCAGTACACTAGCCTGTGCATGTAAATCGTACAGATCGTAACAATCTTAAGTACTGTTGAACACGCATTCAATATGAGGGAACCTTTCTCGGGAAAGACTACGTACAATAGTTATGTTGGTATGAACTAACGCCAAACATAAACCATTGGGATATGATTTCTCTAAAATAACAAACTTTTATTTAATCCATTCTTTATTTAAACGTTAATTAAAACCATTTAAAAGTTCCCTTTCAAGGATATAATACTTTCTGGTATGAAATGATTTTCAAAACATAAACAAATGTTAAGATTCGTGGTTTGAAATTGTGTTTTATGAATATCTTTATTCTGTTGCTTATGTTTGTTGGCATCAGTGAAGTGGAGACAGCAACCTTGGTCAGAGGGCGTGGTCTGTTAGTACAGTAATCTTGGTGGCAGGGGGCTTCAACGCCATGAATTCCCCCATCAAACCTTTAGGACTGAGGGGAGTCGTCACTGTAACAATTCCTGACGTGTCCAATTCTGCGCTCCCGCTGGATTGCAGTTACTTATACAACAACCCACCCCTTCCCCAACAGATGACTCCCTGTTTATGAATATCTTTATTCTGTTACTTATGTTTGTTGGCATCAGTCACGTGGAGACAACAACCTTGGTAAGAGGGCATGGTCTTTTAGTACAGTAATCTTGGTGGCAGGGGGCTTCAACGCCATTAATTCCCCCATCAAACCTTTAGGACTGAAAGGAGTCGTCGCTGTTACAATTCCCGACGTGTCCAATTCTGCGCTCCCACTGGATTGCAGTTACTTATACAACAACCCACCCCTTCCCCAACAGGTGACTCCCTAGGGCTATGATCTCTTACCTTGAACACATCCAGCAGGGCGTCCGTCGGCTTGGCCGCGATGTTCTCCAGAGCCACGGTCACCAGCTGGCGCTCCTCGAAGTTGAGGAAGTTGTGCTCGCCGTCGTGACAGGCGACGTGCTGTAGCGGCTCCAGCAGTGGCGCCCTCTCCAGGAGCGGCTGGGAGAACACCTCCTCCACTGTGTTGCAGAAGCGCTGGTACTCCACACACTGTGGCCGCGTGGGTGACGCGAACCTTCATCAGACAAGAAACAGTTGGATCACATTATAGGTCAACGAAGTTTGTATATATCGAGGCCTCGTCTTGTGTACAATGTGAAGCCTACTTGGCCGACCTCCATTTTCCTCTGGCATTTAAATCGCCTCTTCACAAGTTATATGCTAGTCAGCTTGGTTTAGGTTCGTAACCCTGACCTGGCGGGAGCAATGTGTTCTAGCTGGCATGCTTGAAGTTAGGTTGGATGTCGTTTCTGCCAGCAAAACTGTTCGGACACATTTCCAGCCAGGGGTCCCCTAACAACTTTCAGCCATAGTGTTTATCTTTTCCCAAAGCTGTCCTAAGAATTTCTTCATTATTTGTTCTCAGCTTATTTTCTATACATAACATGTTGGGAGAATATTCGATAATTTTTTGGAATACATAATGTAAAAATAGCAAATGGGGTATCAAATCTACCCACAACTTTCAAAATTTAAAACCAAGGAGTACAAATAATGACTTGTCGAACTATCGACCTTAATATTTACAGTTTAAAGATTACAACGAAATCTCATTAGTTAATCACACGTTTTAATTTAAAATGTGATGAATGTATTGTTTACCTAACATATTTTAATAGTTGATATTCTAAATATCCCAAACTGCTATTTATAAGTACAGATAATCTAAATATAAAGCACAAAGTATAGCTTCAACAATTCAAACCACCGACCAAAACCTTATAGATCTTCACCAAAGTAATCTCTTATGTAGCATTGAAGTTCTTAAGCTGTCATGTGTCAGATCAGTTCTAGGTTTATCCTTGCTCACCCAAATCCTTGCTGATCACAAAAACATTTCTTCCATTTCATATTATTTGGTTCTGTTCAGCAAAAGATACATTTTTATCAGATAGAATTGATTTTTAAAATTTATAAGAGAAAAGCTTTGTTACAGAAGCCTTGCGTTATTTGTGTATGTCTTCTGATAATTATTATTAAATTTACAACATTAAAATACATAAATCAATCAGCTGTTACACTTACACCTCCATGATCGTTTCTTTCTCTGTGGGAGTGAGACAGAGCTTCTCATCTAGACTTCTTTCAAAGTTTTCGCGAGAGATGACCAGCTGGTTATGAAGGTCATATTGTGACATAAACTGGGACAGCTTCACTCGGTAGCAAATAAGCTGGAAAATACAAAAAAATAGCAGATCAGCTGGAAAATAAAAACAAATAGCAGATAAGTTGTGGAAAATACAAACACATAAAAACGCTGGGCAACCGTGAACCACACCTTCTCTAGGGGAAATAAGTTATAAATTACCCGAGCCTCAAAAGAATTAGCACTACCTTTTAGCAAGACTTTTAATCCATAAATATAATAGATAGAAAACAAAGTTTCGTATAAAAACTGTGGAACAATACAAAGTTAAAGATTTGGCTTATTTTAATGTTTTTTTTTCATCCAACGGTTACGCACCTACAAAAGGTGTAATCTTGTAGATTTTTTAATCGATTTGTAATATAAACATTTTTTGCTTTTACTTACAAATGAAATTAGGGGCTCTAACTTAATAGGACTTTTAGTAGTTCCAAATAAATGTATATAAAATATCTAAACGAAATTCCTAGTTCGTGCTAATTTTTTTGTGTTAAATCTTATTTTTTCACTATTTTTAATAACTTATTATTTTTAACCTAATTATTGATTATTTAAGAAAATAAATATTTTTTTTCTAGACCCTTATAATAAATAAAGTGAAAAGAGAAAAATTGTGTTCAGACGGCAACTAAAAACCTGACTACACCTTTTACGTAAACATTGGTCCATTCGGATATTATGTTGTCCAATAACTTAAATAATCACGGTATTCTAGTTATGACACAGTTGAAAACTAATGTTAGCAACCACAGCAGTTTCAGTAACTAACAGTTCTTAATTTGTTAGATTGAAGAATTAAATTATCTTTTTCGATAAACAATTTTCCTTTGGGATTACCTTTTTAATCACTATCAATAAACAATATTACTTTCCGTGCAGAAATATAACTACTGTTTTACGTACAAAAGTATAAAATTAAGAATTTTAATCTGACCTTTAAATTCAATTTAAAAACTTATTTATAAGTAATAATTTCATATATACAAATATTTCATTTATGGTTAATGTAGGAGAAACGTCTGTTGACTATTAACACACTTAGTCCTGTTAAATATTTCAGAAGTATGTTAACACTAGATCCCCATTTTGCCTTTTATAAAAAACTTGAATGAAACTTACGAAATTGCTGTAAATTTAAGTGCGATAGCTCACTTTATCAACAACGTTAACTTTACCTGTTTCTTTATCTTTGCTAGTACGGCAACAATGTCCTTCTCACAAGGTTTCACGGGCATTTTAAATTCTCTTGAATTCAATTTGATTCTGTTCGCCATCATCTGCTCATACTGAAACACGAAAGATTTGTGATAACACAGCTTATAATACATACTACACATTTTCCTACCTTGATTTACTGTGCAAGCAATTATATAACGTTAATGAAGGTTTTTAAATTGGCATTGATATTAAACATTACTGAAATTAATAATGGTCCAAGGTAATGGTGGAATGAGAATCAATTTAAGTGCATTTATTATATTTAAGAAATTATTGCGGATATTTTCCATCACTGATTATGCCCGAAATAATTGTAAGTAACATAAAAATCACCTTCACCAAAAATTAATTTAAACAAACAAATATTTATTTAATAAAAAAATAAAGTAAAACGTATCGGTAGACTCGTACAATTGACAATAAATAACATTAGTGACATAAGATTTAAAATTTAATTTTACATGTTAGTGGCATAGGTTCTTTCATCAATGACGATGGAGTAAAACACTACAGAGAATCAATAGACTTTACAAAGACTTGAGAGTGTTTGTCAATCGTATGTATGAACACACGAAATTCTGAGAGTTTACAACATACCCATTTCACTCAAAGTAACGGTTGCATAAATAAATAAACAAGCAATTTTATAACAATTAACACGCAACTTTGACGTTGTTAGAGGAAATACGTAGTTCTCCTATTGACTTTATTACCTAAGCTCGTAGTTTAACACACCTTTGATAATGTGTAATGTAAGTATTACTGTTGTAGAAGTGGAAGAATCGCCTAATATTGGTTATCGTCCTGGTATAGGGATTCATAAGGAAAACTATTGTATTGATAGTAGTCGACTAAAAACAAAGTCCTTAGAGGCTGTGACCCCTACAAACCTAAAGTGACACACGTAAATTAAAGTGTTTGGTAGTCTTAGACGTTCCAATCTATAAGGCATCAGCAAGGCCAAACAACCAAGTGATACAAATCTACTTGCCAGAGGCTGCGGCTCGGGGTAAGGGTCGACCTCCTTGATGAACTGGAAGTAGTTGAGTCCCATCTCGTCCAGGTAGCGCTGCTCTAGCGAGTACACCTGCTCGTCCGACAACAGGATACAGTTGAGCTTCAGCACCTGCCGGAACTGGTTGCGAGTCACGTGACCATTCCTCGCTCTGGGTGTGAGTTAAGTAATACAAATATTATTTTCACAGTAACAATATTTCACGGCATTGTAACCTAAGTAAACAGTTTGTAAATGCAAGGGCTAGTTACGTTGGGACAAGTATCTAGGACCTTTTGCTTAAGAGGTATGCGAAGAAGTTTCTCTCTTATGGGAAAACATACAGGTCACCGGAATAAACTGAACTCTTAAGAAGTAAAGATGTACAGCGGGGAAAATTCTGCTTAATGTGGAGGTATTTTTCTTTGTCTAATGTTTCCGAATTGAAATGGTAACAGCCTGAGTATAGTTTTACTGAAAAGCAGAGGTGATAAGGTGATAAGGGTTAGAGGTAACTTTGCCATAAGGGTTAGCCAAATAAATGAAGATTTGTATAATCCTCTTTAATTTTTTTTATTAATTTTAAAGTCCCTAGGGCCGAGCTTTGCTCGTGAAATGCCTGTTAGATTGTGGAGATGACTCGGAGTAATTTGTCACCATCGCCCACTACTGATGAGCAGATTTTCTTAGCCTGCAGATGATGAGCAGATCATTTTGCCTATTTCCTGCAATTATAAGGCCACTCTGGTTGTTATTATAGCTCATTGTCCATCAGGTAGTATATTGATCATACCGGGTGTCCCACGAAGAGGTTGCTATTTTTGAATTAATATACCAGACGTATCGAACACGCTGCAAACTTAAAACTCTACAGTTATAATAAATACATTTCTAAAAAATACCTCCGAGTCTCATTTGATTCTGAATAATCAGAACAAAATGGCAGAACATCAAAATAATGGTGCGTTTTCGTTAAAATAATTGTATTTGCAAAACCATTTCAAATTATTCTTGAATTTTTACAATGTTATTAAGTACTAAATAAAATTAAAGAAATTAAAGAGATAGGAAAGTGGTAAATCATAAATGAAATTAATTTGATTCATAACCCTTCGTTCGAACTGATGTCCATCAATCGCTATACACTGATGGCAACGAAAAAAGTGTCATAAGCGTTTTTGAAAAATTTCCGAGGTATCAACAACAGTTCCTCTTCAATAAAACTCATTAATTCATCATCTGTCAAAATGTTTTGAGAATAAAACTTTTCCTGCAATAAGCCCCATAGGACATTGCAACAGACGTTTGATTAATGAGGTTGATTGTAGAGTAACTGTTGTTGATACCTCGGCAATTTTTCAAAAACGCTTATGACTCATTTTTGTTTCGTTGCCAGCAGTGCATAGCGATTGATGGACATCAGTTCGAATGAAGGGTTATGAATCAAATTAATTTAATTTATAATTCACCACTTTCCTATCTCTTTAATTAATTTTATTTTATTTAGTACTTTTTATCATCGTAAAAAAATCAAGAATTAATTTGAAATGGTTTTGAGTAGAGGTACACTGGCAAATAGACCCCGTAACCGGCACTTTTTTCCCGTGTTATTCTTATGGGGAGCCGTTTTTGCACATTTGCCGGCTCCCGGCCTACAAAAATTTTCTTTTTGGCCTATACTAGTACCCGACCCTTGCCTATATTAAATATATTTTCCCAATACCCATCCCTCCTCTATATTTTTTAAAATTAATTGTCAAAAAACTAACTTTGGTGTTTACGGTTCGATTTGTCTACAATTTGGATATGTTATTGTCCTAAGCTGATGCATTAATTAATTCCACTTACATTTCCCAAATTCACTATTACGGTTAAATTAAAAAATATTTTTGAAAAATATTAGTCCCAATTTCCAACTTCTTTATTTACTGTCCAATTTGACTGAATTTGGATATGTTATAGCCTTAAACTATTATATGTATAATTATCACATCTAAGTTCCAAATTTGATACTTTGTATAGTTTATATACATATATTCCATAAAAATTAAATTTGGTGTTTATTGTCCAATTCTCCTGCACTTTGGATATGTTACTGTCCTAAGCTATGCATAAGTAAATACCACCTACAATTTCCAAATTCAATAGTAGTGTCAAATTAAAAAATTTTGAAAAATATACTACCAATTGCCAACTTCATTATTTATTGTCCGATTTGATTTATTTTCGGATATGTTATAGCCCCCAACTATTATATCTAAAATTACCATATATTATTTCCTTAACCCTGTAATACAATCGATATGTTGTTTGTTTATTTTGCCACAACCAACTTAAAAACTAACTTTGGTATTTGTGGTCCGATTTGTTTGCAACTTAAATATATTACTGGCTTAGTACATAAGTAAATACAACCTATAATTTCAAAATTTAATTTAAACGATATTTTGTAAATTACTGCCAGTTACCAACTCCTTTATTTACGTTTCGACTTGTTATAGCCCCCTTATATATGAAATTACCGTATATTAATTCCCCTTTAATGCAGTTTTGTCGTAATCAAACTAACTTTGGATTTGTCTGCAATATGTTACTGTCCTAGGCCAATGCATAAGTAAATACCCCATTTCCAAATTCAATATTACGGTTGGATTAAAAAATAAATAAATGCAAGCTTATTTACCATCCTGCTGTTATAATAGCCATATTTCCAATACTTTGTATTATTGTCGGACCCAAGTTGGGGTCAACTACTCTCAACTACCTCTCATTGTAATATAATAAGTAATATATATCCACAAAATGTTTATGGTCCGAACCGTCTAAATTTTGGATATGTTTTATGGAAATGCATAAGTAAACACCTATAATTTCCAATATTTTGCAAATTAGACTTCTTTACCAAAAGACTGGATATGTTGTTGCATATTCCCAATCCTTAAATTATAGCACCAAATATCTTTGCGATTGCAAAAAATAAATTGTTTAAACCCAAAACAACTACACACAAAACACCAACCTTTCTTTGTGCTTGTTCGGCGTAGTCTTTATTTTATCCAACTTAATTTTAATTTTGTAGTTAAAATCAAACTTCCCACATACTAGCTCCCTTTCCAGCCAATGGTTGGAGACATAAAAGTTACGAATATTTTCGAATTGTACAATATACCTTCTTCTACCCCTATGTTGGACTTGTTTAGTAACGCTTATTAATAATTCCGCACAATCTTTCAGATCCCTCAGTCTACTACATTCTTTAAATTTATATTACCTTTAATATCTTGCATTAACATCTCTATGTCTTCTTGTCCAACAACATCATCTCACACATTGTTATGGAAACTTAGGTTTTCTATTTTTGGAAAGGAATTACCATAAAATGTTGCGGTTCCGTTAGTGTTAAACTTTGCAAGTGACTCGTTGGTAGGTAGGTAAATAATGTCCAAATCACCACTGTATGGCAACACGCTATAACCTTTTCTATTCCTATTTATCTCTATAAACACAGTTTTACAGACACCTTTAACATATTATACACCACTCTGTCCATCCTTTTCTGCCAACACCCCCACAAAATTGTTTTTATTGCTTACTAAAAACGCATACACTATATAATGTCCATAATGCTCTATATCCTCCCAACGTCGCAGGAACTAATCTTTTAATTTATCCTCTCATTCCCTTATTTCTTGTTCTTTAGCCAACAGTGCTTTGTATTCCTCTTAAACTGCAACATTATTTTCCACATATTCCAATTTACGCTTATTGCTATCATGTCTTCTAATTTCCTCTTTTTGGAACAACTCTCTAAGAAAGGCTTGGAAAGTGGCTCTATTTCTTTAATCATGTATGGGTACAGTTTATTGGCCCGGCTTCTTAAAATGTAGGGAGTAAGGTTAGGACTTTCCACTAAGCATAATTCTTCTAAATTAAAGTTTTTAGGTATAGTGGAGAAAGGTGTATTTGGTTTTGTAAAATATGTACCCCCAGATTGTATGTAACACTTATGCTTTACACTTATAGCATCAGGAAATTCCTCTATTCCCTCCACATAGTTAGTTGGTAAACAATTAAAGCTAAATGCAGATAGAGCATACTTTATTAACTTTTCCTTTCGTCTACTATCTTTTGGCAGTTTTAGTTGTACTCCAGTTATCTTCTTCGCATTACTATTACCCCAATCCTATTGTAATAAATCGTTAAACACTAAACAACAACTGTTTTGTAATTGATTGGTAACTTTCATCCACATCTTAGGAAGAGGTACAGCATAGAATGGAGCATTTTGGAAGTACCTATTGTTATCTTCTATTAGGCTTAAACAATCTCTTAAAGGTTCAAACCCTTTTCCAAAACCTCTACAATAGTTATAGATTGTTGCCTCTAACCTTGTTGTTCCATGCTGTCTATCTAGTTTATACGAGAACGTTTCTTTTAGTCTCGAGAAAACCATCTAGACAGTTTATAAAGTTTATTATATGGTTTCCTATACTTTTAACTACTCCAGGGCTTGTAATCTGGCATATAAATTTATTATATACTTTTACCCTGTTTGTTATGGCTGGGGATGGGACTATTATAGTTAATTTATCTATAAGCCAGTGTTGTAATAGGAAAGCCTAGGTAGACCATTTCATCCAAATCCCGGCAAAATAGTCCCTTATAACAAAGGTTTAGTTGCCATCTTACCTAGGCCATGTATCGAAAGTACCTGGGACCCGAGCTTTGCTTGGGGAAGGTCAGCCAGTTTGTTTAGATTACTTGGAGTAATTTTTCACCTACGTCCCTCTACTGACAAGCAGGTGTACTTAGCACATTTGCTTCTTTTCTGCATCTTCAAGGTCACTCAAGTTGTCATTATAGCTCAATGTCACTTTGATTAATTTTGGATATAACCACTGTATATATAATCTTAACTCAAGGAAAACCACAAGCGAGTGGTGTAATAGTAAGGCCGCTTACTTGTCATAGTCGTTAAAGTCCGGCAGGAGGTTCATCCCGTGCTTGTGTATCTTGTCCTTGACCACCCGCACCACGTCCTCACACGCCACCATGCGGTCCTCTGGTAGTCCGTTGTACACGTTTCCTCTCCTGGGCAGGTCTCGGGTCTCCGCGGGGGGACGATCCACGTGGTAGTCCGGCAGCCGCTCCAGGCCCTTCTTGGTGAACACTGGACAAAGGTAAAGTTTGTGTAACCTTCTGGCCAAGGTCTCATGTCACTTAAGATCGCACTAGTGCCTCTGAAATGACCTGTTGACTTATGTAGCTGGGACCAACGGCAACGTGCCTTCCGAAGAATGGTGTCAGTCGAGTTTCTAGTTATATGGATTTGACCGGAAATTGAACCCGGGCCTTTTGGGTGGTAGGCCAGTACTCAACCCACTCAGCTATGACTGGACAAGTGACTCAAGAATACTCGATACTGCGGCCATGTAGACTTGCAAGGTCACTAGACATGTTCTCTGACCCGAATGGTATTTTCATAAAGGCTGCTAGGATTTGAATACGATATGGGAAAGTAGAGAGAGTCACCAAGATTGGGTGACCAATATTCATAGGCCACTTAAATTAATATCACATCCTGAGACAAAGGACTAAACATATCTTTATATATATACATAGAAGAAATTAAATTCAAATTAAATTCATAGAATAAGTAAATTGGATCGTTTGGGAAAGCCCAAAAATGAACTAATTCTTTGGCAGATTGGTTGATAGCATCTGGTGCAAATTTAAGGAAAAAACAATGAGGTTTTGTTTAAAATAATTATACGTAGGCCTACACGTTAGCATTGACTTATTATATGATGTGCTATACTTATACGCACAAGCACCAAAAGCGAGTTGTCATATTTGTTTAATGCGATATGTAGTAGACTTATTAAGTTTAGCGTCTATGCATTGTTTTTCCGTCAGATCGTTTATGTTCAAGTATGTTCTATCATGATATATATTAAATGAAAAATTAAAATTAGCTTTATTTAGGTTGGAATACTTTTAAAAGGCTTTGAAAATGTATAGTGTATTATCAAGTGCAGAACTTTGTGTTCGAAATCATCTCCCCCACATTTGTGTTTTGATTGGCTGTGACCGTCGCTAATAGTCTCACACTAGCTAAGTCACTCGCCACACTGACCATCCTCGATGTCGTCCTCGAAGGCCCGCCACATGATCCGCGAGGGGTCCAGCGGGTCGCGGTAGGCGTCCACCAGCTCATCCATCTCCTCGCTGGAGACGTTGTACCGCCTGGTGCCCGCCTCCCCCACCCCCATCATGTCAACACACCGGCGGAACGTCGCCTCCGGCACTCTCCCACAGTTGGTCACGTCAAAGTCCTGCAACAACAAGATAGTCATAACGGCTTGGGAGAGGTTTCTACATTCCTAAAGATTTCTAATCACTTTTTATTCGTAGATTATTTCTATGTCTTCATTGTTAGTTGGAAGTGGGTTCCCTCCCATTGCTTAAAATCAGGTGCAGAGGTAACGGGTTGTCTCAGGTCAAATTGCTTGAATGCTAGGGGCAATAGACCTCACAACAGCCTTTTCAGATGACTTACTCAACATGTTTCTATTGACAAAACACCCTAAGTTATGTATTGTAACTTTCGATGTAAAATACATGATTATACTTCAAGGTGGCAAATAATTAATCAAGAGCTGTAGGCCCTCTGTACCTAGCAGTTTGAAGGATTGGAATGTTTCGAACTGTTATTACAAGTATTATAATTATAACCTGCCTTAACTTTAAGTTATAATACTAATCAGTAATATAAAAGGTTTTGCAAAATCTAGAGAATAAGAGCAACTATCTCCACTTTCCAAATAATTTGTGGAGGCCTTGGCTGTTATATGACGCTTAAAATTAATGTTTTGTGACCAAGCTTGTAGGAAAACATTAAGAAGAGTATAGTTTTTGTATAAACAGTTAAACTCGACTAAATATTGTTATTCGTTATGAAGTATTCTAAAATTGCAGATCTTATAATACAATTTAAAATCTGATAAGAGAAATTAGCACAATAGAATGTCGGATTCCTACACTACTCATTACTGGAGTGCACGCAGGTAAATTCTAATTGTTAAAAATATTATGAGATTTAAAAATTTCCCATAATTTGTAATACCCCCGTCACAGCAAACCTGTGTACTCAGTGAATTTCCAATGCATATACGAGTATATGTCTCACTACTACATAAAGCCACATACTAAGTTTCACAGAAATACATTAAAAACTAAGTGATATAAAGCATTTTATGTATTCCCCATAAGAATATCATTAGGACTGAGTATGTAAGTTTTCTGCAACGATGAAGATAAGAAATGTGTTTATCTGCAATTATCAGTATAACTCACCCGGATGAAGCTACATTCAAAGTTCTATTAATTTAGTTTCGTAAATAAGGGAGATATAAAACTTTACTTACTCTCCATATGAATAACATGGGGGCCGAGTATGCACGTTTTACGGGTAAATATCAATAAACCACAATTAGTTGAAGCTCCATACTAAGTTTCATCAATATACATTAATAAATAATCAAGATATCAAATATTATTTATTCTCCATAAGGTTAACATTAGACAATGTACTGTGTTTAGCACTTTGAATATGTTCGCAACGGTTGGACGTAGAACAACAATTAAAACACCAAAAGATTGTTTTGTGGAGCCAAGCTTATTTTTTAAATATGAAGCTTTTAGTAAAATTATCTCAGAAAAATTTAAAACCTTATTCCCATAAGATTAACATGGAAATTTTATGAATACGTTTTTGGGGTTTTCTCCGCAACCACTTATCCTAGGTTAATGATTTAAAATACTAAAGTATTTGTTTTTAAGCGCTATAAAATGGTCATAAGCAAAAGTTAGTGTTTTTAAAATGGTAGGGTAACAATGACAAAATACTGCTTTTGAAAAATTTAAAACGTCCTTCCCATGGTCCGATCGTTCTGGTTTTCGAACTTAAAGTAATAAATGTTACTCTCTACATTTGTGACAAATTTAATCAAAATCGGGCATTTATTTCAAAAGTTATTGAGGTAACGGATACGAGGTAACGGACATATATATGAATATATATATATGAATTTAAACGAATGGTGTTTTTGACATTTGGGGGCCTTAAAATGAAAAGTTATCATGCTCTAGGGATTAGAACTTACCATGCCACCTACGGTAACAGCTTCTTCCCTATCGGGGAAATTTGGTAATAGGTACTTTAGGTAATTTGTTTTAATTTAATTTATTATTCAATGAAAATAATAGCCTACTTTCAAAAAACATTTTAGTAAATGTTTTTATCGGATACACTCTGAAAATTAATTTGTTCTAAATAATTTAATTAGTGATGATTAAACGCAATCAAAATATTACGTTCTAGAGGCTTGAAGGGGCCATAGCCCTTAACCTTGCTCCAATACTCTGCATCAACTGATTTATTCTCTCTTTACATACCGAGGGAAAAAACAATGTAGGTAAGTCACAGTAAGTTCGTAAACAAAGGAGACACTTAACGACATGTTTTCATGTAAACTAAGAATACGTTTTTAAATGCCCATGATTTTATTTTGGGGAATGTTTTACGTTATTTCTCGTTTTCTGATAACTTTTTAGAAATACAGCTATATTACCCGAGTCCCTGGGATCAAGATCTTTAATTTGAGCCGTTTCCCATCAACCTGTGATTTTCCAAACTTCCACAATTTTGTCTTCAAAATATCGCTACAGAATTTTATATAAATATAGGCATGTTACTCCATGTGTGGCTGCCTTCATTTAATAACTTGTCGTATTGTATATCTACGAACTATAATATTTTAATTGAGTAATGATGAATTATTAAACTGTCATTATTAAACTGTCTATTATTTATGTGTTAGAAATAACAGAGTTTAATAATATTTAATAGTAATTATAATTTTTTGTTGGATTTAATGAACATTACTCGATGATTGAATGCCATATTTGTATTAATTTAATCGGATTTATGTTTATTAACTATCTTTATTCATGACTATCCTGTGTTAGCAATAACGGGGTTTATTACTTTTAATAGTAATTGTTACAATTGGCATTAATCATTGATTGCATGCCATATTTTTACTAAGTCAGTTCTATTGATGTTTATTAACAATCCTTATTCAAAACTGTACTTATATCATAAGGATATAAAGAATCAACATGATATTTTTTGAAAACAGTAACCATAAGAATTAAACGAAGTTTGCACTTAGAGTAGACATTTGCAAAAGGAAATAAATATGCATATATTAAAAACAATGTATGAAGAGGCGATGAGCTATAATAACAACTGTAGTTGTAGTAACCGTAATAACAGTTAACGAAGTTAATGAAAGAAGTGATTTTCTAGACATGTTTTGAAAAATTACTCCAGGCCTATTGAACAACCTGATTGTCCTCCTCCGATAAAGAGTTCGGTTTCCTGGAACACTTAACTCAATATTCATAGTTAGTGAAATGTTTTCCATACAATTGCAAGGTACTACAACAGAATTCGGGATTGTAAGCATCTGTGACTGAGTTAATGTGACAGTAGGGACTAATACTGTATTTACATAGCAGATTGCTAAGGCTATTTCTCAGATCATGTGATATAAGATTCATATTTTCATATTATGATTGCAATTGTAAAATAATGCAAGTAAATGACTGTGATAGGATAACCTCTAAATGGTAGCCCAATGACTTATCACGTGACGAATGCTATTGCAGTACTTGCTGCTAGGTAGGTTTGTTGCTGTTTATGACTTACCCTGAAGAACTGTCCGATGCGGACGCCCTCGGTGTAGGCGTACCGCTGTATCCTGTTGATGACGGTCCGCAGGCTCTCGGAGTCCCGCGGCTTGTTGAGGACGGGGTGGAAGATCTTTTGCACACCGAACACCGCGTCCGTGGGCACGGTACCGACCTCGGGCCTCGGCAGTTTGGGCAGCTCGGCCGTCAACGCTCGACCCTTGAAGTTCGGTAGGACTTCCTGAACATACACAGTATGCAGCCAACATATCTTCCCAAATGCTTAACTGTCTTCATCACCAGAAGTTTCCAGAAAGCCTCAGAATTTAGTTCCACAAGATCAAAGCAACTTTGTGACTCCGTTACTTTTCTCACCTGGTCGCCACATACAATTCATTTTGTAGTTAAATTGAAGGGTTCGTCGTACTATATTGAAATACAATTTAGAATTTATAATCTTTTACAAACTAATGAGGAGCTATACAGAAATACAATTGTCAATGAAACAATTAATAATAAAATCAAAATGCCCAAAATAAGGAAATCGAAAATGTAATTCCTTGAGAACTAATACCCTTTTGATTTGACACCTAAACGATTACATGTTTTGTGACAATCGGATGAGAAGTAACGGAGGCATAAAGTTAACATTGGCCTTATGGAACAAAACTCCAAGAGCTTCCGATGATGAAGATTCTAAAGTCCTAAAACATAGTCTAATATATGCAAAATCCTAAATATAAACACAAAATTTAAAACAAAACCTTGATTTCTTAATCCATGTTTACAAAATATGCCTAAAATTCTCAGTTGGTAAGAAATTTAAATTTATTGCAATGGTATACTCTTTATCAGTTATTATGTACGTATTATTGAATAGTGTTTTAGTAAATATTAAAATTTCTAAAATATTTCGGTGACGATTTGTGACACAAATATATATTTTGTACATAAAACGAATGCCCATTTCATATAATTTTAAACCTTAATCACCTTACAAGCTTTCAAAAATAAACATTAAGCCCTAGAGCATTTTACATTGTAGTCAAATCGACACTCTCAATAGTGTAATGAGAGGGAATTTGGTAATATTTCTCTTTTTGAGAGTACGCACTAAAAAAATTCAAATTCTTTTCATAATCTATATAAAAACTATAAACAAGTAATTACAATAATTTAAAAGAGGTTATTGTAAGCAAAAATCTATTTTTAAAACCAAAGTTGTTTACCCCTCCTAGATCAGTGATCCCGCACCGCTCCATGTACTGGTATATGTACTCTAGAGCCGACACGAAGGCCATATAGTTGACCGTGTACCCGTCCTTGAGGAACTTGCGGACCAAGAGGCGGAACTCGTCCGGGGCCACGAAGATCTTGAGGAAGTGGAGGATGCGGGCGAAGTGGGAGATGGTTATGGTGCCGTGGTTCTTGGCTATCTGCAAACAAGAGGGAGATGGTTATGGTGCCGTGGTTCTTGGCTATCTACAAACAAGAGGGAGATGGTTATGGTGCCGTGGTTCTTGGCTATCTACAAACAAGAGGGAAATGGTTATGGTGCCGTGGATTTTGGCTATCTGCAAACAAGAGGGAGATGGTTATGATGCCGTGGTTCTTGGCTATCTGCAAACAAGAGGGAGATGGTTATGGTGGCGTGGTTCTTGGCTATCTACAAACAAGAGGGAGATGGTTATGATGCCGTGGTTCTTGGCTATCTACAAACAAGAGGGAGATGGTTATGGTACCGTGGTTCTTGGCTATCTACAAACAAGAGGGAAATGGTTATGGTGCCGTGGATTTTGGCTATCTGCAAACAAAGAGGGAGATGGTTATGATGCCGTGGTTCTTGGCTTTCTGCAAACAAGAGGGAGATGGTTATGGTGGCGTGGTTCTTGGCTATATACAAACAAGAGGTAAATGGTTATGCTTCTGTGGATTTTGGCTATCTGCAAAAAGAGGGCGGTGACTCGTAACGCGATTATATTAACGCTCTATATTCTATATATATATGAATATTAATTTTTAAAGTTTTTTGTAATTTTTAATTAGAATTTGCTTGTTTTGACTTTAGACTCTGTACTGCTAAGTAGTATTTATTTATTTGTTTACCCATCATTCGTTATAGGCTAACTAAACTGTTAATGAATCCAACCCAAACTCATACACAAGAGAATATACCAGGAATTCAACCCGTCAGCCCTCGAATCAATGTCGCAGATGCTAATTATTAGACCAGCGAGATGCACCTAACGAAAATTATTTTTAACATATTTATCCCTTCATCGTCTAGAAAACTAGGTGATTTGTTCTATTTACTCGGATGAAATGATGAAAACTTGACAGAACTATATAATTTTTGAACTGTATTTATAAAAAAATAACATGGCCGACTGAAACTTGTGTTCCGATTGTGGCAGGCTATTTGTTGTCTGTGTGAAAGTGATCGCATTCAAACATGTTTGTGTGTCAGCTTTTGACTCGACCTTTGATATTCCAAACGGTGTACACCCAATGGGGTTTCAATTTCACGTTCATGTCAATATTTTTATCGTTTTGATTGATATGAAAGTTCGCTTTGATATTTAGTGCATACGTAGATTGACTGATGTAAATTAATTTTTTTGGTTCTAAATAATTTATTTATCGAGTAGCATCAAATGTCTCCATCTTGTATGTAAGTACGGTATACGTGTAAACATCATTTTTAGTGTTGCGAGACGTACCATATTTGATCTTATTTATCCCGAATGAGTTTCAGAATATTCAGAACTCAGAATTCAGTAATGCTTTATTGTAAAACAATAAACAAATGCATGATAGTGTCACAAAACAAATCACTGCTGCTATAAATAAGAACACACTCATGTTCCCCCAAAAAAAAGATAAAATCTCTTATATCCAACTATTACATTACAAGAGTCAGTTACATTTCTTAAATCAATATTCACTCACAATTTGTGTCACTCATATTGACTCAGGGAACGTATATTTCTTGTATTATGACTTTGTTACTGCGTGTAATTGCCAAACAGCAATAAATTATTATCATTTTCATTTCATTACTTTACAGAAATAAGCTCCCTGAAGCACTAGGCATTTATGTTTGTTTTTAAAATTTTCTCACGTTTCTCTCAGATTTTAATGAGCTTGACAGTGCACTGAGGAGGTATCAGTTGTCATCTATATTAAGGTAAGGTTACATAAAACTCGCTACACCACAGTGGTTTATGCTGTAATAATTAGTTGAACCATTTTTTGGACAACTATGTTTTACTAGCGAATCCAGCTGCTAGAATTCAAACAAATACGATTATTCAAGTTTAAATTGTGATACCATTCCAGAAGTTACTTTAAACAGCAGATATTGTTTCTGTACTGTGTTTTGTTGCCTTCAGCAGCTGTTAAATGATCAGTTTCAATAATTACTGTTCTTCCATAAGATTAACATTATCGGAGAGATGGAGCCCTTGCTCGTTGATACTTTATTAGTTTCGTGGGTGAAAATATGTCTAAATTCAAATTATATACAACGATTCTAGGCCATGTTTTCAAGAAACCATGCCATGATTCTTTAAATCTTTTAAGTGATGCTTTTTCATGTTACTGGTAAATCTCTTCACAGCTGTCATGATTTTTTTTAAATTATTTTAAACTGAATAAGTCAAATGTTAAGGTTTCCATTTTTGAACTGAGATTTTCAACAAAATATAAATTTTTCTGGGGCTGAGGTGTTTACCAACCGTATTTTTAGGTCGAAAAGCACCTAATTCCAAATTTTTAACAAAATCGTTCCACTGGATTCCGAGATAAATTTTTCACACAAACATTGCTCGTATTGGAGAATAGGATTTCAATTGTGAAGCCCTGTAGTGCATAGCCCTGAGGGCCAAGACAAAATGATTGGGTTTCTCCTAACCTACGTATTGAGACCACACCACAGTTACTTCAATCAGCATAATCGGTCCGGTGGTTCCTGAGATCTTAGTGTGACACCAAATCTGCTTAAACATTAGGATATCGGGGTTTGGAATGTTTGAAATGTTTAGACTTTTAAATGTAATCTCTGCCATTGATAGCAAACCAACTATTACTAATGTGATAGGTGCACCCAAACATGAAGGTAAGTCTCACAATCTCGTAGTCCTGGAAGTGCGGCAGCAGCACGAGGTTCCTCGCTCTCACGAGGGTCGCTATCTTGGTCAGCAGCAACATCACTCGCCGCTCGTCGGACATGGACAGCGAGTTGACATGGTACGGGTCCTCCCACTCCAACCCGCACACCAGGGGCGCGTACTGCTTGAAGTCCGGTACTGGAGGTCAACAGAGGTCAAGGGTGAGAACGATATTGCCACCGGGTGTAAAAATAGAGGTTGGTCTTGCCTCGCCCAACCACTTAGACTTTACATATGTGCGTAGAAATGTATCAATCGCAGCAAGGGGTACATTTAAACCAAAGCAAACCAAGTTTTCCCAGTTGCAGTACAACTCTACTCAGTACTGGTCAAATTTACATGCCAGACTGGGATTCGAACCCACAATAGGGCCGCTACCGCTACCTGGGTTTCGGAGTTCGTCACATTGACTGCTACGCCAACGACTCACACAACGAGTTACTAGTAAACTTAAACGGAAATTAAAGGTCATACACAATGATGCCGCATTCCTTTGAAAGTTAATACTTTCAGGACACATTTGTTTCGAGAAATTTTTCTTTTTACATATAGACTAGCGATACTAATTAATTCAACGCGTACATTTACACAGGTTATGATGGAAATACCTGAGGTTGTGACCATTTGTATTAAGTTGCCTTATTTCATGGTTGCTGTCATATTTAGTGATTGGATATACATTTTAAAACCCCAAGGTCAAATATATAAGTCAGATAACTATAATTCAGATACCTATACTGGACGTATTTACAATATAAATTCAAATTGTTGGTGACCGTGAAAGTCGTCTGACATTGTTAATTATTTCTAAGTTTCTTTCAGAGTATTTCTTAAATATATGACAAAAATTCACTTATTGAAAGGTATCACACACACTAGGAAAAATATAGTGTGTCTAAAACATAGCCGTACAACTTTTTTTAAATTTATAATATTTGTTACAAGGTAATTGAACTTTACATAATGGGAATGTGTATAAAATAAAATTTAATTTGTTTAATCTATAATCGTTCAGTATATGCATCTCTTTGCGCTAGGGAGTCAACAGTCTTGTGATCGAGTTCCGACTAAACGTGTGCAACTAAGTGTGGTCTTATTGACAAGTTTTACAGCGACTGTTATTTGTTGTTTGTTCTCTTAGGTCAGAGAGTTTCCAGGTCAGTGGAGGTAAAAATACGTTATATTTACAAATACCATTACTCTGAGTCAAACTTGGGACTGGAAAAACCTTGAATGAAGTGCTAATGTTTGCTGTAATGTGTGAGAGAATATTTTTTCCAAAAAGTTGACAACAATCAGTTGTTGGAAGTAAAGGTTTAGAGGCTAGTTTCTGCTAACAGATAAGAACTTTTATTGGTCAATATAATTGATGACGTTTAATTTTCAATCAAATCATATTAAAAACGTGTCGGGTTCTAAATATATTTAAACTGTTAAATTGTAATTTGTATCATTACTAAACGCTTTAAAGAGACACTTTTGCGAAATTGGAAGAAAACCCTATTTTAACTACCATTAGTCTTTATTGTTATGCTGCACGTCACTTTAGAAAAGAAACCAGGTAGAGTTTACTCTGACTAATTACGCCTTGCTTTTGTTAAAGAATGATTAAACTTTAAATATATCTTAAAGTTCTGGGCCACAAATGATGCTATTATACAATAAAACTTGCAGCAATTATTTCCAATTCGTCTATTTTTTGTTGTTTTACACTACTGGCCCATTTCAATAATTTTATTTACTTTTGAAATACGTTTCGATACTGGTAATATTTAAAAGATTAGTTATTACAAATCTAATCTTAAATAGACCAAACTCATTTTTAACACCTTCCTCCAACTTTGAGTAGACCTTGTAAAATTTTAAAAATCATAAATTTTGTATAATAGTTTGATTGATGTTATTTAAACATTTTATATTTAAAACTAGAATATGCTTTTATTAACTCAGCTAGTAACTAAAAAGCTTCACATTTACGTTAAGAAAAACTCCAAAAAGTGACTGTAATCACATACCGTTGTCATGGATGACTTGGCAGAGCTGCCGGTAGAGGATTCTGCCATCGGGAGCTTTGAAGTAGTCGGCCAATTCCAGGATCTCCTGCTCCGACAGTCCGATCACATCCTTGAGCGGGCCGGCCAACACTGAGACGAACTTGGCCTCTGCAAGGAAGTGCAACATTGTAAGAGCATAATAACAAGACTAGTTGAACTCGGTAAGCAGGTTTTATTTGAAACTCTTAATATTCATTGGCAGAAAAGACTTTAAAGAAATGAAAACAGAGATATTTTAAATAAATTTGAGATGGATAGTGTATATTACCAACAGAATTAACTTACTACCTAGACATTCCACTCAAAGCACAACGAAATTTTCCTCTAGAACATAGAGGTTTAATCACCATCCAACCTAGGCCATGTGACGTAAAAAGTACGGGGGGGTACTTTTTTATTTGTGTTATTTTATTTTTATTTGTATTAATTCTAAAGAGCCTCGGGCCGAGATTTTTTTCGAGGAAGGCCAGTTAGTTTGTTTAGATGATTTATTAATCAAGTCCCTCTAAGATTTCTTTAGCTCATTTGCCCTTTTCTTCGTGATTATGGTTGCTCCAGTTTTTATTATAGTTGTTATATTATCAATGCCCCTTTGATTCATTTTGGATACGACTACTTTTTATATAATCTTTATTCAATAGTCTTCGTCACTGCTTGCAGGAAATCACATCTTAATAAATAAACTAAATGAGTATTAGTTTAACAGTCCACTGATTAATATTAATTAGCTGTTTTGATTCTTTTTTTAACTCCCTAAGCCCAATGCAGATATTTTTTATTTTCAAATTTAATTTCTTTAGGAGATTAATTTTTTTTTTTTATGCGAGACCTGTCTATAATACTTTTAACCCGAAAATCCGTTATTTCCTACACCGTAATTTGAAGAAAATCGTTGGAGCCGTTTTGAGATCAGGGTTGCAAGATGCAACCAAGCAACCAAGCAAGAAAACCTTAAATATTACAGTATATAATGCAGGGATATCTCTCCTCCTTGGTACGCTCTGTAAACTAGGCAGTTTCCTTTCACCAAGCCCTCCTCATTAAGAACAACGCGTATACAAATCATTCACAGTCATTGGTATAGAATTCTCTTTAGACGCAAAGAGTAACCAAAGTGGAGGGGAGGCTGGTTACCTTTATCACTTAATAGTACTGGCATACTGTCATTTAATTTCCCCAGTGTTACAATCCAACCTGGTAGTCAGGAACTGGAAACCCGTGAAAGTTAAAAGATTGTAAAGAGATCCGCACAAATGTCTGAGTTGTTAGGTAGCCGAGTCTGAGCACAATTTTAGTTCTACATTTTATCATCAGTCAGTTCACACACACAGTAGCATTTAGGATAAATCTTGTTCCTTTGTCTTTTATATGAGAAAACAACAACACGAGTTTTTTCATATTGAATAATAACGGTTTGGCATTTCCAAAAAAATAGCGTAAACCGTAGTAATTTATTTTTTTATCCATACATGTGAAAACCGGTTCATATAAAATCAAGGTATGTAAATAAATTATGCTGTTACAAAGAGTAATATATCAATTAATATATATAATATATAGAAATAAATATTATTTAAATAAATATTAAGCTAGTCTAATGTAGGTCAATGGCATGTGATATTAAAAGCCTGAGAAAACGTTTTCCAGTGGAGTACTGGGACCTGGTAAAACTAAGTAAAGCTTTATCAAATACACAACGAGGCAAACTTATTTCATAAATCAGTTACCAATATTGGAAGTTTTGTACGATTGCTGTTATTGGAAGTTGTTACCTAGAGTTGTCTTCTATTTGTTGTTTGTTTGTTTTAAGAGTTATCTAACTAAAGACAATAATGCAATGGTTGTACCTGAGATGAGACTGTATCCTTCTGGGTCCAACGGCAGGTAGTAACTCCATAAGTCTATGCCCGATCTGAATATCGCTGCTCTGATTTTGTTGCATGTACGCCAAACATCCAGTAGAAGAACGGGCTTGCACTGTTAAAAAAAACAATTTATAAACTGCTTGTGCCGATACGGGAAAAAATTTAATAAATATGAATTTTTATTTTAGTAATTAAGGTAAATGTACTTTGTAGCGATTACTGTTGCCACGAGTTACAGTGAAAATAAATATAAGATATTCCAAATTACTTAAACTATTGCGCAGTTTGTTTTAATTTACCAGGTTTTGATAATCATAACCAACATTTCAGAAAGTAATATGGAAGTAAGGTTAAATATTTTAAACACACATTTATGTCTTCTTTTGTAATCAACAAGTTCTGCAACTGATAATAATATGTCTTTCTACAGTTTAATTTATATTTATACTTAAAGCTGACTCACATAAAGAAAGATAATTATTAATGATGCTGTAATAACTCATAGTCATAAACTCTCTTAGGGCCTGGTAATAATCTGGCATAACAATTTTGTAGTTTTTCTTTCGGCCGATTCGGAATTTCTTTAAATTTAAATTATTTTTCAGGATCTCTGTTTGACATTGCATAGTTTTGATATCTATATATTAATACGCAAGGGGGTTTTTCTTCACAGTCATAACTCCATAACGGCTTGACGGATTTTAACGTTTGAGGTGTCAATTGAAGGTATTTTTACGTAGATTTGCGAATACGTCTCAGAATTTTAAGAAAGGGCGTCACTTAAATACAGTTTTGTACGAATTTTCGAGTAGGGGCTGAATTTTCGAACAGTGGCGATATACGACGGTGGAAGTCTAAACTACGTGTTGACTGAAAGTACGTTGTTATCTTCCGTTTTAATATCAGATGTTTTGTTATGTTTTTTACAACACAACTGAAGTAACCTTTCGTTGGGTACAAACTTGCTCAGATTCGAGCAACAAGACAACTAGTATTAGTTAACGCAGTATCTCATTTAATTAATATTCATTTATTAATAATTACTTTATTAATATCTCATTTATTAAGATTGATATCATTATTAAATTATTATTAAATGAGATATCATTTATTAATATCTCATTTAATAAAAATACTTGATGTTAAAAAAACTCCATTCGTATTTACAAGTATTTACAAACCCCTGCAAATTTACGTTTACCTAAATCGGGGGCGTTAAGAAATCTCCAAAAAATGGTGGAAGGTTGGATGGATGGATGAATGGTTTTCGTAGAATTTTCCTCTTAATAATAGAAAGGCGGAGGAGCAACCTGATTCTTTGACATTTACAGAAAATATATATTTCCCTGGTTTTGCTGATTACGGAGTTACTAAAAAAAAAGTATATTAAAAACTGGTCTATAAATACTGTTTGAAAATAAGTAAAGTCTGGTAAATAAACAAACCTAAACCATGTGCATAACTGACAGGGAGTTTAGGTGGGAGAAAGTATATTATCTAGGTTTTCTATTGAAAGATTATTGACACTGATTGTTATTACTATCCCAATTCAACATTCCGACAAAAATGCTCTGAATATATATATAAAAAACAATAAAATAAATTACAATACAATTTTCATTTACACTTAAAATATACAAAAACATAAGACAATTCAAAATAAGTTAAAGCAATACTTCGTTGAGAGCTAGACTATTTTAAATAAAACAACAACGAATGTATGAAATAAATTCTAAAATAAAAAGTTCTTATTTCAAGATTGGATTAAGGTTCTACTATAAGAAAAGACTGATCATTTAAAAAAGTGTTAAGTATAAATTAAGATAATGGCAATTCGGACTTTTTCAATAAATAAATAACCAAATACAAATTTAATTTCGAAATAATACTTCGGAAATAAATTTTAATAATAAAGATATCTTTCATTCATCATATATTACGGTTGAACAACAATTTAATTAATGTAATGTGATTATTGCTATGGTAACATTTACTCATTACTACAGCCAATCGCCAATGATCTTCCCTTTTTATGACGACATTCTTCAATAACATTTGAGAAACTTTATATTAAAACGTGTAGGCCCTAAGCAGTAATTAATTAGTGTTTACTTATCTTGGTCCCGAACTTTGTAATTTAAAAGAAAAACTTACCTCAGTCATGATTAAAACTTTTAACGAAAATTTAGGCAAAACAAAGAGATTTCCAGAATTTACTAACAAGAATTTTTTATTGGGCTAAATTACTGTTATTGTTTCCAAGGATACCTTTTAAAGTACACATTAAGTTATACATTTTAAACATGTACTAGTCGACCCGTGCGGAATTCCGCACTGCGAACCGAATCTTGTCAGCTGATCAGATGTTCTGTTGTTTACATTGTCGCTCCTGTCAAAACAAACTATACTCCCTTTATTTATCTCTCATATTATTCAAGTTTCCGAGAAGCGGTACATTTTTTAGTCCGTGGGTCTATTTTTCGCCATTAGCCGGCACGATAAGCATTAATAATATCCCCGTCACAGCAAACCTGCTTACTTAGCGAATTTCCAATGCATATATATGTAACTCACTACTACATAGAGCTAGTTTCACAAAAATACATCCATAAATAAGTGATATATAGCATTTTATTTATTCTCCATAAGATTAACATTACAGTTGAGGACGCAGGTTTGCTGCAACGAGAAAGATAACTATTTTTTTTGCAATTATCAATATAACTGAACCAGCTGAAGCTATATACCAAGTTTTATTATTTTAGGTTCATAATTAAGGGAGATATACAACTTTACTTATTCTCCATATGAATAATATGGGGGCCGAGTATGCAGGTTTTCTGCTACGGGGACTATCAACAAAAAACTTGTTTTTTGTGCTAATATCAATATACCACAACTAGTTGAAGCCGCATACCAATTTTCATCAATATACATTTAAAAATAATCGAGATATAGATGTTTATTTATTCTCCATAAGAATAACATAGGACAGCGTACTGTGTTTAGCACTTTGAATATCTCTGCAACGGTTGGACGTAGAACAACGATTAAAACACCAAAATGTTTTTTTTGTTGAGCTAAAAACAATAATAAACAGAAGTTTTTAGTAAAACTATCTGAGAAAAATCTAAAAACCTTTTTCCCATAAGATTAACATGGGGCACGTTTTTACTTTCTTCCTCTATACATAGTATATGGAGAAAGTATTGTTTTCGTCAAAATTTTTCGAATTTGAGTTGTTAGTGGAAATATTCGTTTTGGTGCTCCCTGAAACCAAAAAAGTGGTTTTTACGTGATGTCTGTCTGTGTGTGTGTGTGTGTGTGTGTGTGTGTGTGTGTGTGTGTGTGTGTGTGTGTGTGTGTGTGTGTGTCTGTGTCTGTGTGGATGTGTACAGAGCTAGAGCCCTAACCAATGGGCCGATTTTTATGAAATTTTGTATGTAGGTACTAATCCACGATATCTCCAGGCATTTTTTCATTTTTTGAATTTTTTATTTTTAAGGGTAATTATCCCCCCAAAACCGCCAAAAAACATGAAAAATCCAAATTTCTCAAAAACGGCTCTAACGATTTTAATTAAACTTTAGTCGTTTGTAGAACTTTGATTTTCCAACAAAATGACACCACCCTCATTCCTGTAAAAATTCGGGTTCAGAAATTACAGGACTTAAAACATCCAAAATTCTGTTTTTTGGATTTTTTATAAAAAGACATAAATATAAAAAAATATTACTATTCACCATTAAAAAGAGCTCAAAAAACTAAATAATTTAGTATATTGAATTACTATTCTACGATTGCTGGTTGCGGAGAAAATGAAATTTTCATTTAGCGGTAAACGCAGTACGTTGTCCAATGTTATTCTTATGGGGAACACAAAAATGACTATTTCTCTCTTATTTACTGATCAATTTCATTAAAACTTGACATGCTTGTCAATTTACCATTGACCAACAGAGGTAATTCAAAATATGTTGCCCCTTAATAACCCTGGGGGGGAATAGGGGGCATTTCCCCTCTTAAAACCACGAGTCTAGCAATGGATTCTGTAGTGCCTCCAAAGCAGGGATTTGGGTGGATGTTTTTGAACACAACTTGTTCACAAGATTTTCTGTACATTAGACCGTGCTTCGTATTCTATATTTAGTAAATAAAAAGTAATTTATTCATTCAAGTTGGGCTAAAAGGGAGAAAGTTGTGTCAGTTTCCTGATACCGTTTATTTTGGATTTTCTCCACAACCACTTAACCTAGGTTAATGATTCAAAATACCAAATTATTTGTTTTTTAAGCTCTATAAAATGGCTATAACCAAACTTGAGTGTTTTTAACATTTTGGGGTAAAATTTGAAAAAAAAACTGATTTTTGTAAAATTATAAACCCCCATGAAACCCCCTTCCCATAGTGTGATCGATCTGGTTTTCGAACTTAAAGTCATAAATGCTACTCTCCACATTTGTGCCAAATTTCATCAAAATCGGGTGTTTCTTTCAAAAGTTATCGCGGTAACGGACACATATATAGATATATATATATATATATACGAATAGAGTTTTTGGCATCTGGGGACCTCAAAACGAAAAGTTATCATGGTCTCTGGCTTAAGTCTTACCATGCCACCTACGGTAATAGCTTCTTCCCTAAAGGTGAAATTCACTAAAATGAGGGGTAAATCATGGAATTTAATAAATGAATAAGGAAGATCTCGCAGACTGACAGAAAAACAGGCTAGAGAAATAATATGTAAGATTATATTCGATGTTCAAAAACTAAAATAACGGTGTTGCCACATCAGTGCAGTGAGCCCAACCACGGATGGCTAAAAATCCCTATATACATCGAAAAAAAACTGTAGATTAGATAACAAATTCTCTATGAAAATAAATTCCTAACAAAACTAACTAAATGCCTGGTAATTGTATTATCCTTCATCCTACTAGCTAAACCACTAAACGTAGATTGCAGTGCAAAGCAGTTGGGTTAACAAGCGTGTCAACTTATGAGGTTGGGTGGATGCAAAACATAATATGAGGAAATCACAGACTCAACATAATATAACTTTAGTTTATCATGTAATAAATTGCTTCGTATAATTTAAATTTGACTAAGACAATAATATTCTAAATCAAATAGAATATTTCAACTCACACATGTATTTATTATTTTTGGAAGGCAATTTACGATTGGTATAAAACTCGCCAAAAACTTAAATCACAATTATAATAAGTATAACTAATTAATAGTCAATTTTACGTTATAAGCAACAAATATGTTTTTTGGTAACAAACGTATGTTAAAATGTAAAACACGTAGGTGTAAATGTTTTAAAATATAAACTATATTCATGGCTAACAGAAAATAACTATAAAATAAGACATTAGGTATAAGTTTGTGAAGTTTTAGTCTTGCCATGAACAATGATGTTTTGTCTGAACGCCAATCCTGGAAATGGTCGTTAAATATGATGGCCATTTTTGAATCGCTTCCAAATAGTTATTGCTCAAAGCAGTTAAAAGACCCATCACGGCCGCTTAGCCATTGCAGTACTAACTGGTAATGTGTTGTTACGGCGATACACAATGGCTTTGTATTTATGTTGCAGTTTTCCCAAATCTTCCCTTTTTGCCTTTTCCACCTTAATACAAGTACTACCACCAAGTTCTGATGAAAGTGATTACAATATTTACAAAAACTTAAAAAAATATCCAAATAACTTATGTATGTCGTTATTTCATTATAACATAAATTTAACATTAAACAGGTAGAATTTCAAATAAAAAATATTTCAAGTCAATGTTAATTTGCGTTAAGATTTACAAAGTGGTGATGGTAAAACGGATGGGAAGGTTGTGAAAGGGAGAAGGACTAGCTGATAGTATTGACTTCGTAGTATATGAATGGTTATAGGGGATTTGGTTGTGAAAGGGAGAAGGACTAACTGATAGTATTGACTTCGTAGTATATGAATGGTTATAGGGTATTTGGTTGTGAAAGGGAGAAGGACTAACTGATAGTATTGACTTCGTAGTATATGAATGGTTATAGGGGATTTGGTTGTGAAAGGGAGAAGGACTAGCTGATAGTATTGACTTCGTAGTATATGAATGGTTATAGGGGATTTTGGTTGTGAAAGGGAGAAGGACTAACTGATAGTATTGACTTCGTAGTATATGAATGGTTATAGGGTATTTGGTTGTGAAAGGGAGAAGGACTAGCTGATAGTATTGACTTCGTAGCATATGAATGGTTATAGGGGATTTGGTTGTGAAAGGGAGAAGGACTAGCTGATAGTATTGACTTCGTAGTATATGAATGGTTATAGGGGATTTGGTTGTAAAAGGGAGAAGGATTAGCTGATAGTATTGACTTCGTAGTATATGAATGTTTATAGGGGATTTAAAGATTAACTACACATCCTTTGAGAGTGCGAACTCAGTAACCACGGACGGCCCAACAAGGCATTTATTTTTCAATTTGAACACTTTTGAATAATTTTTTTCATCCTAATCAATACAAATCTCACAGTTTAAAATTAAAACAGTCACATTTTCCAGAATGGACATCTGTAACTATTAATTCAATGATAAAAAACGAACCTCAGAAAAATATGGGGCAGGGATAGCGACTCGTTGGTCAGTTAATGTCCATATCAATAATGTCCAATCACAGAACTAGACCGAAAGACACCCTGGAATACCTGTATATTTAATAAACTGTGGCAATGTCGTGAGCAAAGCATAAGGTCAACTCGCTAAAATAGCTCCCCTATAATGTATAAGAGTAACCCTTAGAAAATGATGATAGCTATAAATATAGCGATAAAATTGTTATACAACTGTTATAACTTCCTCACACAACATCTTTAATCTCATTCCAAACACACACGTGAGTGCAACCAAAATCTAACACATTTCATACTACTTTATTAATGTTATGCTTACACATCATCTACTGTGTAAACTGCATAAACCAAAGTTAAAGATGAAAGATATTACTTAAGTTATAATTTGGCTCAATGAAAACAAACGTAAAGACAAAAGAAGTAATTTATCATACATGATCTGTTAAAAAAATAGTAGTTAGTGGCTTTTTTCATTAAAAAAACATATTCATTGCAATAAAAGGTTTTTTCTGAAATATAAATATGTTTAACTTCTCATTTATAATTATAGATAGATAAATAACTGTCGTAATATATTTTTTTATAAAGCATTATGTAGGAAACGCGTGTTACTACTTTACAGTATTGAATATTACATCTTACGTTTACTCATTCAATTAGGACAACTATATACGTGTGTTGGTTTCTGTGATAAAAAATAAGGCATCGATTATACAAATGAGTTTATCCTGAAGCTGTCTACACCCCTGAAATATTTACAAGTTATGACTAATATTTGTAAAACATACCTTATTCTAATTATTTTTATTTTTAAATAAGGTAATTTTATTTTGTAAATTAAGGAAACCTTTTTAGGAAACTACTAAATCACTCCTGTTTGCTGTATGATTTTAACTAAATAAATTGTGTTGTACATTAATTATAGACCTTTATTAAATTAATTGAGCGGAGCTCCAATACTACACTCTGGCTTTTTATTTACACGTACGGCTCCTGAACGGCTGGAGTGATCCTCACGAAATTTTATTCGGTCACAGTAACCATCTATGGGAAGGTATAAATCTGTAATGGTCCAAATCAGACATAAGGATTCTGCCCTACGGCCCTTTAAAGTTACCATGTTATTTTAATAGGATAAATATTTTATTTGGTTTGTTAACTGTGTGTTGATTATACAGCTGTTATATGGATCAAATTTAAATGCAGACTGTTACTATCAGCTGTTTGTAAATACAGTAGTTTTCTGTGAAATTGTTGTTTTGCTTATTTTAGTGGTTTGTTTGTCGATACATTTCTGGAAATTATTGATTAAATAAATACTCGCCCCGCTCAATATTGCAAGCAGACAACTGCATTGTATACCTAGTATAATTTTTTATACCGTTTACATATATTATCTTTTTCCCCCTTTTTTTATTGTAAACATTCTATCTATGCACTACCTTCCATTTATTTTTTATTTGTTTACCCTAATAAATAGTTTTTAATCAGGAAATATTGTGTATAGTTTCAATATATTTTTCAGAATTGGAAATCTTCACAAGCCACAAGCTTCAACAATTTCACTTTTCAATGAAAAAGTTAACAAAATCTAACCAACTAGTTAACCTTATTATAAAGACCAAACATCAACTGAGTTATGAATTTATCCTCAATACTTGTAAGACCTTTAATAACAAGACTGACGATCAATGAGTTATATCTTTCAATAAAGCAAAGAAATGAAATTGTAATACGTAAGATGTAATAAGTCTGTAAAGACGAGCTGCGCAGCACCAGCTGGCGTTACATTAAATTCAGAAGTCAATATGAAGACATCGGACGAGGACGTCGTATCCCAGATAACACCCTGTTTTATGGGGGTGTAACTGCCGGCTTATACTTTTACTGTGGTAATATATCGAATATTATACATCTTGATGTATCAATATAACAGTCTTATATTGCTATGTATGTCTGTAAACGTTTAAGGGTTAAAATAGCATCATTTAAATAAATACAGTTTTAATATCTGCGTTCAGATGTTTTATTTTGTTACCATCGCAATTTAAAACTTGGTATGTAGTCTTCATATTTTTAATAGTTTATTATTATTTGAAAAGGGTGAAAAAATGTATTTCAACTGATTTATTTATTTATTTATTCAAGTTTCATTATTTTATCAATGCGTTTTTTTTTATATCGTTCTTGTACAACAGTCTCACAAACAGAAAACAGATCAATATAGCACATATAGTATGCTGTGTTTATGTTATTTATTATTTTAGTTTTAATACATCATAATGTTTTCTTTCATGTATGGCCTATTACGATCAAATCGATCGTTAAACATTATATTGTATATTAGCTCGCATGCTACCCGGGTTCGTGTGGTATGTGCTGCATTCTGTGGTTAACCCGTGGAACTACTATGAATCATGATCAGCTGTTTGAATTTTCATCAGCTCGTACCAAAGCGAATGTCCATAAGAATAACATTGGATTGGAACTTTGACTCCCCGTGGGGCGGAGCACTATGGGAATTTCTTAAAATCCTTTCTTAGTGGTTACCTACGTTATGGAAATAGTATACGTGCAAAATTTCGTGGTAGTAGATGTAGATGTTTGGCCTGAGCGATGATCGGGTTTATGTATTTATAGATATAGATATATATTGTGGCAACATGTTTAATTTGATTAGATAATTTTATGTTCATTTTAGTAAAATAGAAATTAACGTTGCTAACTTAATTCATTATATAAGTTAGTTTAAACATGTTTGAAATTGTTATATTAATTAAAACAACTTGCTAAACTTTTTAAACTTGTTTCAATTTTCTAAAAGTAAGCAATACAAGTTACAAGTTTTTCTACTTGAAATTCATTTTCAGAGAAATATGTTGAAAGTTTGAAGCACAGTTCGTTTTAACTTAAAACTCGTTATCGATTCCGATAGTCTAGTATTTTGTTTGCAAATTGATTCAAACTTTTCTCATTCAACTTTAAAAAGAGGAGCTAAAATATGTCTTGCATAAATGTTTATTTAAAAAATCCTTCAAAACTTAACTTTGACAACCTAGTCGTTTTGTTACAGGTTCGTAATTGAAAAGTTAAACAATATCGTTAACAATACGACTTTATTAGCTATGCAGGTTTTTTTATTTCATCCAGAGGTGAATCAGACGTAACTTAAGGCTTATATACCCATTTTGCGTTATAATACCCATTTTGTAGTACTAATAACTACGAAACAATAAATCATAAACATTGTGTTATGTTTCAAAACAATTATATTCCATTAAAGTCTGCAGTATTGTTGTCCGTCATATAATAGTAACTTAAGGTTTCTATAATCCTAATAAACTTTTCAATTTCAATGAATGTAAGGGGTTATATGAATGACTATATATACAAAATCTTGAAAATATAAATAAAGCTCTTCGAGACGTTTTGTAACAAGAAATGATTCCTCGTATAGGTCACACCGCAGATTAGTATTCATACCGCATTACAAACCAGTATGATGTATATAAAAAATGCGTTTTCCAAGTATTGAAACTTAAATTATGATAAATAAGTTGCACAGTAAAGCTTATTCATAATCAGCGTCTTTAAGAAAAACAACAAAAACCACCAAGTTCAGATGTAATTTGCTGTTATTTAAGATCTTCTGAATTCTTAATGTGTACTCAGAAAAATGCATGAACATAAATAATAATGAGTAATTGGAACTCCACTAAATAATTCTTACAAATTAAATTGAACTAAAACATATTATATTAAATTTATACAAATCGATAGCAATTTTACAACAATCTCCACCAGTAAAAATTCATTTCCAAGAAAGATTCAAACGAAAATAAAAGTTAATCGTTATGTTGTCAAAATAACAAATGAAATGTATAAAAAAATCCATAAATAAACAAACAGTTTATTTGTCTTATGATGAATTAACTATTTATAAATAATCTTGTTATAAAGTTCTACTTTCTCACACTATACGTGGTATACAAAAAAGTGAGTCGTGTTATAAAATGAGTCCTTAGATCTTTATAACAAGATTATTTATAGTTAATTCATCATAAGACAAATAAACTGTTTGTTTATTTATGGATTTTGTTTATACATTTCATTTGTTATTTTGACAACATAACGCTTAACTTTTATTTTCGTTTGAGTCTTTCTTGGAAATGGATTTTTATTGGTGGAGATTGTTGTAAAATTGCAATCGCTTTTTATAAATCTAATATAATATGTTTTAGTTCAATTTAATTTGTAATAATTATTTAGTGGAGTTCCCAATTACTCATTATTATTTCTGTTAAGGTCGTTAAGTATTGCCCAAACTTAAACTAAGTATTGTGTAATCGCCACAATCATAGTGATGGTTGTTTGCCACTCGTTTTCCACTGAGTGGGCCGGCCGCGATGGTGGCGCTCAGTGGCAATTACACCAACTAACGGCCCATATAACGCTTCTTCATTGCAATTTGAGCAATCACTATTGGGGAAGCCGTAACAATTGCCATTTAGTGTCTGTGCTACGCTGTCCCGTTTTTTAAGGTTAGAAGCGATTATACAACAATAGTTGATTCATTTAAACTTACTGGAGTTAATTGTCATTAAACTGAAAAGTGGAGGGTGCGATTTCCTCTTTATAAAATTTTGTATCTCTAATTTTCTAATTGTATTGCTTGTTCATGTTTATTAAACAAATGTTTATGGTTTGCTTTCCAAAATATGAAATAAAAAATATATATGACATTAAGACGTTAAAACGCCTTAGTAATACGTATTACATAATTTGTGGTTTGAATACACAAATGAATCTGCATGATTATATCTGAGAATCACACGGATACCTTAATCAGACATTAGGTATTCAGATTGTGCAGATTACTACTTAGAATAATGAACTGAAAGACGAAAGACAGCATTTAAAACAAATTTGCCCGCCTCAATACTGGGCTTCTTCAGTGCGGGTCGAGGCCAGGTCGTTAGTTTAATAAACCACTCGTCTCTTCATTTATCAACGGAGCTAGGACGTGTCAATACAACTGGAAATCGAGTGTTCATATAATATTCCTATTATCACAAGCACTGGGTAATGTCGTACTCGGTTTGATGCTGTTTTTAGGGAATAAGTTAAACTGTAACAGCTCGAGTGCTGACACATTAGTTTAACCGTTTTGGGTAAATCTTTTTTCTCAACATCAAACAAAACTAGACATGAGAGTACTATAAATTATTTGCAGATAATGTCAATTCAATTTCTCGGTTTTACCTAAAACTCGTATCTAAACAGTGTAACATACAACTATCATACTCCCCCATAAGTGGTAAATTAATGTATTTGACTTTAGAACTAATAACTAAGTAAATGTTTCATCTGCCATTAAATTTGCCAAAATAATCACCTTCTTCCAAACATGGGCAACATGTGATATATAATATTAGTTATTTTTGGAGGTTCGGCTACTAAACCGAGGTAACACATGTTGGGAGGAAATTTATATCATGTAACTAAAACAAAGTTGTATGTAACTATACTAAATGGTTTTACATCAAATGGTATTTATAACGAAATAACGTTTTTACACGTGGATTTAAGGACAATATTCCAGGTACTAAAAGTTATAAACACACAAATTTAGAGGTGGTGTGATTATAGTTTGTTTGCTTATGTGTGTGATTATAGTTTATTTGTGACATTATAGTTTGCTTGACTTGTTTTAGATTTTACACAAGGTTGATAACCTCCCATTAAGCCATCATAATGATAGTTGAATCATCATAATACTATTTGTTTAAAAATAAATGTCATTTTTATAAAAATATATCAATCTTACTAAGTAAAGCCTTTAAAATCTTGAATCATAATTAAAAGCACGTAGTTAATTTCAAGTAAATTCAGTAACTCGTACTGAAAAACAATATCGAACTCTCTTTGCTTACTCAACCTCAGTCAAGATAATTTGTAATTGAAGAACTAAAATTAAATGGAAAAACTTTGACTAAACAAACTCATCAATACGAACTGCTTCTACAGAACCCGCGGGTCTTTTCAAAGCTTTCAAAGTGATTAGAAGAAAGTTTAGGGGAAGTTTCAATCCAGGAAACGAGACCAAATTAACAAGTGACTGTCACTGATTAAGATGTAAATTTCCTGTTAGTTTTAACATTAAATTAACGAATATTTGTAAAACTTGTTAGTATTCGTTGATCAAATTTTCGCTATTATAATAAACTGTTATTTTTTTAACAGGGCATTTTATTATATATGAGTTAAACCTTTATGATTTGGAATGTACAATAAGCAAATACGTACTCCAGGTTTTAGCTGTTATTTAGTAGTGACCTTGAGGAAGATAAAAGTGCTTTTGTCCATAGGTACACTAAATATCACTTTCATTTCACACGGATCTTTGTAATTTTTGCTTAACACCGTGTTTTATATTTTATTAAACATTGTGTTTCATTTTTTAACCTAAAGATTTGGAATATTTAAACTTTAGGTGTACTATATATCCTATCCATTTATAAGTTTGTAATATATATGTAACAATAAGTAAAAGATATACTTCTTTCAATTAATTAATTGAAAGCAAACAAGTTGTGTAAAGTAGAGTGTAATTTCAAAAAGTGATTGCTTACAGTTCTTGATAACACATTTTCAAACTTGTTTTGCGATTTCGTGAGGAACATATTTTTCTAACATGCTAGTTCAATATTATTGACCATGTTACAAATTTGATTGAAAATATTACTAGTATTTGGCATCTTTTCCTTTGAAATATTGAATTTTTAAGATACTCGAAAATATTTCGTTTCTAATCTCTTTTGCTAGTGAAGGTCATAGAGCTGTAACGTGTAGAACTAATAGTATTGTACGTATTGAAGTTAATAATAATAACAATTTTTTAATATATGGTACTAGGCAACCCATTGCAGCTTCGCCCGTGTAAACTATGATAGTTGTGTGTGCTTCAATCTGTGGTTAGCCGGTGGAACTAATACGAATCAAGATGTTTGACTTTTCATCAGCTCAAACCAAAATGAATGTACATAAGGAATACATGGTAAACTTTGGGACCCAGCGGGGCGGAACACAGGGGGAATTTCGTAATACAGTTTCTTAGCAAGCACCTAGGGTCAAAGAGGAACCTTCATGTAAAATTTCAACACTGTACACCTTATAGTTATGGAGATTTCGTGATAGTTCAGTCAGTCAGTCAGTGGTATTTGGATTTTTTATATTAATATTTATTCTGCATAATATATAAATGGTACGTACATACATGAAGATTATAATAGTATTTCCCTTTACCTTAGTAAAGATTGTTTATAATTTTTTTATGTATTTACAAGTTTCGCTGTTTTATGATATGCCAATACAATATTAGTAAAAGTGTACTTTTGAAATTAATGTTCTTGGGTTTGGTTTTGTTGATTTTGCCATAGAATATTAAAGAAATTTTTAATAATCGAAGATCGTTGCTAGGGATATAAATTCGTTTAAAACTTGGATGGCGGCGGAGTTTAAAAGCACGCTGGTTGAGATTAATTACATCTTTTAAGAACTTGTAAAGTAATAAATTACCCACAGTTGTTGAAGGCATCCTTTATAGTAGCTTTTAAATTGTTTCAATGTGTAAATACAAAGATAATTATAAATACAAATTTACAGTTATTGTTATAGTAGCCCAATTAAGTAAACTAAAATAACTAAAAATGAAAGAGCAACAAATATATCTGTGTAGCAGAGACAAAAGTTAACAAATTTATCACGTTTCATGTATTAATTGGGATAGAAATCAGAACATGAAATATTTGAATTATTAACAATACTTATCTATTATAATATTTGAATTTTTCGTCGCTGAAATCTTAGAAATAAATTTGTGAAATCTTTTTAAGTAGTAAACGTATAAAGTATAAACAAACCTAGGCTTTTATTGATTGGTTCCTCGACATTTTTGGAACTAGGAACAATTTTAGAGACAAACCTTCATTTATATTTAACCTTCATTTTACATTTAAAATTCTCATTCAAGTTATTACATTTAGGCTCAGCATTGATCATTTACCTAATATGCTTTATTAATTCATTACCTAATTCAGTCACTTCAGGCACTTCCATGCTAGTGCTCGTTGGCTCCACCCGGCTGTTGAGCCAACTGTCGTCATCGGCAGGACTTTGGGCTTAAGAGATGAATTTACGTGGGATGTTTCCTAAAACTTATATTTAATTTTATGACAGTTCTAACATTATTTGGTTGGTGGTGGGTGGTGGTTAACAAACAGTTTTGTTATTTTATATCCTTTTTCATAAAACGTTGTATATCAGTTTGTGATAAGAAACCGTTATGAAAAGTGATTACTGTATATTATTAGGTATTATTAATATTGTATAAGGTTTGCGATCTCATCTGGTGTTAGTCTGTTTTCGTAATTAAGAATTTTTAATAAATTGTTTTAATATTTGAATATATACTTATTGTTTTAATTACAATTCAGTAATTTATTCTTATGAAGAATGGTTTTTCCTTTTTCCGTTTTATCTATGCTCGGTAATATTTATTTTGCATGTTGCTATCTTTATAATTGTATTGTTAAAAGTAATTTTAAATAAAAAGTATTACAGATTTGTCTAAGGACAAACTACCACGGTTCCATTAGTGCAATTATACAATAAAGTCCATGAGACCAGTTGTAAAGAACATTGTATTGGTTTTAATGAACTTTTCCCAGAATATAGAATATATTTACTTTAGAAATAAATGCTATATTGTTTATTAATGATAATGATGTTATACTACTTACATTGGGAAATATTGTTTTTTTAGGGAGAGGAGAAAATTGCATTTATCCACACATTTGGCCAGCATGTGGTATGTGTGTGGTACTCCTATTAAAAAAATAAACTATCCGCTAAAACCCCCTCTACTCTTACCATGGAGTGTTTGCCACATTACTTCAGGCTAGGCCTAAATTTGTCTTAAGCCTGCTGGGCTCGCCCCGTTTGCTGGTCCGTCTGATCATTCGATCTAGTTCGCTTCCCGATCCACATGTTTTTTGTTTTTTTGTTTTTTGCGGAGGATGCCCTGGACAAAACGTAACAAACTGTACTAGTTGTCCTCACCCTCCATCATCTTTCCGCAGACCGTGGCAACCAAAAATGCACTCAGTAAAGGTGTGGCCTCCAGGCGGGGCCTTTCACAACGAGGACAGTAGAAGAAAGAGTGTTCCGCGTCGATGGGAACACCCGAGCAGTAGGTGCAATTTGGATGAACCGGCTTTGCCCATTAGGTGGAGGTACAACCTGAAGTAGCCGTGACCTTTGAGGAAATGTGTAAGGTAGTAATCTGCACCTCCCCGTGCCGCCGTTCCACCCATGGTTAGACTCTCTTGACGAGCCTCACAGTCCATCGTTCTTGGGTCTTCTGTTACCAGATATTTTGTAATTTATTTTCAGATCTAGCAGCGTCCTTACCGATTTCGCCTTGTCCTCTCATAAATCGCCTTCCTCTCCCCTGCCAAGAGATTGACAGGGATGACTCCAGTGACCACCAGGACGGCGCACAGTGGTCACGGCTGGCGATATAGACGCGAAAAAATCTAAAGACTTTGCAAACTATTTAAAACTCCTTGTGACGCATGAAAAGGGTGTTACGGAGTGGAATACGTAACTATAGCACATATTTCGCCTACTTTATTACATTAAACAACAAAAAAACACTAAATTACTTATTGAAAAAATAACATTATTGAGATGTTTTGCACACACTTAGTAGGTTAATCACTATCACTGATGTTGGTTTCTGAGTCTTCTGACCTTACTTCTACAGATTTGGGTTCTTCTGGAACCTGTAGAAAACTAAGTACAGTTGAGGGTAGTTTGCTAGCCCTTTTTCGATGTTTAATTCTACAGCTACTAATTAAAGGATCGGATGACACAAGCAGCACGTGGAACAAGTCCTCCATCGTCTTCTTCGCGAGCATTTTAAATAGATTTTTCTGGGGGTTGAATGCACAATACGACCTTTCAAACAAAAAAAGTCCCCAGTTATATCAGCAGTATAAAACAATATGGTATAAACACTGTATTCGACAAATTTATCAAATTTAAAATAACTTACTCGTTCAGTGGTAGCAGTTTGCAAAAAAATGTTTATTGCACAGGTTTGCAAGAGGTAGCATCTGAAATTAATATGGGTTGTGTAGAATAAAAAGATCTATCAACCAGTAATAAAATGATGTGCAAAAATCCAATGTCACCAATCCAAATGTGTATTCCCGAATCCTATACTCTAATATGAGTAAGGTTTGCTTGCTTGCTTGCTTGCGACACTGATCTCAAAAACGGCTCCAACGATTTCCTTAAAATGTTCGAAATAACTAATTTCTGGGATAAAAATAAGTTCTAGAAAGGCCTCATCCCCAGCAAAAATCAAATAATGTAAGAAAACTAAAATGAAAAGTTAAAAAAATTAACATTGGGCTTATGGAGTTTCAAATCAAAACAAAAGAATTGTAACAGCTGATCATAATCAACCAGGGAACTGTCAAAGTAATACTCATGTCGTATATGATTATTAACATATTGTTTCCTGAGAGCAGAGATTGAAAGATTTCAGTGAATATTACATATGTAGAGTATTAAAATAAATCAAAGGGACATTGAGCAATAAATAACAACTGGAGTGACCTTAAAAATGTAGAAAAGAAGCAAATGAGTTATACAAATCTGATTATCAGCAGGGGGAAGTGGTGAAATATTACTCCAAGTCATCTAAACAAACCAACTGGCCTTCCCCCGAGCAAAGCTCGGCCCCCAGGTACTTAACTGTAATATATGTATATTTCTTTGATTAAAACTTTTTATGATATGATTCTACAAAAAATTATATATCTCTAAAGGTTGCAAGAGGTAGCAGCTGAAATTTATAGGGGTTGTTAAGTATAAAAAGACCTATCAACCAGTAATAAAATTATGACCAACGATCACCAACCCAAAAAATTATCCACTACTTAAGTGGAACAACCGAATTTTTATTGTTTTTAAAACATTTTAAGGGTTAATAAATACGGTTAAAATATTGTTTAAGTCTTATAATTACGTTTATTGCCTTTCAGGATGTTTTCCATTGCGTTAGGACGATTTTCAGTTTAGTGGAAGAGCAGATTTGTATCGTACAGCAACATTTTCCAACAAGCAAATCTGGACTGGTAATAAAGGAATGTGACTTTATTCTTGGGTTTTCCCAAGAATTCCCCTCCACCCTTCGACCTGTAGAAGAATCAAAAGCAGGTTTCTGGTTTCCCAACCCTTTAGGAAACTCTTCAGTTAAAAATTAAACATTTTTGCAGCCATGAAAAATACCCCTTTTTCGCGTGTAAACAGAGGAATTTGACCACTGTGCGGCGGTTTGAATGGAGTGCGGTAAAACTTAGTGAAATATAAGTTGAATTAATTCCGAGGAACGATAATTGAGGTCAAGCTAAAAAAGTTCATAGTTATACGATAACAACAAGGTGCCGTGTGCAAACATTCCAGTGTCAACACGCAGATAGATGAGGGCTCCCAACCAACAACTAACCTTGTAGTAGTTTCTTACATTAACCATGCATGCACCTGGTTATACTCACACAAAGTTATAATGACTACGGTACACTCCAAGTCAGCCCGCGTTGCCTTTAGCTGTTGATAGAAACAGCTCATACGGATTTAATTACCAAGTTGGCATCGTAGACAACTCAGCGAAGTTCTCTGAAAGACTCTTTCGACTGTCGAGAGTATTTTGTTGGTTTAAAAGTTTTCAAAAGAACCAATTAATCTAAAGCCAAGCTCTTTGAAAAGTTTCTACGGATTACAATTTTTGATTAGATTAGATGTTTTTTTATGTTAGAAACGTTAAGTAAATATTTTAATAAATATATTAACAGTTTGTGTTTCCGAATAATCATCAACTAAAAGCTTTCAAATCGAAAATCCTTTTGTAATTTGTGAATGGAATATATAATTTGTTCAGGCTATCTAACAACTAGTAGCTGTTTTATGTATAAAAAACCAATCAGTATAATTGCTTTATAACAGGTTATATATTATATAATAACAATATATAAATAATTTTATGTCAAAACGCAATTAACTGAAGGTGTATGCGTGACATGTGAATTCCACAAACGTGTTCCACTTTACCAAGACTGATGGGATAATCTATTTAGAACTCCCAGAGAAAGTAGAATTAGTCTACGTCCAGGCAACGAATTGTTTGCCTTTCGATCTTACCTTCTCCTCGATGTGAAATCTAAAAAAAGTCTATATCGACGGTACAAATACTATGAAAACTATGTTGGAGCTGTTGATCAGTTTTGTTGTAAAATTATTATTTAAGAAGTTTAAGGTATATGTAATTTGAGCAAGAAACTTCCACATTTGATGTCCTCCTGCCTGCATATACTCCCTCGTCATTCTTAACGTTAACACTGGGACATATTCATATTAAACCTCACGATTGGAGTATAAATGTTCATAGTTTTTGTTTGAGATAACCTTGACTTAGCGTGTCCCCTTGACTATTTTTGGTATATACTAAGAATATAGACGTTTGATAAATGAATGAAAACATAATGTAAACCTAAAAAAAACTTGAGTATGCATAACGTTTTTTTGTAAACGCGTTAATATTAGTGAAGTTTGTATTACTATCATAAACTATGTGTACTAAGGTAACGAATTTGTTTTCCGAACGTTAAGTGTTATTTAAAATGTTATCAAATCTGTTCTCTATCATCTTTTAGATTAATATACGTTTATTTTCATTCTGTATTAAATTTGTCGTATTTTAATAGCGCATTGTACTGTTCAATAATTTACTGCATTTACAAAATCACATAAGCAAATGGTTAGATCAACAGTGTTCTACAGTAATAGGAACCCTAGTTAAGTGTGTATTAAGTGTGTTTAACATTTGCGTTGGGTAACTTAATGATAAAAGAGTTATCTTAAAACATCAGTGATAACATGTCACCCAACAAATATTATCGATGACAAATGTATGCTTTTAAATTTGAACTTAATAACCCTTTAAAATTCAGGTGAAAAATAATTTAAGGTTCTATAGATAAAATTTTCCACGATTGAGTTTTGTTGTAAAGCTGAAACGTTCGCTTTGGCTTAAGTTCAAAGATACTTTCTCACTTAGATAACCTACCTCAACCATCGTCGGTTAGTGGAAAGTTTCATCAAACAGTTTTCTGTTGTTTTATACTGTAAAGCTGTTTTGTAAAATCAAATTCTTAACATACTTCTAATACGAAATAAATAAAATACCAGTAAAACCACTTTCAATTATAAATATATTATACGAATGTGAATTTATTTTTAGTATTTTTGTATTATTGCATGTTCGTGTTACTTGTTTTATATTGAATGAATATTCCTGGTTTAATAATTATATTATCAATATATCAATCAATAAGTGGTTAAAAAAGTAATAACCGAAGTTTTAAAAATTATATAATATTACTTTTTTTATTCTTATCAAGTTCGTTGGGCAAAACAATCGTAAAAGTGTAACCCCCTTTTTTGGGGTTTTAAATTTTGAAATTTGAGTTTCGGGGCCCTAAAAGGGTCAAATAAGCCCTAAATGTAAGATTAATGGATAATAGGTTATATAACGCAGAAAGGCGAACATGTTAAGCCCTCCCTCATCACGCAAGCACTAATATTTTCCGAGTTATTAAAGAACATGAAAATTGACTAAACACAGTTATGGGGATTTTAATATGAAATGCATGTTAACTGTACATAAGACATAAAACAAATGTGGACACAGAATACGTGCAAGTGTTATGCAAATTAACATGCATTTCATATGGAAAAACAATGTTTTTTGATTATTGCAGAGGAACGAAAAGAGATACAAGGTTGGTGTAAATAAGAAAGTTGCTAGGATTTACGAGACCTTTTCAAAGGTATGCTTTTTGACATACGCTACTATTTGAATTTTGGGCATTTAGGCATTTTCAAAATAAATAATTTTTTGAAATATAGGTTTTTCTCAAAAAAGCCTGTCATGTAGTATACCAGAGTAAAGCTGAGATTATCACGAGTAAGAAATTTAAGTCGGATAAAAGATACCAGTAGTGGTTTAGAAAATATAGGGTATTCCGTAAATTTCAATATTTTTCACAAAAATGGCCGCCGTTTTGAAACGAATGAAGATAAGTGAATTATATTTTCGCTGAAATGTTTATTTTAACGATACCTTTAAAATTAAGTATAATATTCCCTATGTTTACATAAGAAAATTTTAAGATTCTAACCCGTGAACTTCAGTTTTGGAACATTCTGTACATAGATTTTGATGAAAATATTATCAATAGATAGCCCGTATGCGTTTTAGTGGGGAAGAATTTCGTTTGACCACTTTAGACCAAACCGTTCTCCGGTTATACATGCTGGACGGGTTGTCTAACTCATCCTGTATATACATTCCTCACGTGTAACATCTGGTATCATTAATAACCTGTCCTTAATGTATTAACAGCTGAAAATCAAGTAAAATTATTCCCTATGTTAATCTTATGGGTAAAAACGGACTTTGAGGGTGGCCCGAGCCCGTCAGATTGAAAATATCTAAATATGAAAACCTTTATGTACAACTACGAAACAGGGTCAATATGTTGGTACCTCTATCGTTAAAATCGGTTCAGAATTAACGGAGGAGTTCTCTTAACAAAAATCGCCTTAGTGTCTTAATATATAAGACAGTTTTCAATATTTTAATTTAACAATTTGTATTCGAAATTTGTATAACAAAATATAAATCTTAGCTGTGTTAATGATAATTAGTCGGATTTATTCTGTGATCATTTATTTAAGTTAAAAATATGTTTTACTCTGATAATAAACAAATACTATTAATATACTGCTAATAGATTATTAGAATAATAAGCAACATTGCAACCACAGAGGAAAATTATTCTTGAAAATAAAAAGTAATTCTTTCTGTAAAGACTATAATATTCTCAGAGTAATGGGTCATTTGTACGGCTTTCACAAAAGTTACAGCCTGGAACAGTTATAAAGAACGGTTATAGCCAGTTAGTTCCTACAACATCTACTGGAGCACTCTGCTGTCACGTTGAGCCCAATGTTAATATTTTGAGGCCGCAGGAGCACCAGGAAGACTCACTGTTATTTTAGCAGCTTGGTGGTTGTTGTCATTCAGTGATCGCAACCAACCGAAATGTTTTTTTTTTTAAATAACATAAATCTAATCATCAACAATTAATCTCTGTATCTTCTACAAACCGAATGCGTCTTTCCGAAAGAACATATAAATTCCCCAATAGGCAGAAACTGTAATTGATCGATTTTCTAACTTACCCAGAAACTAATATGTAACAAAAAATAGCTAATTATAGCTATCATAATAGTGTTTTGTTTAATGAATCTCTGTATCTTCTAGAAACCGAATGCGTCCTTCCGTAAGAACATATAAATTCCCTAATAGGCAAAAACTGTAATCGATCGATTTTCTAAATTATCCAGAAACTAATATGTAACAAAACATAGATAACTATAGCTATTATAATAGTGTTTTGAAAATTAAAGAGAATATAAAAGAGTTTATTAGGAAGATACGATTTCTATAGTCTAATTAAACTCTTCAATCCAGCTGACTGCTGAGTTTGTGTATAAGTTGACATCTTGTGTTCATTAGGACTTGTCTCTCTGACGTCTCGCCAACTCCCTTCGTCATAATTAATCTTGTTGTTAATTTGAAACTTTTAACTGAAATACCTTTGTGTAAAGTTGAAGAAAGTGATGGTCACCCGCTTCAGTATACAACAAACCTTTGATAATTTCTGATTATAAAATACTTATATGTCAATATTAAGTACTATACTTAAATCTGTTACGTATTACACTTACTTAAAACACAGTAGTATTGGGAAAATTGTATTTTATTTCACAACCTATAGTTTTAACTGTAATCTTTATAAAATAACTAAAACTTTCCTATTTTTTTACAATAGGATAACAATTATCCAGCTAATAATGAAGTTAAGGTCTAGGACATTTCCCGACTGTAAAACAACAATTCTACTTATTTTAAAAACCATTGCAAATCTATAATTTCCCAGATTGTTATACTTATATTTAAAATTGAACAATATTTATAAAATTACAAATAATGGAGGGTAAACTATATAGTTTCTAGGGCTATCACAGTTGAACGTTCATTCTGTGGGCACGTATCTTGTGAGAAGAGAACTATAATCTTTAAGAAGATTATATCATTTTACAAACCCCTAAGAAATAACATTTTTGATTTACAATTGACACGTTCATTATGCTTTTTAGTTACTGATTACAATTCAAAACAAATCCCGGAATGTTTTACTGGCCTAGTAAAAATCGAGTTGTAACTTTGGTACAATAAAAATGGTCAGCAAACCTGGCACAGCGAGGGGTATTATCAATAATGCGCCCTTGGTTGACCAAGGTCCAGCCAACCCTACGACAGCAGTCACCATAATTTATCCTTAACGGTGTCATAAGTAATACAACCTTATATTACATTTGAAAGTAACAAACTCTCTGAAATAGAATGACTTCAATCATACAAATTTAAAAGAATTTGAGATAGGTCTTAAATTATTGCTTTGTAAAGGTTTGGATCTATAAATAATAAACTATTTGTATGACACATTTACTTGATAATCATAAAATTCTAACCTTGTTAGATTAAAAGAGGTTATTTTTTAGTTTTGATAACAATTAACACTGAGACGATTTTGAGTATACTCTTGATAGCTGGAGGCCAAAAGTCCAAAGTGCTTAAAAAAATATATAATAGCTGAGAACACATACTTGCAAAACTTTTCACTCGTATTCACTTTAATAGGTTTCGTCAACTTACTGTATCGGGAGACACCCTGAAAGAGGATGTCATAACAGCCTTAAATGTATGTGTAACTTACACATTGTACTAACTTTGCCCTGAAGTATGTTGAAAAAAATACAACAGCGATGACAGCAATAAAATGAGGTTTTTCATAAAATGAAAACTGATTATATCAAGTTTTCAGCTTGTTAGCCATTTTATAAAATGATAATTTCCTAACGTCATACCATTAAACTATTACTATAAAAAAGAGTCAACATGAGGACCTGGTTTTGAATATGATATGTAATTAAAACGTTTATTACATATATTACAGCTACGTCATTGATTTTATTTTATACAATGTTATCTTAAAACCTACAATACCTAAAATAACACGTTGTTTCTCTACCATGTTTGAAATCTAATAGTTTTCACGATTGGAATCTCTAAAAGATATCCAACGAAGACTAACTTTTTTAAGTTCTGCATTCAATTTATAGAACTTGAGATGGAATTAAGTGAAGTATGAAGGATGCGATAACCTTGTATTTAGTAAAAGTTTGTTTTAATTCAAAGGTATTCAACCCTCAAAATTAAACTTCTTCTTCAACACATCCATTGTTTAAATGCCGGGCCAACGCAAAGTTTTTGGATCCTACTTTACCATAATTCCTACTTTACTCTAGGATTTTATGGCACAGAAAAAAGTAGTAAACTAAACGATTAAGTTTATCTTTACCAAATTAAAATACCCCCGTAGCAGCAAACCTGCATACTTAGCGAATTTCCAATGCATATATATTTATCTTAATACCACATAAAGCTACATACCAAGTTTCATCAATATACATTCATAAATAAACAATTTATGACATTTTAATTATTCTCCATAAGAATAACATGACGGCTGAGTATGCAGGTTTGCTGAAGCAAGGAACACAAAAAAATGGGGTTTTATGCTTATATCAATATAACTCAACTAGGTGAAGTCACTTACCAAATTTCATTAATTTATTTTCATAATTAAGGGAGATAACACGTTACTTATTCTCCATAAGGATAACATGGGGCTGAGTACGCAGGTTTGCTGCTATGGGAGCCTTTGTCAAAAAAATGTTTTTTTAGGAAATATCAATGGTCCACAACCAGATAAAGCCGTATACCAAGTTTCGTCAGTATATGTTCATAAATAAGCGAGATATAAAATGTTTGTTTTCCTCCATAAGAATAACATTAGACAACGTACTGTGTTTAGCACTTTCAATATCTCGGTAACCAATTGACGTATAGAAATGATCAAAATACCAAATTGTGTGTTTTTTAAGCTGAATCCATTGGGAAAAAATAAAATCTGACTATTTCCAAAATTATATGTAAAAAATTCAAAAAACCCATTTTTGGGGTACAAAACCCCCCCAAAATACCCCTTCGGATAGAGCGATCTGGCTGGTTTTCGAACTTAAAGTCATAAATGTTGCTTTACACGTTTATACCAAATTTCATCAAAATCGGATAATTTTTACGAGAGTTATCGTGCTCACGGACACATATATATATATATATATATATATACAGTTTCGAACGAATGGTATTTTTCGGGTCTGGGGACCTCAAAACGAAAAGTTATCATGGTCCCGGGCCTAGGTCTTACCATGCCGACTACGGTAATAGCTTCTTCCCTATAGGGGAAATTCGCTAAAACGGTCTTAACAAAATAAAGTAATTAAATTTATAGTTGTTATTATCAATAGAGCAACTTGTTGTTTCATAATAATACCCAAGATGCTCGGCTAAGAAGCCAAGGAGAACTATTTATCAATAATGCATGGCCATCAGTCTTTTCTTAGGTTGATCTATAGTATACTTTGCTTTAACTTCAGAACAAAGTATTCTAAAAAAATTTAATGTAAGAAAAGAACTATTTATATAAGTTTCAATTTAATTTAATTTAAACCATCAACCGTTTCTTTTGAAATTAAAAGTCCGAGTTTTCATAACAAAAATAAAATAAATATAACCAAACTGCTTATTAGATAGTGCTGAATAAAAACTGATAAACTAAAAATTATTCGGTTGAATAACAGGATATAAAAACTTTAACACGTTTTTAGTTGACTAAAACTTGTTATGTAGACATAACTAACACGTTGTCATAATATATTTATCTACATACTTTAATTTGTGTATGGTATGATACGAATACATTACTTCTTGTATTGAAAACCTTGTGGAACATACCTCTAATTACTTGTCTAAGAAGAAGTAATTCAGGTTAAAATTGTAAAAATATATAAACCTTTTGCAGATAAATTAAAACTTCCGCTTTTTAATTATATCCTTTACAAATTATTAATGGAAATACTATTAAAATAATACGATAGGACCAGATTATATTGCAATTATATGCATTAAAATATGTAAGTCCCATGATCACAGACGTTTTAAAGCAATAACACAGAATTATGTTTTCATGACTAACAGCTATGTTTTTTCTGTATTTCGGTTGCAATGAAGCAAATGTCAACCTAGTAATGTATTGCTTTCTATTTTTTTATGATAAAATCCTTAACTAATAATACGTTGTGTGTGTACATCAGTAATAGTAGAGAGACATAAAGGTTTAGAGACATTGACATTTAATAAAGAGAGAAGATAGTTCTCGAAGATAAAACCAGAGGAATAAGGTCTCAGCTGGTTGATTTATTAAGTTTTATAAGACAATATAAAGACATCGATTGCAGATACCAAATAACGGCATATCCCCCATTTTGTAAGGAGTAGGACGCTGCAAAAGTCATAATACTAACTTAGTCTCGTAAGGGTGAAATGAAAAGAGAATAATATGAAGGATAATAAAATACGTTCATATCTTAATTTCGTACTGAGGCATAATGTTATCAAATACTAAAACGGTAATAAACTATATAAACCGTAATGACTGTATTTTAATTTTAAGTTTATATCTACCAACATTTATCTTGGGAACTGGATATTAAATTGTTCTTGAGTAATACCTATAAAACACACTGTACTTAATTTTTTAACTAAGCCTCCGATTCACTGATCAATATATGTGTACTGGTTTAAATCACCTTATCGTCAAGTGATCATATTTTCATTGAAAGGCGACTGGTTTCAATCCCCTATATGGATATTCATCAGAATAACTGTTACCTTCCTTTCTTGTACATACCGCAGACCATCTGGTATGGGACCCGTCATTCTATATTCTAGGCATCTACTCCTAAATGACAGTCATCAGACGCTGTCAATGAGGTGTGAACGGAAGGGTGGGTGGTAGTAATGGCAAAAAAAAGGATGTGATAGGTCAAGGACGCTCCGGCAGATTGTAGTTTATTTATCAACGAGATATTGTCTTGATTTGTTCTTAAAGTTATTGAAATTAACTATATATTTAATGTATGATGGAAGTTGTGAAAAATATTGTATACCAGCATAACCAGGTTTTTTCACAAAACCTTTAATTAGGTTGTGAAGACGGATTAATATTACGATTAACAGTGAAATATTTATGGTTATGAGCCTGAACCAAATTTTGATCCTTAACATATTCTTTTGAATCTGTAATTCTTAAAACCTTTCAAAACAGGTGTCTATAGCACTTTCAATCAATAGCACTAGCACTTTGACGTTCACTTGATGAAGATCCCGACAGTGGATTGAACCCCCCCCCCACTCCGCCTTTCGAAGAAAATATGATCACTTGACGATAGGGTAATTTAAACCAGAACACAAATATACTATATTTAAATTGTTTTTGTCAATTCGTTTAATGCATAAAACGAGTATAAAGCGATTAGCGTTTCCAAAAACAAATGTTAAAGTTTTGTAAATAATTCAGATAGGGAGAAGGTATTATATTAGTACAACACTAATACAAATCAGGTTAATATCACCTATGGTATAAAAGGAAATCGGCAAATAACTGCCTTCATTCGGATAATTCCGGCCGAACCTCCAAATGAGGGCAAACTCGTTTACAACCAAGGTGGCGCTCGTGCGGCAGTTGCGACAACTAACTGGCAATAACGCTTCTTCAGGCAATTCCAATCAATTATAATTTTATTGTACGTACGAATGGACTTTTTTTGTTATTCCCAACAATATTTAGGATTATTTTGTTTCATCTTAATAATTGTTAACTGTCATAGTTCACAGAAATACTGAAAATTTCGACTAAATGTAGTTAACATATGTACGAACAGTACATGGAATTTTTTTAAATTTGTGTTAACAGATTTTAAGGTTGTAACAAAGGAATAGACCGTATTGCAACTAATAATGTTGTAATTACATTAAAAAACCAGGTTTTTTTGTCTTAGCATTTAGAAATGTTACATTTTTACTGCTGGTGTAATTTATTTTGTTGTGTATGAAGAATGTATACTGTGTGAATATGTTGTGTGCATGTTGTATGATGTTTATATTACTTTTTCACTATTTCGCTTTCATGTGTTAATTCCTGAACAGTTTAAAACCAGTTTATATATAAAACCAAAATATGTATATATATATATATATATATTTCTTCTGAATCTTTCTGTTGTTGTTGAAGATGGTGATTGTATTCTTAGTTGACTTTTATATATATATATTTATTCTAGTCCTCTTTTTCCCCATTTATTCAAGAGCTCCCACAGTTAATGTTTAGTTTTCTCTTTCAATAAAGAACCCAGACGGTATTTAGTGGTCCCTTTCTACTATAAAACACTACATCATCTGCTAGTACATATATATTACTCGTAGCCATTGAATCTCACTGCTAGAAGTCAGTATTCTTTGAAAATATATTTCTGTCGCCGAGCTTGCCGGGCCAATGATCATACATTATTGATAAGAAAACTACCTCTTCCACTAACTGAGCCAAGTTTCCTACCCGTATTTGTAATATATTTATTCCGATAAAATGCTTGGAAAGCCATAATTTAGTACTAATTACATTATATTTGTCTCTTATTATAATATATTCAGTAAAATAACATAATAATTAAACATTTAGGATCTTCATTAAACATGTTAAAAGTTAAAGAAGAAAGGCAATTGAAGCGATGTTTTTAGCTTATTTAATTACATTAAATCTAGGGGAAAATATAACAAAAAAAGTCAAAATAGAATTATAGAATAGTCTGTATTATCTGTATATTCTATAGAATTATACAGAAGATAAAAACATACACTTGGAATTAAGGATTGCCAATTTAACAATAGAATAGCAATTAATAATATACTAGAATATCCAGAACTGTTTCTTTCCAACAGCAGCGTAAGGATGGAAAAATAAATACGTTTTATTACTTTTATTAATATATATATATATATATTAAATACTTTGTTGAATTTGTGTACTGTGTCATGTGTTTTATTTTGCCTTATCTGTAATAAATTGCTTTCCTCTCCCCCGCCAAGAGCTTGACAGGGATGACTCCAGTGACCATAGGTCGGCCGGTTTGGACAGTGTACGGTAAAATCAGTGGTAGCTGATATATAAATTTAATAATCCTGAGAAATGATAAGTAGAGGTCAAACTAATAGCAGTTAATAGTTAGACGTCAACAAAAACAAAGTGCCGCATGCAAAACTTCCAGTGTCAACACGCTGGTTGATGAGAGCTCCCAACCAAATAACTTGGTTCTAGTTTCATGCATTAACCATGCATGCACCTGATCTTACCCATACACACTCCTAGTCAGCCCACGGTTGCTTCTAGCTGTTGACAGAAACATCATAAGGATTTAATTACCAAGTTGGCACCGCAGACAACTCAGCGAATTTCTCTGCAAGACTCTTTAGACTGTCTAAAGTAGTTTATTAGTTTATAAGTTCTCAAAAGAACCAATTAATCTAAAACCAAGCTCTTTGAAAAGTTTCTACGGATTAAAGTTTGTGATTAGATTTGTTCCCATAACAATGTTTTGATGTCAGAAAAGTTAATCAAACATTTTAATATATCAACCGTGTGTATTCAATAAAAACCCAACTGAAAACTTTTAATTTGGAAATCCTTTTGCAATTCGTAAATGGAATATATCATTTTTAGGTTATCTGATAACTTTTAACGGTATAATTTATACAAAACCGATCAATATAATAGCTTTTTAAGCTGTTATATAGAAATAATTGTGTATTATAAAAAAAAACAATTAATTTAAAGTCAATGGGTGACATGTGAACCACAAACGATTTCTTAATTACCAAGACTAATGGGATCATCTAAATCGAACTCCCAACGAAAGTAGAATTAGTCTACGTCCAGACAACGAATTGTTTGCTTTTCGATCTTACTTTAGCCTTGATGTTAAATCTAAAAAGTGTCAATATCGACGCTTTGAATGTAGTGGGAGTTATTTTGGAGCTGTTGGTTCATTTTGTTGTGAAAATATTATTTATATGTTGAAGGTATAAGTAGTTTATGCATTTTACACTTTGCATATCCTCTGTCCTGCTTGTACTCTCTCATTAGTCCGTACGTTAACACCTAGACATGGTCATAGTAAGCCTTACAATTGGTGTATAATTGATCACTGTTGTTCTTTAGGTAACGCGTCCCCTTGAATGTTTATGGTGGATACTAAGAACATAAACGAACGTTAAATGGATAAAAACCTAATATAAACCTGAAAACCTTGAATATTCTTCATGGTTTATTTGAAAGTACTATCATTAGTATAAGTTATTGTATTATCATATCATATGTGTACTAAGGTAATTCAATATTCCATTTAATTTTGGATTAATATACTTTAATTTTCCCTCTAAATTAGTTTTTTTAATAGCACACTATACTATTCCGTAATAGACTACATTTAGAAACTTACAGAAAAAAATTGTTTGATGAACAGTATTCAAAAATAATAGGAACTAGTTATGTTTGTATTAAGTGTGTTTAAAATTTGCGCTGGGCAACGTAATAATAAAAGTGTTATCATAAAACATCAGTGAAAGTATATCTCCAAACAAAGATTTTCTATGAAAAATGTATTCTTAACAATTTGAATTGATTACCCCTTAAGACGGATAAAAAATGAAGGTTCTATATATCATATGATTCAAGATTGAATTTAGTTGTAAAGCTGAAACACTCGCTTTGGCCTAAGTTCAAAGATATTTTCTCACTTAGATAACCTATTTCGATCATCGTCGGTTGCTGGAAAGTTTCATCTCAAAGTTATCTTTTGGTTTCTACCACATGTATAACAACTTTCACTTATACAGTTTTATAATAATGTGAATTTATTATCTTAGAATCCAAATAAAAGCTGAAATTATCGGCAGAAAGTGCACGTTTGCACCTCAGTGCAATATCCGAAAAATAGAAAATGGTGAAGTACGCGGAGCAATTACCTCTTGACCCTATTCCAAAGACAGTAAGGAATAACCATTGTTGATTACTTAAATTCTTAGACTTAAGTAGGTTAATAACACAGTTTATTTTACTATTTTATATTTACTTAAACTAAATTTATTCCTACACGTTTTGAAGCCCCATCGGATATCTTTATCTTTTCCAGAGATGTTGTAAAAATCAGAAAAAGGGTAACTTAAAAATATAACATGTTTAAATACACTACCAACAAATATGTAAGCACAAAGTGGTTTTTCACATTCTAAATTATTATATTATTCCATGAAAAAAATCACAGTAAAAATACAAAAGGGCTTATAATTTGTTTTATAAAATAATATATAATATAAAACAGTTGTTGCACAACACTGGCAAATATATATAGGATATTATATATCTATTCGTTTGGATTAGAAACTAAATGGACGATGTACTTGTTTAAATGTCCAAGTTACAATCAGCTTCAAGCTTGGCCTAGATTACCTGCAGTAGAAACACAATCCTGGATTGTTATTCCCCAACTGTACTGTAGCTCACGTCAGGAATCAGTGATCGCTGCTGAAAAGATATCAATAATAGTGAACACTACGCTAATTATAAAAGTTGTTTGGAAAAGATAGCCTGAATTGAAACATCACCAGTACATTATCTGTTTTTATCCATCGTATAACTCTTTTTATCTTAATGCTAAGAATTTATTGGACAGCCTCTTCCAAAGGTGCCCAACTTCACGCTCATGCAGGAAGAATATAGACATAACCTGACTGTTTACATAACAAATTGTCTAAAATGAGTTTGAAAAACACTACCTAATCAAAATTTAAACCCCTAAAATAATTACAAATTGCAACTAAGGCAGTTGTAATATTTTTTAAGAAGTCCAAAAACCAATTAAAAAATCATGCCAAACCAATTTGATAATTTATTACTTCCTCTAATGTCTTTCCAATTTACTGATAAATTATGTGCTACTTTTCATGAATATTTTGGGGTAAAACCTCTTAAATATATATATATATAAAACGTCTTTGAAGATATTAGATTAATAAACTGTTATTTCGAAGCCATATGTACGAAATCGTTACGACTGCCACATTTTTGGAGGCGTATTGGTAATGTATGATATTTTAAAAAAATGACTTCGCACATTTGTAAAATCTAATCTTTGTGGCAAAAAATAATATTAATTTTATTCGTTACTCCAATCATTAGTAACAAAGTTGAATTCATTTCCTTACATTTTACGATTCAAACTGAGAATCATAAATTATTAAGAATGTACTCATATCCTGACCAGTAAGATCAATATACGAGCAATCATAGTAACCAAGTCTAACAACAACGATCCTGCCACCAGTAACTCAAACTTTCCAGTTTTAACACACGGATTGATGGAGGGTTTGTACGAGTTTCTCCCTTGCTTTTGTCATAGTTTGGTTCATCAATTATGTGGCCGTGGCATTTCTCACTAAACATTCCACCATCAAACAAACCAAAACTCCTGGTTTTTGTCTAAAACTGAAAACTTTGGCCGCAGTAAAACCATTTACCCAAATAGAGTTAATCAACGTTCAGGTTGATCTTTGCTGCCAACTACTTCAGACAAATATTGAATGTTTTGGTAGTTCTAAATTATCATTGTACTCCACAAATCATTCAATGTTTCCTTCTCCATATGTTGCATCTGTAACTGTTTTAGTTTTTTACCCGAACAATTTCAACTTTAATAACCGGCCAAGATTTTGAATACTTCACATATTTGTGACTTTTGAACAATAGAATTTCTAGATTAAAATACAGACACTAAAAAATTCAATGGCAAATTCTACATTGCACAATTACACTTAACATAGGACAGGACATAGTACCTTTAAAATAAGGTTTTAAGAAATGTTATAATTGCTGCGACAATATGAGTTTTATTAAAATTATTATTATACATTAATTAATATGCAGATTAACATTAACATTATGATTATGTTTTCTTTTATTATCAGTAATATGTAGTTTTGTCCTTAATATTGATTCAAAATGCTAAATTATTTGTACTTTGGTATTTTCTTAGTTTTCATACTGATTTTGATAAGAATTCGATTTACAACATTGATGTGCTCTGCAACATTATACGATAAATAATAATTTTAAAATATGTATCTTTAGACTTTATACATATTCCCGCCATATAAAAATAATGAAAGCCTTAAAGTGAAACTGGTTTTATAAATTTTATGAAGATTTAGTTTAATTTGTTTGATTAGAAGTCAGTATTTAAAGTAACTTCTTAAACATGATTTATTTACAGGTGTAAATACAAAAGACACCAGGCAAACCAGAGAATATCCTATATTTGTCGTTTAGCATTGAATTTTATTAGCTGATGGATATGCACGTTTTGAGATTATTTTTTTCTAATAGCTTTACATTTATTGGAAGATGAGTGTCTGCTACAAGATTTGTACAAGATATAGTTTGGAAAATTCTTTCATCATTCAAATCAAACGGCATGTTTTTTTGTTTGTTTTTTTTGTAAATATATATAAACACAAATCAGTTAGCTTTGACAGTGTGTCGAATTACATAATAGATAGTTTTAATCTGTTACTTGACAAATTGTTAAATTGGATTGTAGGTATATTTTGTGTTTCTAGCTGGTCGTAGGAACCAAAATAAAACCTCTATTTTAATCTATGACACAAACAAACAACATACAAAACCAATTTGCATACCCAGTCTCCTATGAATATGAAATAAAACCGATTTTAAGAGTCCAAGTACAAAACATGAAATCTTAATCCGGGTTTCGTTAACATTACATTTAATGAATGCTTGTCAAGGGCCGTCTTAAAATGTTGACGCAGCGTCTCAAGACTCTTCTGAACTTCTTCAATCTTCTTACAAATACATCCATTTTAATAACATAAAGTTATCACGCCTACCAATTGGTAAGGGGCATTCATTCATAAAACAAAACCATTAACCAGTTGTAACTAGATATAGTATAACAGATTGTAAGTAGATAAGATACAAGTTGATTGTATAACAGTTTATTTAAACCAATTTATTAACATTGAAAAAGTTTGGAATCACCTTGGTTCGGGTATATCCTTTACATACACATACAAAATTGAAATTTGCGTAAGTAAATAAAATAAATACAAAAAAATTTGAAAAAAGATAAACTTGATGTAAATGAATCGAGTTTATACGTCTATAATACAAATATTTGCATGTGTGTGATGAGTGTTTGTCTAAATTTAAATCGTTATTTTTACCGTTTATAATACAGCACACTTTTCCCTCCGTACGCCAACAGAAAATATTTGAGCTACGGAGAATCCTACATTTATTCTAAGATGTTTTCGATCAAAACATTATTAACAAGGGTTTACAATATATGCTTGACATGTGAGGAAACATTAGGATATGTTTATTTATATTCAAGTCTTAGTTAATCTGTACGAGTATTAAGTATTATAGGACACACTCCATTGATCTAATACCAACTTATTCCATAATTAATTCGCGGCACGCGTTAGCTCAGAGGTAAAATGCTTGACTAGCAAGTCAGAAGTGGCCGGTTCAATCCCGGTCTTTTCCTACTCCTGTTGGACCATGGGCGGTCACCTTTAGCGTGCCCAATGCCATGTCGTTACGGTACCTCGCTGTCTTAGCTCGCCACGGAGGTCAGTAGCCTCTGCTGACGGGCAGTTGAGGTTTTTTCTTAAGAAAAAAATAAAAAAATAAATCAAGGAGTTAATTTATTTGCATAGTTGTTAATTGAACTTAACTTTTACCATATGTGGGCAACCGCTTTTAGAGGTCATTGTCAATTATAAAATAAGGAAAACTATTGTTAAAAAGTTATTTATAAACACTGAAAACAACATCACATGAACTCACTCTGATTACATGCTATATTTGGAGTTTAAAAAGGGAATTGGAGACTGTCGTTTATCCATTTGAGAGTTTTGATAAATTGTTATCAAGGTATTCGATATTTTTTTTAGCAAATAAGGCAATATAAAACCTTGACTTAATTTTATCTGTGATCCGGAGGAAAATCCTAAAAAAGATAAGTAGCAAAATGTAATTCCAGCCACTGAAACAGTCACACAACTCATCTTGTTATAATTGTTGACTTATCAAGGGTGAGGACAGAATAAACATAAATGTAGGCTAGCTAAATATTTCCCTTCAAGGGAAGAAAATCGGTTTGGGTCCTTCAGCCAAGATCTTGAGAATAAGGTATTGCTTTTTAGTCCAAAGGGTGTAACCAGCAGACTGCATTTTAATGAATATACTAATACGTATAAAAATTAATTTTCAATTCACTATAATACATAAAAAACATAACTAACAAGCTCGTTAGCCCACGAGTGTATATTGGGGTGTATGAACACCCGCGTACGTCAAGCTTATCACCACATAAATACAACTAACGTCCGCCACACACGCTGCCAGCTCCCCTGCGATCTCAGGGATGTAGCGTAATGATGCACCGTTAAACACATGTAAATGTATTATACTATAGCAGTGCGTAATATACAGCTTTATTTGTGATATGTCGTTTACAATCGTATTATTTATTTAGGTGGAGAGGTGTAAATTAAAAAGGACAGTAAAACACTTTTATGTAAACTTTAATAATTTACTGGCCCTTGTGCAAAATGGGCAAGGAATTTGTTTTTTAAGTTGCCAACAGAAGACACTTCACAAAATAATAAATTGAATATTTTATGTAACACTTGACTTTACTGGGTGTTTTAAACTACTAATTGTTTATGTAGTTTAGTTATACGTACAAAAAACACTTACGTTCATTGTTTGGAAGTTCAAATCAACTATACCATAAAAAGATTTGAAGATAGGTATCCAAGTAATGTATATAATTTGACAACATACGAAAATATTTTATATTATGTGCAACAACAACAAAAAATTTTTTTTCTTCTGAATATTTTACATGTTGAAGATAGTAAATTATTTTTTGATTCGTTTGGCACACTCATCTTCTCTAATGCAAAATGTACAAAATCAATTAAAAATTAAAACGAAGCCAATAATATATGTCTTTACGTATAATAATCTTATAGAAAACGGCTGAGTGTTGGTTTTAAGACATTAGTAAACTAATACATAAAATATTTTTGAAATTTTAATGAAAAAATTTTTATTTGAACTTTGTATAAAAAAAATTAAATCGATGATGTGCTAATGATAATTAGGTGGATTGATTCTGTGATCCATTATTTAAATTAAAATTATGTCTTACTCCTACAATAAAGACATACTATTACTGTCCTCTAATAGATTATTAGAATAATAAGCAGCATTGTAACTACGGAGGAAACATGTTCTTTTTGTAAATAAAAAGTGTTTCTTTCCGTAGAGACTAATATTATCAAAGTAATGGGTCATTTGTACGGCTTTCACAAAAGTTACAGCCTGGAACAGTTATAAAGAACGGTTATAGCCAGTTAGTTCCTACAACAGCTACTGAATCACTCTGTTGTCACGTTGAGCCTAATATTAATATTTTGAGGCCGCAGGAGCACCAGGAAGACTCACTGTTATTTTAGCAGCTTGGTGGTTGTTGTCATTAAGTGATCGCAACAAACCGAAATAATTTCTTGAATAACATAACTCTAATAACCAACAATGAATCGCTGTATCTTCTAGAAACCGAATGCGTCTTCCAAAAGAACATATAAATTCCCTAATAGGCAGAAACTGTAATTGATCGTTTTTCTAACTTACCCAGAAACTAATATGTAACAAAAATAGCTAATTGTAGCTATCATAATAGTGTTCTGTTTGGTTGTCGTATAGTGTAGTCGTATTTAAAAAGTAAAATAATGTAAACGAGTTTATTAGGAAGACACGATTTCTATAGTCTAATTAAACTCTTCAATCCAGCTGACTGCTGAGTTTGTATATAAGTTGACATCTTGTGTTCATTGGGACTTGTCTCTCTTACGTCTCCCTTAGTCATAATTAACTTGTTGTTAGTTATAAATTATTAATTAAATACCTTTGTGAAAAGATGAAGAAAATGATGTTCTCCCGTTTCAGTATACAACAGGTTATTGATAATTTCTAAATATAAAATATTTTTATGGCAATATTATATACTATCCTTAAATCTGTTACGTATTACACTTACTTAAAACACAGTAGTATTGGGAAAAGTTTATGTTTTAGCGAATTTCCCCTATAGGGAAGAAGCTATTACCGTAGGTCTCATGGTAAGACTTAAGCCCGAGACCATGATAACTTTTCATTTTGAGGTCCCCAGATGCCGAAAAACACCATTCGTTCAAATTTTTATATATGTATATATATATATATATATATATATATATATATATATATATATATGTGTGTCCGTAAGCACGATAACTCTCGTAAAAAAGGTCCGATCTTAATTAAATTTGGTACAAATGTGCAAAGTACCATTTATTTGAACGAGTTCGAAAACCAGATGAATCGCACGATCCGAAGGGGGGTTTTTGGGGGGTTTTGTACCCCAAAAATGAGGTTTTTGGGGTTTTCACATTTAATTTTAATTAAAATCAAATTTTAATTTATACCATTGAATTCAGCTTAAAAAAACAAACAATTTGGTATTTTGATCATTGCTCTACGTCAATTGATTACCGAGATATTGAAAGTGCTAAACACAGTACGTTGTCTAATGTTATTCTTATGGAGAAAAAGGAAAATTGTATATCTCGCTTATTTATGAACATAAACTGGCGAAATTTGGTATATGGCTTGATCTGGTTATGGTTAATTGTTGTTTGCACAAAAAAAATTTTTCGCCTATGGCTCCTGTAGCAGCAAACCTAGGTACTCGGTCCCCATGTTATTCTTATGGAAAATACTTAAAATGTTATATATCGCTTATTTATGAATGTATATGGATGAAACTTGGTATGTGACTTCACTAAGATGAGTTCTATTGATATTTGCTTAAAAACCCATTATTTTGTATGCCTTGTTGCAGCAAACCTGCGTACTCATCCCCAATGTTATTCTTATGGAGAATAATTAATATTTTAAATATCGCTTGTTTGTGAATACATTTCTTATGAATCCTGTTAAGTGTTATAATGTGTTATGTTATATATTCATTGGAAATTCGCTGAGTATGCAGGTTTGCTGCGACGGGGGTATTTTTACAACCTATAGTTTTAACTGTAATCTTTATAAAATAACTAAAACTTTCCTATTTTTTTACAATAGGATAAAAATTATCCAGCTAATAATGAAGTTAAGGTCTAGGATATTTACCGGCAGTAAAATAATAATTCTACTTATTTGAAAAAACATTGCAAATTAATGATTTCCCAGATTGTTATACTTTTATTAAAAAATGAACGATATTTGTAAAATTAAATGTATGGAAGGTAAACTATATGGTTTCTAGGGCTATCACAGTTGAACATTCATTCTGATAGCACGTATCTTGTGAGAAGAGAACTATAATCCCACAAGTTCTCTTTAAGAAGATTATATAATTTTACAAACCCCTAAGAAATAAAATTTTTTATTTAAAATTAACACGAACATCAAGCTATTTATTTACTGATTACAGTTCAAAACAAATACAGAATGTTTTACTGACCTAGTAAAAATCGAGTTTTAGCTTTGGTAAAATAAATTTGGTCAGCAAACCTGGCGCAGCGAGGGGTCTTATTAATAATGCGCCCTTGGTTGGCCAAGGTCCAGCCAACCCTACGACAGCAGTCGCCATAATATATCTTTAACGGTGCCATAAGTAATACAACCTTATATTACATTTTATAATAACTAACTGTATGAAATACAATTACTTCATTCGCTCAGATTTGAGATATGTCTTTAAAGGATTGCTTTTTGAAAGGTTTTGAACTATAAATAATAAATTATTGGCATAAAACAGCTACTTTATAATAAAAACAAATTAAACTTCATATGATATTAAGAGGTTATTATTTCGTTTTGATAACAATTTAATGTTCAGATGATTTTGAGTGCACTCTTAATAGTTGGTGGCCAAATATCCAAGTTGCTTAAAATATATAACAGGTGAGAACACATACTTTCGAAGATTTTAACACTTAATTCACTTAAATAATTTTAGTCCACCTACTGTATCAAGAGACATCCTGAAAGAGTATGTCATAACAACCTAAATGTATGTGTAACCCTTTACCTTAGATATTATACTAACTTTGACCTGACGTAAGTTGGGGAAAAAATACGACAGCGATGACAGCAATAAAATGAGGTATTTTATAAAATTAAAATTGCGCTTGTTAGCTATTTTCTAAAATGATACTTTCCTAGCCATACCTTTAAACTACTGCTATAAAAGACAGTCAACATGAGGACTCGGTTATGAATATGAGATGTAATTAACAAGTGTATTACATATATCACAACTGTTTAAATTATTTTATTTTATTTAAAGTTATCTTAGTACCTACAATACCCAATACCTCCCAATAAACATTTTCCCCCCATTTCTACCGCGTGTGTAAACTGAAAGTGTTTACGATTGGAATCTCTAAAAGATATCCAACGAAGACTAACTTTTGTAAGTACTGCATTCCAGTTATAGAACTTGAGACGGTATTAAGCGAAGTATGAAGAATGCGAGAAGTTTGTATTTAGTAAAAGTTGGTTTTAGTTCAAAGTTATTCAACCCTCAAAATTAAACTTTTTCTTCAACACATCCATTGTTTTAATATCGGGCAAACGCAAAGCTGTTGGATCCTACTTTATCATAACTCCTACGTTACTCTAGGATTTTATTGAACAGAGGATGTAGTAAACTAAATGATTAAGTTTATCTCTATAAAATTAAAAACCGGGTTAAAAAAACAAAGTAATTGAATTTATAGCTGTTATTATCAATAGAATAACTGTTGTAATCATACCAAAATTATATGTTGCGTCTACCTAGCCTAAACGTCATGCTGGTTATAATTAAAATAAGCAATGATTATATTTTCACCAGGGAGTATATTGTATTATATTTATAACATAATTATTATACATTCAGTGTGTATCAGTAGGTTATAAAAAATATATTGTACAAAAACTGTGTAAATTTTAATTTGTGTACGTTTTATGTGTGATAAATATATTATAGTTATAAATGACACGGATAGTTTTGAAGTTTCTTTAAATACCACGCTGTACAACGGTATGTTTGACATCAATAAGTTTATAATTTATCTGAATGGCAATTAGACCTACTTTTCAATCCATCCTTTATCTTTTTATAACTGAACACTAAAAATATTACTAGCAAAATTGTTGTTTCTCAGCCCATGTGCTATCACGTTTGTTCTAATATATCTGTCATGATTTCGAGCCAAGATGCTCAACTAAGAAGCCAAGGTGTGCTGGTTTTCTTATAAATAGTGCAAAGCTAACAGAATTTTCTTTGGTTAATTTAAAAAATACCTTGCCAGTAATTTCAGAACAATATATTACTAATAAAACATTAATAATAGTTCTAATATAACTATTTATATATGTTTCAGTTAAAATAAAACAGTCAAAATTTAATTTTAAATATTAAAATGTCAAGTGTTCATCAACAGTACAATTTAGTTAATTAAACTACTTTTAGTAAAAAAAAGGAAATACTTACAACCAATCTACTTATTAGATAGTGCTAAATTAAAACTGATAAACTGAAATTTACTTTATTAACAGGATTCTTATAATCTTTAAAAGCTTTACAGTAGACTAAAACTAGGTATGTAGAGTTTTCGAATAACACGTTGCCGAGAATGTTTGTATATATGAATATGTGTATGATATTATAAGGAAACATTACTTCTGGTATTGAACACCTTGTGTAACTTACCCTATTTACTAGTTCATGTTGCATTGATATAGAGTCTATGTAAACCCATAACATAAATCTTTGTCAGAGAAAGTACAATTTAGACTGATTACTTACGTGATTTACAAATTATAAATGACAATGCTGTGATAAGAACGCGATTGAGAGCTGTTCATATTGTTATTATATACACTGAAATATTTAAAACTCTTGGACAAAGATTTACCTAAGCAAAAACGCAGAATTATATTTACATGACTACACAGCTATGTTCTATTCTGTATTCATGGTTATGATTTGCTAGATTTTCACAAATTAAATGACAAACAATAGTACTATATAACTTTATTTTGATTTGACAAAAGCCTTAACTTATAATATGTTATTTACGTATAAATAATATCAGCTAGATATAAAATTGTAAAGACATTTCCTTTTATTAAAGAGAGTAGATAAAGTTCTCGAAGATAATACCAGAGGAATAATGCGTCAGCTGGTTGGTTTATTAAGTTTTATAAGTCAATATAAAGACATCGACCATCGACTGCAGATACCATATAACGACAGATCCCCCATTTTGTATGAGGTAGCACGTTGTAAAAGTTATACTACTAACTTCTTCTCATGCGGGAGAAATGATGAGAGAATAGTGTGGAGATTATTCAAAATATGTTTGTATATTAGTTTTACTCCGCCACTTAATTATATCAAATACTGAAACTGTAATAAACTCTCTAAATCGCAAATTTAGTTTTATGATTTTATGTTTGTTTCTGCCATAATTTTTTATTGAGATTAATAATTAGTGATTAGTACTTTATTTTGTAGTAATACCTATAAGACATAAAATACTTATTTTTTTGATGAGTTAAGCTACCGAATCAATGATTAATGTATGTGTACTGTTTTTAATTACCTTATCGTCAAGTGATCATATTTTTCTCGAAAGGCGACTGGATTCAATCCACTTTTGGAACCATCATCAGAAGAATTAGGACTTTGACGTTCGCCTCATGAAGAACCCGACAGGGTTGAATAAGATATCGCCTTTCGAGGAAAGGATGACTTGAGGATAAAGTTATAAAACCAGTGCACAAACATACTACTATTTTTGAATTGATTTTGTCGATTCGTTGATTGCATTAAACTAGATATTAAACGATAAAAGGTCCGAAAAATAAATGCTATAATTTTATCAATAACTCAGATATTGAGGAGTTATTATCATTAGCTCCACACTAATATTCACCAAGTTAATACCACCTTTTGTATAAAAGCAAATTGGCAAATAACAGCCTTCATTGGGATAATTCCGCCTGGAACTCCAAATGAGGGTTAACTCGTTTACAACAAAGTTGGCCGACAGTGGCGCTCGTGCGGCAGGTGCGGCAACTAACTGGCAATAACGCTTCTTCATGACGATTCCATCAATCAGTTTTATTATTCCTATAAATTGGCTCTTTGCTCATAAGTGTTATTGTATCATTAAATGAATATCTATCATTATTTTATTGTTTCTTACTCTATAGGAGTATATATAAATACTTTAACGTACTAAAATCTTTCCTAAATCATATATATATACACTTTAATATAAGTGTTTTTAAGGATAGAACGAAGGAATAAAATGTATTTTAGCCGACTTATATTTTGTATAACCCTAGACATCCAAGAGCATAGCACTTTGAAACTTCACATTTTTTCGGCTGGTGACATTTTGTGTTTTTGTGGATAACTATTTATCTATAAGAAATATATCAAATGTAATTCCATTAAATATAGTTGTGTATTGTTTCTGCACTCGGAGTAAGTTTTATATTTTATTCCTGAACAGTTTTATTCAGTTAATAAAACCATTATACAGATTCACTTTGTTAAACCTTGTTTAACCCATTTATGAGAGATCCCACAATATTATGTTTAGTTTTATCTTTCAATAACGAATTCAGACGGTATTAAGTAAACTCTTTATAATATAAAACACTTCTTCATCTGCTGGTACACATATCTTACTCGTAGCCATTAAACCTCACTGCCAGAAGACAGTATTCTCTAAAGAGATATTTCTGTCGCTGAGCTAGCCGGGCCAATGATCATACATATTGATAAGAAAACTACCTCTTCCGCCAAATGAGCCAAGTTTCCTTAGTTTCAGCACAGTTATTATAGCACACTTACGTTTGAACCGATGATTGTTTATGACAAATACCACCTTCATCAATAGCAGAGCATATATTTATATATTTTAATAACATTTTCGTTCTACAATAACAGTGAGGGCCTGGGGGACGTAGCTCCTCAGAGAGGCCGAAGACGAGTTTTCAATTAAAAATAGTTTTGCTTATAGATCAATCTGATATATAATTAATTTATATTTTATTTATAAGAGATCGCTCATGTATGTATGGTTATCGATACAAGTTGTCTGTTTACTACGCATTCACTAATATAGTTCGTATAATTGTTTAGTAAAAAAATAACCATGAACAACCGTCATTATCAGACCATTCGTAACAGAGTCATCTAATTGAACAATTCCAAACTGTTGATACTACTCCAGGTATATAAAAATACATACGAACTGATAAGAAAATATTTAAGTTATACTTAGAAAACGATTATTATACCCAATTCAGTTTTTTACATTTTACAAAACCAAACTCTTTTTTTGTTGTATATTTATGTCAGAACTAAACAAAAATACCCTTTTATTGATCAATTAAACTATCATTTTGTGTAAAAATTACTTTGAAATAAATATTAGAATCGAAGAATAATGTGTTGTAATGTTTACACTAAATCAAAAAATTAAATGTAAGATCCTAACTTATAAGAGATAGGAGTAAAATATGGCTACTCTAAATCTAGAAGAGCAGTAAATATCGTGGAGACGTCTCAATTGTAAGGTTGGAAACATCGGCCGTTACTGCTGACAACCGCCCGTGATCACTCTTGCAAACTGTATGGCAATAACCGCTTGGACAAGCTTCAGACTGGGGATAGTCCGTGGTGAGTCCATGGGGATCATCGTGGATAGTTAGACCAAGAGTTTAGAAACAGTAATATTTATTAGTGAATTTCCTTTGGAAAGTGAACTGTTAGCATGACCCGCACGATGAAACTTAAGCCCGGGACCACCATAGAAGTTCCTAACGTGACACCCTGAGCACGTTTTGGGGGGTCGTTCAAAATTTTATATATATGTATATGTCGGTATTATTATTTTTAAAAGAAGAGCTTCACATTTACATGAATTATTCACAAGACAAAACTAATATACTAAATATAATGCAGGCGCAACAAAAAAATCCAATTTTTGAAACAACAAAAAAAATCAAAAGTAATTAATCATATATAGATAGATAATTTAGCATATGTTAACAAAATTATCATACTGTTATGTTTATTTACAGATTATTTAATTTTAAGTTTAAGGTTATTAGCTGCACTGTGATCATGAGGTAAACCTCGAAACACGTGTCAGTGAATTAAAAATGAATTTTGAAGGGTACTCTGGTAATTTTCTTTTAAAAATAATAATTATAACAGTAGCCCTATGCAGTGAACTAAATAATATTATATATATATATATATATATATATATATGTGTGTGTGTGTGTGTGTGTGTGTGTGTGTGTGTGTGTGTGTATGCACTCTAGCGGTCGCATTTTTTGTCCGATTTACTTCAAATTTCGTAGGGACGTTCCTTTCTAAAATTTGTTGGCCAAGTTCGTTGGGCAAAACAATCGGAAAACTCTAAACTCATTTTATGAGGATTAATCTTTAAAATTTTGAGTTTTTGGGCCAAAAAAGGGTCAGAAAAGCCCCAGATGTAAAGGTAATGCATGTAAAAAGATGGGAATTAGGAAGGCGAAAGTTTTTAGCCCTCTCTCGTCATTCTAGTATAAATGTTTACTGAGTTATTAAAGAAAATGTGTATCGGCTAAACACAGTACGTTGTCTTATAGGGGTTTTACACTAGAAAAGCCTGTTATTCCTTTATTAGAGTACTTTTATTATCCCCAGCAACCTCACGCCTACTTTCAAGCCTGTCTGGACCTTCTCCTAACCTTATAATGCGCAAAATTGTATTCCCAGCTTTGCAAGTAAATGAAACCAGGAGTATCAGAACAGCCAAAAAAATCAATGTTTTCAGCCATAATGTCACTAACGCGGTCGTCAGATCATTATGCTCAGTTTTCACGCTGTCAGATAATTTTACTTTGTTTTATTGATGAACATCTTCGTGGAGTAAATCATATTTTATAATACAGTTAACACAACAATAAAACGTACAAAATTAAACAGTTACTAGAGGTTTGAAGAGGCCTTAGCCCCTAATATTGCTCCATTCCTCTGCCTCACCTGATTTGTTTACTCTTTACATTCTGAGGAAAATTAAACAATATAAGTATGAACACATGTCAGTTCGTAGACAAGTTTACACTTAATCACATGTTTTAATGAAACCATAATCTAAATCCCCATGCTTTTCTTATGGGGAATGTTTTGCGTGATTTCTTGTCTGCTGGTAACATTTTAGAAATACTTTTATTTTTGCCAAGTCCCTGGGATCAAGACCTTTAATTTAAGCCACCTCCAATCATCCTGCGATTTGCCAAACTCCCACAATTTTGACAAAAATATGTGCTTACATAATTTTATATAAAGATAATAATGCATTTGTCGGTAGATCACCGTAGTCTTGAAAACCTAGGCTGTGCTAATTAAAAATCATATTTTCGTGTAGCTTATTTCATAAATTTTATTTTTCCCAATATTTTATAAAGTAAAACAAATCGATTTTGAAAGTAGGTGTAAAGTCCGACCCTCCAGATCCCAAATAAACGGTTGTCTGGACGAAATGGTCTTTTTGACTGTATATCTAACATTGTTCCTATGAAAAGAAATAAAACAATTGAATGTGTTATATTAAAGGCAGAAAAATGGAGCAGGTTAAATTATCAGATGGAAACAAATTTAAACTAATAAAATAAAATGAATGTATTAAAGATATTACGATATAAAGTAAAGGATAAAAGCAAAGGGAGCCATTAAAATCTCATTTAGTCTACTAGAAATACCAAAAACAGTTTCCTGACTAAAGTGTTTTATAACGTTAAACGAGAAAAGTTTTAAGCTCTCTTGTGGTTATCGTAAACCTCAATTTATCTTCTATAAAATATTTTGAATACCCCCGTCGCAGCAAACCTGCGTACTCAGCGAATTTCCAATGCAAAATACATGTCTTAATACAACATAAAGTCGCATACCAAGTTTCATAAAAATATATTCACAAATAAACGATATATCAAATTTAAATTATTTTCTATAAAAATCACATTGTGGATGAGTACGCAGGTTTGCTGCAACAAGGAACAACAAATATGGGGTTTCATGTAAATATCAATATTACTCAACTAAGAGAAGCCAAATGCCAAGTTTCATCAATATAAATTCATAATTAAGCGATATATACCATTTTGATTATTCTCCATACGAATAACATGGGGAATGAGTACGCAGGTTTGCTGCAACAAGGAACACAAAAAATGAGTTTTTATGCAAATTTCAATAGAACTCAACTAGGTCAACCAAAATACCAAGTTTTAATACTTTATGTTCATAATTAAGGGATACATTGCATTTTACTTATTCTCCATAAGAATAACATTGGGCTGAGGACGCAGGTTTGTTGCTACGGGAATTATCGGTAAAAATTGAGTTTTTTGTGCAACAATGGACCGCAACCAGATGAAGCCGTATACCAAGTTTCGTTAGTATACGTTCATAAATAAGCGAGATATATTTTTTTTTATTCTCCATAAGAATAGCATTGGACAACGTACTGTGTTTAGCACTTTCAAAATCTCCAATTGACGTAGAGAAATTATTAAAACACCAAATTGTGTGTTTTGTTAAGCTGAATCCAATGGTGAAAAATCAATACCCCCGTCGCAGCAAACCTGCATACTCAGCGAATTTCCAATGGAGATATAAATGTCTTAATACTTCATAAAGCCACTTACCAAGTTTCATAAAATATATACACAAATAAGCAATATATACAATTTTAATTATTCTCCATAAGAATAACATTGGAGCTGAGTACGCAGGATTGCTGCATCAAGGAACAAAAGAAATGGGTTTTAGCGAATTTCCCCTATAGGGAAGAAGCTATTACCGTAGGTCTCATGGTAAGACTTAAGGCCGGGACCATGATAAATTTTTGTTTTGAGGCCCCCAGATGCCAAAAACACTATTCGTTCAAATTTATATATATATATATGTATATATATATAAATATATATATATATATATATATATATATATCTATATATGTGCCCGTGAATGCGATAACTTGAGTAAAAAACGTCCGATTTCGATGAAATTTGGCTCAAATGTGTAAAGTGACATTCATGACTTTAAGTTCGAAAACCAGAAAAATCGGACCATGGGAAGGGGGGTTTATGGGGGTTTTAAACTTTCCAAAAATCAGTTTTTAGCATTTTTCACCCTAAAATTTTTAAAAAACTTAATTTTGGTTTTGACCATGGTATAGAGCTTAAGAAAACAAATAATATGTTATTTTGAATTATTAACCTAGGTTAAGTGGTTGCGGAGAAAATCCAAAAAAACCTGCTCATAAAATCTCCCATGTTAATCTTATGGGAAAAAGGTTTTTAGCTTTTCCTCAGTTCATTTCAATGTAAACTTCACATTTGCTTTTACCAATCAGTTTAGCTCTACAAAAAAATTATTGTAGTTTTTAAATTGTGATTCTACGTCCAACCGTTGCCGAGATATTCAATGTGCTAAACACAGTACATTGTCCAATGTTATCCTTATGGAGAATAAATAAAATTTGATATCTCGATTATTTATGAACGTATATTAATGAAACTTGGTATGTGGCTTCACCTAGTACTGGTATATTGATATTTGCACAAAAAATTGATTTTTTGTTGATTATCCTCTTAGCAGCAAACCTGCATACTCATCCCTAATGTTATTCTTATGGAGAATACGTAAAGCTTTATGTCTCCCTTAATTATGAACATAAATCATTAAAACTTGGTATGTAGCTTCACCTGGTTGAGTTATATTGATAATTTAAAAAAAAACGGTTTTTTATCGTCCTTGTTGCAGAAAACCTGCGTTCTCAGCCCTAATGTTATTCTTATGGAGAATAAATAAAATGCTATATATCAGTTATTTATTTAAGTATTTTTATGAAACTTGGTAAGTGGCTTTATGTGGTAGTAAGAAATATTTCATGCATAGGAAATTCGCTGAGTTCGAAGGTTTGCTGCGAAGGGGGTATTATTATTTATAATAATATCAATACAACTCAACTAGGTGAAGCCATATACCAGTTTTTATTCATTTATGTTTATAATTAAGGGAAACATAGCATTTAGTCATTATCCATAAGAATACCATGACTGAGTATGCAGGTTTGCTGCTATGGGAGCCTTTGGAAAAAGATTATCATTTTGAGCAAATATCAACAGACCACAACCAGATGAAGCCATATATCAAGTTTCGTCAGTATACGTTCATAAATAAGCGAGATATAAAATTTTTCTTTTCCTCCTTAAGAATAACATTAGACAACGTACTGTGTTTAGCACTTTCAATATCTCGGGAACCAATTGGCGTAGAGGAATGATCAGAACACTAAATTGTGTGTTTTTTAAAGCTGAATCTAATGGTAAAAACTAAAATTTGACAATTTCAAAAATGATATGTAAAAAATTCAAAAAACCCATTTTTGTGGTACAAAACCCCCCAAAATACCCTTTCGAATAGAGTGATCTGGCTGGTTTTCAAACTTAAAGTCATAAATGTTGCTTTACATGTTTATACCAAATTTGATCAAAATCGGATCATTTTTACGACAGTTATCGTACTCACGGACACACACACACACATATATATATATATATATATAATATATATAATATATATATTTATATAATATAATATATATATATATATATATACAGTTTCAAACGAATGGTGTTTTTGGGGTCTGGGGACCTCAAAAAAAAGTTGTCATGGTCCCGGGCCTAGGTCTTACCATGCCGAGTATGGTAATAGCTTCTTCCCTATAGGGAAAATTCGCTAAAAACAAACTCCAACATGTCTTTCTGCTATAAAAGTTACGATAGTTAATAGTTAGTGTTAAACGTTAACAACTTTTGACCTGGCCTCCATGTTCTACGGTTAAAATACTCAGGTAGAAGTAAGTAAGTAAGTTGATTGGAAGGCCTACTTAAAAGAATCCTTGCATCCCACGATTGGATGCTGTGAGTGGGTGAGTTCTTTGTAAGTTGCACACCTCACCAGATTGTTTGTTTGTTTTATTGTTCGACATATTTGTATTGTTTGTAAAATAAACACAGTTAAAGAGTCATTGCATTCTTGAATTTATACATTCTGCACTTATTGGTGAAGGCAATCTTTAAAATGATGGCTTAGTAAACAATTAATGGGGAATGGTAGAAAGACGTAAACACCCTTGAGCTATAAAATATAAAACTATGTACAATTCTTAGCTAAGTTGTATGCTAACTGTAAAATTAAGAAGGTCAACTCGCCATTTATCATTTATAAATGTGATGGAAAGCTATAATAAAAAGAGAAGTTTTAGGATTACAGCAAATTGCGTGATCCATCTCTCAGTCTGACAGATCCTAATATATAAGGTTAAAGCCGATATTTCATCACGCTTATATGTGTTGGTCATGAAGATATAAATTATATTATAGTGTAATGATAACCTGCAATAAATACATACAAAATGTAATTGCATTTCTACATGTATCTTTTTTTAATAAAATACACACTTCTCGGAATCTCCATTACGTTATGTGTTCGGACACTTATTTGTAAAACGTGTAGAAATATTTGCATATAAATTTACTCTGTGGAGATATAAAAAGGAAATTGATACGCCACATATAACAGGCCAATAAACACTGGTTGGTTTTATCTTTGATAGGTTTTTATTCGCTTGTATATTCCAACGGAATTTTATCGCAAACGTTTAAAGAGGACATTAGTGCAAACCTCTCAAAGTCTTATGGGCACCCCTGGAATCGAACCCGTGACCTCTTGCTCCGAAATCCAAGACGCTAACCTTTAGGCTAGAAAGGTATACAACTACTTTTGAAACCACAATACAAAAATAATCATACCACCTTTAACATGGTAAGTTACAGGGGCAGATGTTGATTGCACATTAGGGATTTAAATTAGCTAATGAGACAATTTTATGGATATTACCAAGCAATATCTGCTGATTCTTAAATGTATACGTTGATAAGGTTGTTCTTCTCCTCAACTTGTTGGTTGTGTATCAGACGGGACAGTAACGTTTCAAAAGTAGCAGTCAGTAATTTCTGAGAAGCGCGAACGGCGTAGTACCATGAAGTTAGAGGTTTACTCTTCAGTTTTCTATCTGCATATTCCTCTACACGAATGTCATGTAAGAAATTTTATTGAAATAAAACTGTTCTTCTTATTATATTTTTAAATTTGCTTATTAAAAGTTACTGTATTTATGATTCTTAATCAGTCGTCAAACATATAGGCTACACGCTCATTCCATGATATGTTTTATTCTTTCGGGTAAGGAGAATAAAAATAAATTTGTAGAAATTTAAACTGACTACTTACGAGTTTGAAAAAAATGCATTTGCACGATATTCGACCACAATTGGTATTGCCCATGGATGTATTCAGTTAATTGGAATTTACTCCCGAGCCTATCTAACTTAGGTGAACACATTTGTTCACATTTCAATTTAAGACACTATTGTGTAAGTTTTTCAAATGCTACAACGATATTACAAATGTTACCTAAAATAAATACTTTGTAATATGGATAAAATTGATGCCAAATAGTATATATTTAATGATTGTCTGAAAACTGACACAACTCAGGTTTTGAAGTTCTTTGGGAGCATTTCAACTCAGATGGATCTTTTCAACTGATACTTATTCTGGCCTGGGTTACTTGCCACATTGCAAGTCATTTTCTTGTGAATACGTATAAGGGTTATTTTAAATACCCCCGTCGCAGCAAACCTGCATACTCAGCGAATTTCCAATGAATTTATAACATAACACATTAACACTTAACAGGATTCATAAGAAATATATTCACAAACAAGCGATATTAAAAATATTAATTATTCTCCATAAGAATAACATTGGGGATGAGTACGCGGGTTTGCTGCAACAAGGAACAAAAAATAATGGGTTTTTATGCACATATCATTAGAACTCATCTAAGTAAAGTCACATACCAAGTTTCATTCATATACATTTATAAGTAAACGATGTATAACATTTTAATTATTCTCTATAAGAATAACATGGAGACCGATTACCTTGGTTTGCTGCTACGGGAACCATACGTGAAAATTTTGTATTTTGTGCAAACAACGATAAACCCCAACCAGATGAAGCGATATACCAAATTTTGTAGTTTATGTTCATAAATAAGCGAGATATACAATTTTTCTTTTTCTCCTTAAGAATAACATTAGACAACGTACTGTGTTTAGCACTTTCAATATCTCAGGAACCAATTGACGTAGAGCAATGATAAAAATACCAAATTGTTTGTTTTTTTATGCTAAATTAAATGGTAAAAACTAAAATTTTATTTAAATAAAAATTACATGTGGAAACCCCAAAAAACCCATTTTTGGGGTACAAAACCCCCCAAAAACCCCCCTTTGGATGGTGCGATTCGTCTGGTTTTCGAACTCGTTCAAATAAATGGTGCTTTACACATTTGTACCAAATTTCATTAACATCGGACCTTTTTTACGAGAGTTATCGTGCATACGGACATATATATATATATATATATATATATATATATATATATACATATATAAAAATTTGAACGAATGGTGTTTTTGGCATCTGGGGACCTCAAAATGAAAAGTTATCATGGTTTCGGGCTTAAGTCTTACCATGAGACCTACGGTAATAGCTATAGGGGAAATTCGCTAAAAATTACCAAAATTACATAAGAAGGCTTCGAGATAATTGTCATCTCGATCTAATTTATTCATAGCAACAAGCTAATAAAAGTCAAGTTTTAACTTTAACATATCGTTTGATTAGTTTCTGTATTCAACCATGTACTATAACCGTTTTATTTTGACGTATGATAGAGTAGCAATGTTAAAAACACCATATCTGCACGCATTCACAGCGTAACCCCTGTCAATACTCATTCTACAATGTTTAACTTAAAAACGAATTTTCATTGAGTAGTAAAAAATGTGCAGTAAAAAAAGATTTAATTTTCCACCTTTACGTTTTGATAATTATTCGTTCACTATTACTACTGCAGAAAGTAGATGATGTATATTTCAACATACATCATATTTCAATATACATCATATAAGTGTTTATTCACTTCTGAAATGCGAATAATACTCTTATGTTGTTACGATGGTGGCAGGAAAGACATTAGTAAATTAAGGTGATAAAAGTGATTTCTTCGTTCAATCTTATTCCGCTGAGAGCTTTTCATAAGGAGGGTTACCTCTCGAGATGTTATCGTTTCAGTATCGAGAGCTCTAGAGGACTGGCTCAATCTTAACAATTTATTAAATTGAACTCAAACTTACGTCACGTATACTTTACTTGCCTCTCAGACGCGTCTATGAATTTGTTCTTTCTAAATTTGTCTGAAACAATAGCCTAAGCTATGCAGATTTATGGATAGTTACAATTAAATGAAGGACTAAAACAATCAATAAACTAACTACAAATCCACTAAAACAAAGAAATCAATACATATAAAAAATATATTGTCTTTATTATGTTGAACCCATTGTATAAATACATTTAATATTCAGCTTCTGTAATAATATAATTGCTATTATTATGATTCGCTTGGGTTGATAGGTTTTAGAAGTATCGGGCTGTTTCATTTGTTTACTAGAAATACAAATAAGGATATTACTTACATTTAGTAAATAAACTGTTGATTCGCTTTACTTTTAGGTGTTATTATTGTAACAGTTGATTTATTGGATTTAGAGTAATGATAAGTTTAGTTTTATTTTTAAATGAAGATAAAACTAAATACAATTTCTCAATGCTAGTACTAAAACATGGTTATATCCTTATACATGAAATAAAGTTATATAATGATAAAGTTATATAATGTGATATACACAAATGAACACCGGGAGTTGTTATACTCTGTGACTCTGGTTACAAAGTAAAAGGATTTGATAGTAATGATTCAGATTGAGCACATTTCCCAAGCTATAAAATAAAGGTATATTCAATATTTAGTGCTAATACAAATATAAATACTCAGTACAGTACCCTCTACGGCCCGCACCTCGGTAGCCCACCGGTGTATTGCTGGAATGTTTCTCGTGTTTCCTGAAACAGCTGAAGGCATACCCCTCTACGGCCCGCACCTCGGTAGCCCACCGGTGTATTGCTGGAATGTTTCTCGTGTTTCCTGAAACAGCTGAAGGCATACCCCTCTACGGCCCACACCCCGGTAGCCCACCGGTGTATTGCTGGAATGTTTCTCGTGTTTCCTGAAACAGCTGAAGGCATACCCCTCTACGGCCCACACCCCGGTAGCCCATCGGTGTATTGCTGGAATGTTTCTCGTGTTTCCTGAAACAGCTGAAGGCATACCCCTCTACGGCCCGCACCCCGGTAGCCCACCGGTGTATTGCTGGAATGTTTCTCGTTTTTCCTGAAACAGCTGAAGGCATACCCCTCTACGGCCCGCACCCCGGTAGCCCACCGGTGTATTGCTGGAATGTTTCTAGTGTTTCCTGAAACAGCTGAAGGCATACCCCTCTACGGCCCGCACCTCGGTAGCCCACCAGTGAATTGCTGGAATGTTTCTCGTGTTTCCTGAAACAGCTGAAGGCATACCCCTCTACTGCCCGCACCCCGGTAGCCCACCCGGTGTATTACTGGAATGTTTCTCGTTTCCTGAAACAGCTGAAGGCATACCCCTCTACCGAACTGTGGTGGGGGAGTGATGATAGTGCTGCATGGCGTTATCATCAGGCTGTTCGGTATCAAAGGCCACTTTTCCCGGACTAATTAGCCTAAAGATCGCAGCATTCTCCCGGCCAAAACTGTTGCTGTTGGAGAGGATGACCTTATGCCTCCACTTATCTTTGAACTTTCCCAGCTAAACTCACATAGCCTAAATTGGAGTGTGGTCTAAAGAACTTTCAAATCTTATAGTTTGTAAATATTTGCATTGCAAAGGTCCAGGGTTAAACCCAAAAGTAAAAAATAACAAAGATTGACAGGTAATTACCTAAAACAACTGAGGTATTGATGCAAATCCTAACGGTCCAATTATTACTTTAAACCCAATTGACGTATCCTACTATATATTGATAAAGATGCATATAGATTAAACAGGACAGAACCACTCACTTAGATATACAAGGTTATGAATTGGTCTATTATTGTAATTAAGACGTAAGGAGCTAAGTTTGGATTTTTCTTTTAATCTCCAAATCTAAGATTGTTAGTAAAACATGTACATTTACTGTTCTCATCTATTATAAGGTTCGCGAATTTCTTTTGTGGTTTATTCTGGTGTTTTTTTTCTATTTTTGAAACAATAGACCCATTTCAAAAACGTTTTTACAGGACCAGTTTATTTTATAAATAACACAAAATGTGTGTCTATGTTAGTATAACTTACTATTTTTGTCTTACGTCTGATCCCCCTAAAGGAAGTATAGATTCAGTTCTTAATAATAAATGTGTAATAAAATATACTTATAAGAGTAAACCAAGCCACACAGTTTTTCAAAATGTAATAAGCAAATTAAAAAATTAAAACAAAAACACAACCGTATACGTAGTAAACTTTGAAAACTAAATCTCTGGATTCGTGTGATTATTTCAAGACTATCTTCAAACAAATGCCTCAGAGGAATAATGTTTCACCACTAATTAGTTGCATAAAACCACGGCAAGGGAGTCATGGAACAAACCCTGGTTTAACGAGGTGTTAAACGTTAACCTTTGTGTGGGGTTTAAACACGTTTTTGAAGGAAGATTCACTGGAATATAAGTTGTAATTTAGTATCTAAATACATGAGTATTACAAGATTTAAACAATTTTTTATTACATAAAAAAATAACTAACCAGGTAAGAATTTGTATGAGATGTTTTCATCTGTTCAAAATTAACAAATTATATAAACTAGTATAATCTTAAATTTATAATAATGTTTGTATTTAATGCTATTCAAATGCATTCAAATGCATTTATATTCAAATGCTATTTTAATATAAAATCCAAGTTTTGTAATATTTTTGTGTTGTTTTGGTTATATAAATAATTTTTAAGACAATTTCTGCCAGTGCTGGTTTAGTTTAATATATATTTGTGTACAATATATAATTATATACAAATTTGTTGTATTAGGATAAACAGATTGGCAAAGATGAAAGTACTTTAAATATATAGAAGTTGGTATAATGCTTCTAATCAAATAATAGCCTGAGGTAATCTCGTGTTGATTACTAAAATTTATTTCCTTACTTTTAGCCACAGTACGTAATAAAATGTTACCACAAGCAATTTGTAATAATGTTATTATCCTGTAATAACAAAGTAACTAAAGCGGTTTTGGATTACTGGGATAGTAACATTAATGTTATTTGCATGTTTATCGTCTATTTAGAAGTAATGTACAGGGTGAACCTTAATTCTTATGTAATTACTAAACGCATGTTTAATAGAACATAACATACATTGAACTAGTAATTCCAAAAAATTTCGAGATGTTAAAGGTATCCTGACATTTATTCTACAGCCTAAGTACTCTTACCGTCCAGAGGAATCAATGTTTAGCTCTAATGTCTAATAATTTGAGGTAATTGCTTTATTTAAATACTTATTTAGGTTTTAGAGTAAAGGTGAAGAAATCATAACCAGTTGTACGTATGTGAATCACATCACAGTATTACTCACTACATAAGACACAGACATATTGATATTGATAGAGTGTGTGATTGAACTAAAATATTGTAGATATTTGTAAACTGGACTTCTGGATCTGTAACACCAAAGTTGTTCCACGTAACAATTAGGCTTACAAATATACCATATTGAAAATAGCAATATGGTAACACTCTCGTAAATATTGTTGTGTTGGCTTCGGTTCCTAGCTACTTTCATATTTTGATGCAATCTTTAGAACTCTAGGTTTTATATATATATATATATATATACTATTCGGTACAAAAAAGTAAACAAAATTATTAACCATGACTTTTGACTATTTGACCGTTCTTCAAGACCAAGATACAATGTCATTTTAAAATCTTTGGTTATATTATTGGATAAAATTAGTGTTAAATTAATGATTTAATAAAATATAATTCATTCCATAGATTTTATAACATACTACAGTAAAAATAATTCAATAATGCATGACATCTCATGTTTATTTATTTTTACAACTTTTTAATAGATAACAAAATATATTAAGTTGATATATTAAATTATATATAAGTTTGCATAAAACAAGGTTAAATTTATAAAGCTTAAATTTATTCACCTATTAATAACTAAAGTCCTTGATGTTGCTTTAAAACCGTTAACAGTTTAAGTTAGCAATAGCCTGTGGTGTTTTTTTTATTTTCAGGATATACAAAAAAGTTCTGGTTCGTACAAAATAACTGTTTTCAGGGCAAAATAAGTTGTTACACAATTCGATAAGGAGAATATAAAGCTCACGTAACAATAGTGAACATTCTCATCTTAACTGACATGAGATGGCTGCAAGGCCTACTTTGATCACACACATCTCAGCAACGTGGCAATTGCTATATATTCTCAAGTTAGGTGACATATCTCAGCTCCTAGCTATACAGTCCCCAGTTGGCTGACATGAGATAGCTGCAAGACCTACACTGATCCCACACATCTCAGCAACGTGGCAATTGCTGTATATTCTCAAGTTAGCTGACATGTTTTAGCTCCTAGTAGTACAGTCTCCAGTTGGCTGACATGAGATAGCTGCAAGGCCTACACACATATTGATCACACACATCTCATCAACGTGGCAATTTCTGTATATTCTCAAGTTAGCTGATATGTTTTAGCTCCTGGCTGTACAGTCTCGAATTGACTGACATGAGATAGCTGCAAGACCTACACTGATCCCACACATCTCAGCAACGTGGCAATTGCTGTATATTCTCAAGTTAGCTGACATGTTTTAGCTCCTAGTAGTACAGTCTCCAGTTGGCTGACATGAGATAGCTGCAAGGCCTACACACATATTGATCACACACATCTCATCAACGTGGCAATTTCTGTATATTCTCAAGTTAGCTGATATGTTTTAGCTCCTGGCTGTACAGTCTCGAATTGACTGACATGAGATAGCTGCAAGACCTACACTGATCACACACATCTCAGCAACGTGGCAATTGCTTTATATTCTCAAGTTAGCTCCTGTTGCACAGCATCAGTTGACTGTCATGAGTTGGTTTACTTGGAGGTAGGCTTAAAGACCTACTTTGATACACTTCAGCAAAGGCTCCAAGCTATTGGGTATTTAGGATATATGCTGATTTTAGCCAGCCGCGAATTGTTTAGAGGAAGGTTTGCTTGAAACCTTACAGACGTTAGATGGAGTATTCAAATTAAGGTTTTTACTGTTAAATGTTCACCAAAAAAATTATGAGTCCTAGTAAAGAAAATCTAACTTTATTAGTTGGATATTCCAAAAAGATTCAAAATATTAATTTCCAAATGCAATATGATTAATTTGTATTCATCCAGTTGTTGCAAATAAGAGTATTGTAACAAAAATAACCCAACATATCTTAAACTAATACACACCATACTTTTGTCTTAAAAATCTCTTAACAATTTTTGAATTAAAATATGGTGGTGTAAAGGGCGTTAAGGCACTAATTCGAATTATTTCTCCGCACTTTGAGGGGAAATTCTCCTATTAAAGCTACTGGGAATATCAATTGGTTCTGTGATATTTCCAATAATGGGATTTGGCTGGACATTCCTGAATATATAGTTTACTAGAAGAATTTCTATACCTCCTACTAGACTTTATATTCTATAATTAGTAAATGTAATGGAATTACTGATAAAAATAGTGCTAAAAGGGGGGAAAAATGCCAGTTTTATCATACAGTTTAATTGTCCGTGTCTAACCTACATATTTAAACCTCGTATTTCATTGATCAAAGCTAAATCTTTTACAAGCTTTGACTAGACACTTCACGCACCACATATTACAGGGTCAGCTGTCAATTAAGTTAATATTGACCAAATCTTTTGTTGTTTGGTCTTAAAAGCGATTGGTTAGCAATGACGACTCGTCTTTTACAAAATTGCTTATTTATTATTCAAGCTTTACTCATCTTACATTTCTTCTTCATTATTGGAAGTGTGAAATCCTCCATTAAATTTATTATGTTACAGGAAGACATTGAATACGTTCCTTTGTGGGTGAGAAAGCAATAATTAAAACGTAAGTCCAATTTTAATTTATTTCAGTAGTTGGCACAGCTATTTCGATACTAAGTTCTCGGTGATCATTGGTGTTTACTTTTTACTTTACCATTACATTGCGTCAATTCCTATACGTAAAACGTGCTTGTAGTTCTAATTAATTTATTGGTGTTATGGCTACTGACTAAGTAATTACAATTACGCTTTTAAATCACCTTACCACACATAACTTTTAAACATTTCACCAAGTACTACTGCTATGAAACATGTCGACCAAGTCGTACATTTGAGAAAATTTGTACTGTGATCAGGTTAAGAATTATATATAAAGATACATATGCGACCAATATGGAGATTTTAAAATAACACCAATTTGACCATTTGTTTCCAACAAACACTATATTTCTTGACCTTATCTAATTAAAACAATGGTTAAACTATATCTGGAATAAAGGATTATTTTGGCAGTAGTGGTATTTAAACTATCGTTTTAATTGCTAGTGGTTCAGTCGTTGATAACAAGAACTTACATATTCAAGTACAAATAAAGAAATTGCTAGTGGTTCAGTCGTTGATAACAAGAACTTACATATTCAAGTACAAATAAAGAAGTACGGTTTCTTAATTTAGGATTATTTTTTAAAACCTTTCCTGCAAAGATTAAAAACCAAAAGCTTTCTTTGATCTTTCAACAAGGAAGTGCTTAACACCCCGTTACGCGAGGTTAATTCTGCGGCGTCCTGCTTCCTCGGAAATGATTACCAACGAAGCGTATCTCCTCTTAGACGATTCTTTAAACATTCCTAAACATCACGAGGGATTAAAATGGAATTTTCTTTAACATTTTTGGCACTAAACCTTTCGTTGTCCATTATTTTGACGACTTCACAACAGGGTCTAAGGCTTTCGGATAGGGTGTTTCCTGGTATTTTTTAAAAGCTAATTGTCCATACAAAGTGCACAATTGAAAACCAGCAGGCAGAAGTAAAATATATTGACAATTTTGTAGGCTAAATTCATGGGCTATGAGAAAAATTATGAGTCTGAATCGTTTAATTAAATAAACAATTTTTGAGAATATTTTTCAAATTAAAATTTTATTTTTGCATCTTTAATGAAAACTTACTTTATGTAATTGTTTTTCACCACAATTTTCAATATATGGTATTATACACATTTGTAAATGCACTTTTATAAACGAAACTTAAATTAAATTATTGGTTACGTAAATTATACTATTTCTTAACCCAACGTCGTTATTAATTTGGGCTATAAACATTTGAAACAAATGCTGTTATAATTTTCCTCGTTCAATCCAATTAAAAATCTATAACTTAAACCTATCTCTTAACCTGTTACGTAGGGGAAAATACTATAAAATAAAATGTATTTTTAATAACACCGTTAAAAGTAAGGGCTTTGCAATTAAAGTTATCATGTTTGCTGCCGTATTGGGAAAAAGCAAATGAGTTTCAATCAAATGCATTAAAAGTTTAATATTCACTTTAGTTGTCCTTTATTACTAGTCTATACGTCTTGTAATATCTGAGATACCAATGGAGGTATTCCTAAAATTAATAGTAATATTAAATAATAATCCCAACACAACTAACCAGATCCTTTTAAGCTGTTTGGTAACTTCAGTATCGGGATTGATTCATCTTTCTATATTCACAATGCTTTGTAAGAATTACAAGTGACCACTCCATAGTAACTGACATAAAGTTCAGTCTCAAACGTAACTGACCTTCTTCTTAAAAGAGGATGTAGAAGCTCTTCAGATATACAGGGACTTGGCGAATAAATATGAAGGAACACCAACAACGGTATTTGGCACAACAGCGGCATATTCTAATCTTCGAGATAATCGACTGTAGTCCCCCAACAAATACTGGCACTATTTTAAGAAAGGTAAATCCCAAACAAGTTTTCGTAAGCAGCGCTATGTTATTTTAACGTCTTCGCACATTGACAGGTCTGGCATTATTGTGAGAGCAAATTTAATTCTTTTGTTTATGATTTTTAGTTGGTGACAATAGTGTAGATGTGACATGTTAGAAGAAGAAGCGGTTTACCCCCACGGGAGTGGTTTAGGAAACATAATTTAAAATCTGCAATTCCCTATGATAATTAGATTTTGATGGACGAGCAGTGCTTAAAAAATAGGTAGGGTGTTAAGCTACAAATACAATTCTTGGAATTTCTGGACTTAACAAAATATTGGTCAATATAAAATTAATAGTTTGTGGACGAAACAAATAATTAACATTTAATGTATAAATAACATTATTGAATAAAGTGAAATTGATTATAGTAGTCATGCCGCGCGCTTGGGGTCCAACATAGGGTCTTATGGAGAATAGAATAACATGGACTCTTATGGAGAATAGATTAACATGGACTCTTACGGAGAATAGAATAACATGGGCTCTTATGAGGAATGGAATTAGGGTGTAATTGCCTCCCTCTGTGGCTCTTTTGCTACCCTCTGTGGTTGATTATTTATCTTTTGCATCTCTCTGTGTTTAATTATCTACAGTTTTTGGTAATTAATTGATCCTCGTGTCCTTCTGTTGTTAATCATCTAGCCTTCTATGGTAATTATTTGACCCTCGTGTCCTTCTGTTGGTAATCATCTAACCCTCTGTACATCTAACCTCCACATCCTTCACCCCCTTCTGCGTATCTATCTACAGTTCCTGTTCTCTCAGCTGGTGGGTGTAACATTTTAAGTAACCTGACTGGCTGGTATGTTGATTCACGTCCTTCTGTTGTTAATCATCTAGCCTTCAGTGGTAATTATTTGACCCTCGTGTCCTTCTGCTGTTAATCATCTAGCCTTCTGTACATCTAACCACAACATCCTCAACATAGTCTCTGTCAGCAAACTCGTTGTAACTAGTTGTTACCTGTGGGCTCTGTGATTGAAAGAGACATAGCCCCCACCACAATACCTGCTATCTTGCCGCGCATTTTCTCTCTCTCTCTTTGCTCCCTGCTCCCTGCTCTCTGCTTTGCTTTGCGATCGGACGTGTCTCTCCGTTCGTTGCGTTTTTTACAAAGATAAAACTTGAGCGTTTGCTCCCCATAGCGGCTTCACTTTTCCTAACCTCACTTTTTGCTTTGTATTTTACATAACCTCACTTTTAATTTGTTTTATTCTGTGTAACATAACCTCACTTTTATTATAGTAATCTTGCGTGTCGTGTGATTTTAGGGTTATCTGACTTGCTAGTGTACAATAACATCAGTTTCTTGTTTGTTCTGGCTAAAGTAGTGTTGTGTTGACTAACATAACCTCACACCCAGTAACCTCAGTTTCTTGTGTCAAGAGTTGTGTCGTACTTGTATTTGTTGACTGACATAACCTTACATCTGTAACCTTTGAGAGTTACCATAACCTCACCTCCTTGTTCTTTTATACAGTAACTTCACCATTTTTGTTTTACTTGGTAGTGTTGTGTTTGTATGTGTTGACTAACATAACAGTAACCTTTGAGAGTCACAAAAGCCTTATTTTCTTGTAAGAGTAGTTTTGTGTGTTGTATTTAATTGTTTGATTTGACTAGATTAGTGTTTGTATGTGCTGACTAACATGCCGGTAACAGTAATCCCACTTCCTTGTGTCAAGAGTTGTGTCGTACTTGTATGTGTTGACTGACAGTAATATCACTTTCTGTCCTTGTTCTTTATTAAGTAACTTCACCATTTTGTTTTACTTGGTAGTGACGTACTTGTATATGCTGATTACCATAACCTCAATCTCAACCATTTTCTTACCATAACCTAATATGACGTAACCTCACTTTTTCTAACCTCACCCGTTACACTCCAACTTTACTGTGTTATATTAATTTTCCGTGTATGGTGTACTTTATTTTATTTTTTGTGTTGTATGCGTGTTTATTTTCTTGGCTAGAGTAATGCTGTGTGGTGTATCCATTTAATCTGGCTTATTAGTTTACAGTAAGGAAAGTAAACATACCCTCACTTCCTCGTGGCTAAAGTAGTGTTGTGTTGACTAACATAACCTCCAGTAACCTGATTTTTTGCCCTGGTTCTTTTGTACAGTAAATTCACCTCAGCAACCTCAATTTCTATTATTGTTATTTTATGCAGTTTTGGTTGGAGCAGTTTTTGTATGTATTGATTAACATAACCTCACTTTTCCTAACCTCACATCCTTGTGTCAACAGTAGTGTTGTGTTTGTATGTGTTGAGTGACAGTAATCTAACTTTCTATTCTTGTTCTTGGTTAGAGTAGTGTTTGATACCTTCATTAGAGTTAACTTTCGGTAACCTGTAGTTCTGGTTTGACTTGCGTAGTTTGTGTGTTAGTGTTTTTCTGACTTGCGTAGTAATACAGAGGTACTGTGCTCTTTTGTAGATCCTCTGTACCTGTTCTTTTAGAGAACCTGATCGGTGACTTTAAAGTATCAGTTCCAAGTGTTACAGTTACATCATATATCTTGTTCATTTAATATCGATGAAGACTGCCACAAAGTAACAGTTCAAAAAGTAACCGTTCCAATAAAGTAACAGGTCCAATATTACCCATTCCCATTCCCACAGTTTTCAAGGTAACAGTTCCAAAAGTATCAGTTTCAGTAGATCAAACAGTGAAAAAGTAACAGGTCCACTCTCTATATATATCTCTTACAACAAGCTCTAGTTCTTCAGTCTGATTCCAGTCGTGACGCTGATCAGACGTGTTTTGTGCTGCTCTTGCGTAAGTGTTCTCTTGCACAGATTATTATTATTTCTTCGTAATTCAGTAATATCCTTGTGAGTTTGACTCTGGTTGGGGTACTTGCTCTTTTAAGCGTTAGCACAGTTTAGCTTGTTTTCAGTATTTAATTCTGTGTTGAAGGATGGATGTTTCTAAAAAGGACCCTCAAAACCCGGTAGATTTAATTAGTAAAGATGAAACCTACGTTAGTCACTTTAGACTTTACGGGACTAACACTGTTTTCAAATTCACTAAACCTCCCAAAGGTATCTCTGAGTTTGATTGGATTCGTAAAGGTTTTAATCAAATTGTAGAGACATCCAAAGCCAACGTTGCACCCACTGATTATCTAGGGTTTAAATTACAGTCTATAAATTTAAAAAGTGCTGAACCGGGTTACGTATCATTGAGACCGGTCTCTAAAGTTAGCGGTGATGTTCTCTGGGATATTTTCGGGGGCATAATTCAAAGCAATGCGCAATCTATAACCTCTAGTGACACGTTTAGAGTTGATGTTACGAGGATTAACGTCCCCGTAGGTAAAGGAAGGGCAAGACCCGACTTTTACAATACCTTTGATGAAGAATCTAAAGCGAGACGGGGAATTGTAGTAATTAATAATAAAGACAATTTATGTTTGGCTAGAGCGTTGGTAGTAGGCAAAGCGTATGCGAAAAATGATCCTCAGATCTACGCTATTCGAAAAGACAAGGGTAAAAGACAAACTTTCAGAGCTAATAAGCTCATAGCAAAAGCCCGTGTAGAAATGCCCGAGGAGGGTGCAGGAATCCCTGAGCTTGAAAAATTCCAGTCCCATCTTAAAAAATACAAAATTACCGTCTACAACTACGACAAAAAAGGCCGGGATGTTTACTTTGAAGGAGGTAATGAAGACGCTAAATTAAAAATTAACCTTCTTTTTCACAACGGTCATTATAATGTAATTACAAACTTAACTGCTGCGTTTGTTTGCAATTTCTTTTGTGAAGCCTGTCATATCCCCTACAGCAACAGACATGAGCATCGGTGCTCTAACAGATGCTCGTCCTGTCATACCATCTCCCCGCCCTGTAAACTAGAACACGGTGGCATCACATGCCGTTTTTGCAACCACTCCTTCAAAAATGAGCGGTGTTTAGTAGCTCATCAAGGGCAAATTTGTAAAACTGTAAAACTCTGCCGTGACTGTAAGAAAATGATTTATCCAAAAAGACGTAAGACAGCTCATGTATGCGGAGAAGTTTACTGTAAACCCTGCGAAGCGTTCAAAGACCCGGCACATCAGTGTTTCATGAGGGTAGATAGGAGAACACCGAAGGCCCGTGATTTTTTGTTTATTTTCTTTGACTTGGAAACAAGGCAGGATGAGTCTCTCCCCTCTGACCCTGATAAAAAAGTTCATAAAGTAAACTTGTGTGTATCACAACAGTACTGCTTTAAATGTATTAATGGGGGTGAGTGTGAAACTTGCTCGGAACGGCAAAGGGTATTTGAAAAAGAACCGGTAAAACACTTCATGGACTATATCATGGGAATTCGAAAAAAATTTAAAGATGTCTGTGTAATTGCCCACAACGGGCAGGGTTTTGACTTCCAATTCATACTACAGTATATTATGGAAGAAACTAAATTTACACCAAAAATAACTCCTCGGGGAACTAAAGCTATTTTGATTGAAGTAGCCAACGTAAGGTTTGTGGACTCACTGAGCTATTTCCCCATGGCTCTCGCTGCGCTCCCTAACGCCTTTGACCTGCCTCCCGAGAAAAAGAAGGGCTACTTTCCCCATCTCTTCAACACTCTAGCGAACCAAGATTATGTAGGCCCTATGCCCGACAAAAAATACTACTGTCCGGAATCAATGTTTGAGAAACCACACAAGGCCTTTGAAGAATGGTATGACGAACGAGTCGCTGAAGACTACGTGTTTGATTTTAAGAAGGAAATCTTGGAGTACTGTATTTCAGACGTGGAGATTTTAGCTCAGGCATGTATTAAATTTAGAGCCTTACTTCTTCAAGAGTGTAACGTAGATCCTTTTCTCGAGGCTATAACAATCGCCAGTGCATGTAACTTGGCCTTCCGCCGTAACTTCTTAAAAGAAAATACTATTGGACTAATACCAAAATCAGGGTACCGACTTGCAGACAATCAGTCAGCTGTTGCTTTACAGTGGTTAACATGGGAGGAGGAGAAACGTGGAGTAAAGATTCAACATGCGGGCCGGGGCAGAGAAGCTAAAATTAATGGACTAAAAGTAGATGGGTTTGACGGGGAACGAATTTACGAGTTTCACGGGTGTTATTGGCACGGGTGTCCAAAATGTTATCAATATAGCAGAGAAGAACCTCTGCCGGAGGATCCCTCAGACAGTTTGCATCTCCGTTACGAGAGAACAAAATCCAAAATGGCAAAATTTAACGACTATGATGTTGTGGAGATGTGGGAGTGTGAATTTAGAGCTTTGAAAAAGGACAAAAAACTAAATCACTTGAACCAACTGTCCATTCTAAACACACTTCCGCTTAATCCTAGGGATTCCTTCTTTGGAGGCAGAACGGGTAATACTAAAACGTATTGTAAATGTGAAGAGGGAGAATCAATCCAATACGTTGATGTTTGCTCCCTTTATCCGTTTGTGAATAAATATTGTAAGTATCCCGTTGGTCATCCTACTGTTTACGTTGGAAATGAGTGCCGAGAGAGAGGCCTTGAAGTAGAGGGCTTGTTGAAATGCAAAATTCTACCTCCTTACAACTTGTATCATCCCGTACTCCCCGCTAAAATGAATAATAAATTGATGTTTGTTTTGTGTAGAACCTGCGGTGAGACTTTAAACCAAAGGGAATGTTTTCATGATAGTGAGGAAAGGGCAATGGTAGGTACATGGACCATGGATGAAATTAGAAAAGCTGTAGAAAAAGGCTATGTGATCTTGGACATGTACGAGTTGTGGGAGTACGAGGTAGCCACATACGAGAAAGATGGACTTTTTACCGATTTTATTAATAAATTCTTGAAAGTAAAGCAGGAAGCCTCAGGGTATCCCGCATGGTGTAATACCGAAGAGGACAAAGACAAGTATGTTTCTGATTTCTTTGAGCGTGAGGGTATTCAAATGGAGAAAGACAAAATTGCTAAAAATGGAGGACTCAGGTCAGTAGCTAAATTAATGTTAAATTCATTCTGGGGCAAGTTTGGTCAACGGGAAAACATGACAAAAACTGAAATCGTGAGGGACTCTAAAGAATTATTCAATTCGTTAACTCAACCAGGAAAGGAAGTAAAGTTTGTTGAAGTAATTAACCAAGAGGTTTTATTAGTTAATTGGCAGAATGTTAATGATGCCGGTGAGGCTCTAAAGACTGTAAATGTTGTAATTGCGGCCTACACCACTGCTCATGCCAGGCTTAAACTGTATGAACACTTAGATGCCCTTGGAGGTCAAGTCCTTTACTATGACACGGACTCGTGTATTTATCTATACAGGGGAGGATTATACAGGGTCCCTACGGGAGATTACCTCGGGGAAATGACGGACGAATTGGCGAGTGAGTTCGGGCCCGGCTCTTATATCTTAGAGTTTGTTTCTGGGGGACCAAAGACCTACGCATACCTTGTCTGGTCAACCAAAAAGCAAAAGCTAGAAACTGTATGTAAAATCAAGGGCCTCACCCTTAGCATGAAGACTTCCGAAACATTAAATTTTGAACAGTTAAAAAAGATGGTCCTTAGTGAAGCTGCTGAAATTTTAGAAATTGAAGAAAACAGAATCAGGAGAACAAAGAGACGAGAAGTCGTTACAGTAAGTGAAATTAAAAAGTTTAAAATTACAGGGCCCAAGAGAAGATTTAATGATGATCACGACACCCTGCCTTTCGGCTTTAAAAAACAAAGAGTTGCTTAATGGAGCTGTCACTCACACGGGTACTGAGCGTATATACCTCTAAACATCAGCTCTATTAACTCATTCTGTTCTGAGACGTGGTAGTGAACGGACGTGTCTGTGTCTGTTACTGTTTTATCTTGTTTGTCTCTTCTTGTAGAATGTCTGCTGAAAATAATACACTCCCTATTCAAGGGGTGTTTTTGAAGTTTATATCTAAAAGGAAGTTAAATGAAAATTCAAAGTTTCGCATTAAATCCTCAGAGTATGAGTTCTTTCTTACTGGGCCAATAAACGTATCGGAATGGCCTTTAGTGTTTTCGGAGTACATAGTAGATAAAATAACGGAGAACTCCTCATCAAACACCTACATTGGAGTATCAATAAAGTACGGTGATATCTCAGGAAATATACCATTCTTTCCTTTAGGGAATCTAACACCAACAGTCTTTGATGATCACTTTGAAAACATATTTTGTAACGTTAAGAAACTATCTGGTGTTTTACGTCTTGAAGTAACACTTGTCTCAATTCCATGTTGCTACCTTCGATAAAGGTAGCACCTTTCCTTACGGAGCAATGTTACTCCTGTATATACCAAATGTCACTAGTACAGTTCATCATTCTGCTTCAAGTCGTGATACTGATCAGACGTGTTTTGTGCTGCTCTTGCCTGTACTATTGAGTAAATTGTGACATGGCTGCCAAGTTCTATACATTCAATAACAAACCAGTATTGGTTCTGTTTGATAGTGAAGGAAAGCCGTGGTTTAAAGCTAGAGACGTAGCTACTGCTCTAAAGCATGTTAATGGCTGGAGTGCAGTTCGGAAACATGTAGATAGCAGTGATAAATTAACTGTTGGAAGTTTTTCCGACGCCCAAAAACAGGGCGTTGGGCCGATTGAGAAAACAACGGTTTTTATAAATGAAGCCGGATTATGTTCTTTGATGTTAAAGTCAAGTACTCCTGAAGCAAGACTATTAGTAAGAAGTCTGTTACCGGAGAAGTTTTACCTTACTTACACAAATATGAAAGATGAAAGTTCACTTTAAATGTAGTTTTTCTTTAAAATCACAAGTTCCCACTGTATGTGTGTGTGTGTGTGTGTGTGTGTGTGTGTGTGTGTGAATGAAGGTCACTTGCGTGGGTGACGAAAAGCCCCGTAAACCTGAATGAAGGTCACTGGCGTGGGTGACGAAAAGCCCCGTAAACCTGAATGTGTGATGAAGGGTTTAGTAGATTGAGGCGCCGGGCTAACACCCCGGCTACTCCTTCGAACAACCCGGTGTGAATGAAGGACTTTGTACATTGAGGAGCCTGGCCAACACCCTGGCTACTCATTGGAACAGTCCGTACGGTGGGACTTGTAAAAAAGTATAAAAAGTAAAATAAAAAAATAAACGGAGGAGACAACTATTTTGTTTTTGGAAGGTCTCCACGAGTCATGGCGGTGGAGGGGCCATGACTTTACTAAAAATTCTCTGTTTATCTTAGTAAATGTAGAGTTTAAAGGTGTTAAAATGAACGGACTTTGTCTAAGTAAATGACCGCCTTCCTCATACACAATGAACGGATTGACAGAGAATACAAAAAAATATAAAAAGGAGGTAGCATTTTTGTTATGGAGTGGCTACCACAGTGAGAGGCGATGGTCGGGGCCTCTCACCCCAGAGGTTAGGCCTCCAGGGGAAGCTCTGGGTAACCAAAAAGAACGCGCCGACGCTCCTACGGCCTAGCCTAAAGGCTTACCGTGGTGTGGAAACGCGAGCGTTCAAAATTATTTCATTGAGGTTAGCTTTCTTGCCTATCCATTTCTGCTAGTGTTCTGCTAGTATTCTCTCCTTTAAGTTACTGTTAGTAGAGGTTTTCCAAAATAATCCTGCTATCATAAGTATAAAGTTCCAAATATTCCTCAACGTAGAGTTTTTAAAGCAACTAATTACACCAAAAAGTCACATCTGAACTCTAAAATGTGTAATCTCTGTACCTTTTAACTTTACAAAATACCCTACTGTCTCTTTTTACACATTAGTTTTAATTGATAATCAGCGGACCCTGCGTGTAGATAGGTCCATCCCATAGACCATCTACACGTGTAATTTTATCAAGGGGTACGGGGTAATGTAAGACCAAATTAATAGGAGAAATCTAACTCCACCATTACGGTGGGGTTTGAAAGTAATACCATTACCACACCATATCCTACCCTGCCACTCCTCCCAATACCATATTCTACCATACTATAACTCCCAATACCCTATCATACCATGCCATACAATACAAAACCATACCATACCCTACCCTACCATACCTCACCAAAGCCATAACATCCTATACCAAAGCCACAATACCAATACCCCCACCAAAGGCACCATATCCTAACACCCCACCCAAATACCATACAATAACATGACATACCATACCCTACCCTACTATACCTCCCAATACCATATTCTACCCTACCATACCTCCCAATACCCTACCATGTCATACCATACCATACAATATCAACACCCTACCATACCTCCCAACACCCACACCATACCAAACCATCAAATCCCATACCATACCATTACCCTACCATGCCCTACCCTACCATTCCTCCCAATACCATATTCTACCCCACCATACCTCCCAATACCCTATCATGCTATACCATACAATACAATATCAACACCATACCATACCCTACCATACCACACCAAAACCATAACATCCTATACCAAAGTCACAATACCAATACCCCCACCATCCTATCCTAACATCTTACCCAAATACCATACAATAACATGACATACCATACAATAACATGACATACCATATTCTACCCTACCATACCTCCCAATACCCTACCATGTCATACCATACCATACAATATCAACACCATACCATACAATACAATACCACACCATACCAAACCATCAAATCCCATACCATACCATAGTAATGTTATAAAAAGGGTACGGGAATTGCTCACCCTTGCTGGTTTTCATACTTTCGTTGGGGTACAAAATGTAACCAAAATACCTTCAGTTTATTTTATTAAAAGAGAGTTCCAAGTCCAGACCCATGGAGTGAGGGTATAGTTTTCTTGCCTAGCTATTTCTGCCAGCCTCTTCTCTCCTTTAAGTTACTGTTAATAGTACTTTGAGATTTCTAAACAATTAAATGCATAGAAAGTTTCCCAAAGTAATTCTTTAGTAACACTTAATTTACAGGCATACACAACAGCTACAATTATCCACTCATGAAGCTAAAATCCAGTTAATTCCCCCAATGCCTCAAGACAATGCCCCTAAATAACAGCTAAAATCCAGATAAAGCTTGATGCTCCTAAATAACAGGTAAAAGTCAACATACTTTATTAACAATTACTTTTCTTCATACAGCTAAAAATAGCCAGAGAGTCATTTTAGCGAAAGGGGGGTGTATTGACCCCTTCAGTACATTCACGTTAAACAGTCAGTCAAAGTATAATTTATTTTGTGTTGGTTTGCCACTAATTTTCTTTGTATGTAAGTTTGTTTCAATTACATATATTTTACAGTAGTATGATTTAAGAGTAGCTGAGATCTTGGATGATGTAGAGAAAACAGTGCTAGAAGGTCGGGGTAAGGCACTGACCCCCTTTAAACTATCAATCAAACACAGTTTACACCAATAAACCAGGCCTTTACTATATTTAACATAAAAACATAAGCTAAAACTTTCAAACACCCTGAAAAAACTAGAATGACAGAGCTTGTAGTCTGTCCAGTTTTTGTAATGTTTCTTCTTTACAGAGTTTAAATTGTAGTGTGGGTTAATAAGTACCAACAAATCTCAAGATATTACATTTTAAAGTATAGCAGCTGTCTTGATACTTACCCACAGTACAGGGTTTAGGTTTTGGTAAGATGTAGTGGAGGTTAACAGGTACGTACATTACAAGTTTCATGTAAATCGGCCCTTCCGTTCTCAATAAATTACATTTCAAAGTATAGCTCCTGCAATTGTTTTGATGCTTACCTGCAGTACAGAGTTTAGGTTTTGGTAAGATGTAGCGGAAGTTAACAAGTACATACATACCAAGTTTCATGAGAATCAGTCAAGCCATTCTCAAAATATTACGTTTTAAAGTTTTACACCCTCCATCATCCCTTAAACAACCTTTTCCTACCCTCCAACAATATTGAAAGTTAGAGGAGGTTAACAAGTACCTGCATACCAAGTTTCATTAAAATAAACCCAATGGTTCTTAAGATATTGATTTTTAAAGTATGGCTCCTTCAATTATTTTGATACTTACCCGCAGTACAGGGTTTAGGTTTTTGTAAGATGTAGCGGAGGTTAACAGGTACCCACATACCAAATTTAATTCATATCGAATGAGCCGTTCTCGAGATATTTAATTTTGAAATTTTGCCCCTTCAATTTTTTGGATGCAACCCGCAACATTTTGTTTAATATTTTTCATTTGGGTAGCTGTCCCTCGCGCGCGCCTACACTACGTAGTAGGCGAAATCTGTTATCAGAATCGCTCTAGGACTTACCGTTTTCGAGATATTAGCGATTTTAGGATAATCAGACTCAAAAAAGAGAAGAAGAAGAAGGAAAAGAGAGAAGCAGTGGCACGGAGTGGTGAGGGGGAGAGGGGAAGGTGAGGGGAGTAACATAGCATGCAGAAGGAGAAGAAATAAATCAGAGGATGGCTAAGGGGGAGTGGGGAGGGGGAAGGTGAGGGGAGAGAGGAAGAAGAACACGCAAGTGCTAACAGAAGTGATCAGTAGGAGACGCGGGAGATGAAGGCTAACATGTTTTGTTCTTTTATATATGTTCATTTGTTGGGAAGTGTTGGGTTGGCAACACTACCCATGCTTCAGCGTGACGTAATTTTTGCTTGTTCACGTTAGCGTGACGTAAGTAGCCAACAGGTATTTTGTTTTCTTAAGTTGGTACCATTGGTATGTAGGTCATGTTTTTTGTTTTGCAATTCATTTAGGTTGGCTACACGTTTTCTCATAAGAAAACCATGTTAGCGCTTAAAGACCGCTTCTCCTACTGATCACTTCTGTTAGCACTTGCGTGTTCTTCTTCCTCTCTCCCCTCACCTTCCCCCTCCCCACTCCCCCTTAGCCATCCTCTGATTTATTTCTTCTCCTTCTGCATGCTATGTTACTCCCCTCACCTTCCCCTCTCCCCCTCACCACTCCGTGCCGCTGCTTCTCTCTTTTCCTTCTTCTTCTTCTCTTTTTTGAGTCTGATTATCCTAAAATCGCTAATATCTCGAAAACGGTAAGTCCTAGAGCGATTCTGATAACAGATTTCGCCTACTACGTAGTGTAGGCGCGCGCGAGGGACAGCTACCCAAATGAAAAATATTAAACAAAATGTTGCGGGTTGCATCCAAAAAATTGAAGGGGCAAAATTTCAAAATTAAATATCTCGAGAACGGCTCATTCGATATGAATTAAATTTGGTATGTGGGTACCTGTTAACCTCCGCTACATCTTACAAAAACCTAAACCCTGTACTGCGGGTAAGTATCAAAATAATTGAAGGAGCCATACTTTAAAAATCAATATCTTAAGAACCATTGGGCTTATTTTAATGAAACTTGGTATGCAGGTACTTGTTAACCTCCTCTAACTTTCAATATTGTTGGAGGGTAGGAAAAGGTTGTTTAAGGGATGATGGAGGGTGTAAAACTTTAAAACGTAATATTTTGAGAATGGCTTGACTGATTCTCATGAAACTTGGTATGTATGTACTTGTTAACTTCCGCTACATCTTACCAAAACCTAAACTCTGTACTGCAGGTAAGCATCAAAACAATTGCAGGAGCTATACTTTGAAATGTAATTTATTGAGAACGGAAGGGCCGATTTACATGAAACTTGTAATGTACGTACCTGTTAACCTCCACTACATCTTACCAAAACCTAAACCCTGTACTGTGGGTAAGTATCAAGACAGCTGCTATACTTTAAAATGTAATATCTTGAGATTTGTTGGTACTTATTAACCCACACTACAATTTAAACTCTGTAAAGAAGAAACATTACAAAAACTGGACAGACTACAAGCTCTGTCATTCTAGTTTTTTCAGGGTGTTTGAAAGTTTTAGCTTATGTTTTTATGTTAAATATAGTAAAGGCCTGGTTTATTGGTGTAAACTGTGTTTGATTGATAGTTTAAAGGGGGTCAGTGCCTTACCCCGACCTTCTAGCACTGTTTTCTCTACATCATCCAAGATCTCAGCTACTCTTAAATCATACTACTGTAAAATATATGTAATTGAAACAAACTTACATACAAAGAAAATTAGTGGCAAACCAACACAAAATAAATTATACTTTGACTGACTGTTTAACGTGAATGTACTGAAGGGGTCAATACACCCCCCTTTCGCTAAAATGACTCTCTGGCTATTTTTAGCTGTATGAAGAAAAGTAATTGTTAATAAAGTATGTTGACTTTTACCTGTTATTTAGGAGCATCAAGCTTTATCTGGATTTTAGCTGTTATTTAGGGGCATTGTCTTGAGGCATTGGGGGAATTAACTGGATTTTAGCTTCATGAGTGGATAATTGTAGCTGTTGTGTATGCCTGTAAATTAAGTGTTACTAAAGAATTACTTTGGGAAACTTTCTATGCATTTAATTGTTTAGAAATCTCAAAGTACTATTAACAGTAACTTAAAGGAGAGAAGAGGCTGGCAGAAATAGCTAGGCAAGAAAACTATACCCTCACTCCATGGGTCTGGACTTGGAACTCTCTTTTAATAAAATAAACTGAAGGTATTTTGGTTACATTTTGTACCCCAACGAAAGTATGAAAACCAGCAAGGGTGAGCAATTCCCGTACCCTTTTTATAACATTACTATGGTATGGTATGGGATTTGATGGTTTGGTATGGTGTGGTATTGTATTGTATGGTATGGTGTTGATATTGTATGGTATGGTATGACATGGTAGGGTATTGGGAGGTATGGTAGGGTAGAATATGGTATGTCATGTTATTGTATGGTATGTCATGTTATTGTATGGTATTTGGGTAAGATGTTAGGATAGGATGGTGGGGGTATTGGTATTGTGACTTTGGTATAGGATGTTATGGTTTTGGTGTGGTATGGTAGGGTATGGTATGGTGTTGATATTGTATTGTATGGTATAGCATGATAGGGTATTGGGAGGTATGGTGGGGTAGAATATGGTATTGGGAGGAATGGTAGGGTAGGGTATGGTAGGGTAATGGTATGGTATGGGATTTGATGGTTTGGTATGGTGTGGGTGTTGGGAGGTATGGTAGGGTGTTGATATTGTATGGTATGGTATGACATGGTAGGGTATTGGGAGGTATGGTAGGGTGGAATATGGTATTGGGAGGTATAGTAGGGTAGGGTATGGTATGTCATGTTATTGTATGGTATTTGGGTGGGGTGTTAGGATATGGTGCCTTTGGTGGGGGTATTGGTATTGTGGCTTTGGTATAGGATGTTATGGCTTTGGTGAGGTATGGTAGGGTAGGGTATGGTATGGTTTTGTATTGTATGGCATGGTATGATAGGGTATTGGGAGTTATAGTATGGTAGAATATGGTATTGGGAGGAGTGGCAGGGTAGGATATGGTGTGGTAATGGTATTACTTTCAAACCCCACCGTAATGGTGGAGTTAGATTTCTCCTATTAATTTGGTCTTACATTACCCCGTACCCCTTGATAAAATTACACGTGTAGATGGTCTATGGGATGGACCTATCTACACGCAGGGTCCGCTGATTATCAATTAAAACTAATGTGTAAAAAGAGACAGTAGGGTATTTTGTAAAGTTAAAAGGTACAGAGATTACACATTTTAGAGTTCAGATGTGACTTTTTGGTGTAATTAGTTGCTTTAAAAACTCTACGTTGAGGAATATTTGGAACTTTATACTTATGATAGCAGGATTATTTTGGAAAACCTCTACTAACAGTAACTTAAAGGAGAGAATACTAGCAGAACACTAGCAGAAATGGATAGGCAAGAAAGCTAACCTCAATGAAATAATTTTGAACGCTCGCGTTTCCACACCACGGTAAGCCTTTAGGCTAGGCCGTAGGAGCGTCGGCGCGTTCTTTTTGGTTACCCAGAGCTTCCCCTGGAGGCCTAACCTCTGGGGTGAGAGGCCCCGACCATCGCCTCTCACTGTGGTAGCCACTCCATAACAAAAATGCTACCTCCTTTTTATATTTTTTTGTATTCTCTGTCAATCCGTTCATTGTGTATGAGGAAGGCGGTCATTTACTTAGACAAAGTCCGTTCATTTTAACACCTTTAAACTCTACATTTACTAAGATAAACAGAGAATTTTTAGTAAAGTCATGGCCCCTCCACCGCCATGACTCGTGGAGACCTTCCAAAAACAAAATAGTTGTCTCCTCCGTTTATTTTTTTATTTTACTTTTTATACTTTTTTACAAGTCCCACCGTACGGACTGTTCCAATGAGTAGCCAGGGTGTTGGCCAGGCTCCTCAATGTACAAAGTCCTTCATTCACACCGGGTTGTTCGAAGGAGTAGCCGGGGTGTTAGCCCGGCGCCTCAATCTACTAAACCCTTCATCACACATTCAGGTTTACGGGGCTTTTCGTCACCCACGCCAGTGACCTTCATTCAGGTTTACGGGGCTTTTCGTCACCCACGCCAGTGACCTTCATTCACACACACACACACACACACACACACACACACACACATACAGTGGGAACTTGTGATTTTAAAGAAAAACTACATTTAAAGTGAACTTTCATCTTTCATATTTGTGTAAGTAAGGTAAAACTTCTCCGGTAACAGACTTCTTACTAATAGTCTTGCTTCAGGAGTACTTGACTTTAACATCAAAGAACATAATCCGGCTTCATTTATAAAAACCGTTGTTTTCTCAATCGGCCCAACGCCCTGTTTTTGGGCGTCGGAAAAACTTCCAACAGTTAATTTATCACTGCTATCTACATGTTTCCGAACTGCACTCCAGCCATTAACATGCTTTAGAGCAGTAGCTACGTCTCTAGCTTTAAACCACGGCTTTCCTTCACTATCAAACAGAACCAATACTGGTTTGTTATTGAATGTATAGAACTTGGCAGCCATGTCACAATTTACTCAATAGTACAGGCAAGAGCAGCACAAAACACGTCTGATCAGTATCACGACTTGAAGCAGAATGATGAACTGTACTAGTGACATTTGGTATATACAGGAGTAACATTGCTCCGTAAGGAAAGGTGCTACCTTTATCGAAGGTAGCAACATGGAATTGAGACAAGTGTTACTTCAAGACGTAAAACACCAGATAGTTTCTTAACGTTACAAAATATGTTTTCAAAGTGATCATCAAAGACTGTTGGTGTTAGATTCCCTAAAGGAAAGAATGGTATATTTCCTGAGATATCACCGTACTTTATTGATACTCCAATGTAGGTGTTTGATGAGGAGTTCTCCGTTATTTTATCTACTATGTACTCCGAAAACACTAAAGGCCATTCCGATACGTTTATTGGCCCAGTAAGAAAGAACTCATACTCTGAGGATTTAATGCGAAACTTTGAATTTTCATTTAACTTCCTTTTAGATATAAACTTCAAAAACACCCCTTGAATAGGGAGTGTATTATTTTCAGCAGACATTCTACAAGAAGAGACAAACAAGATAAAACAGTAACAGACACAGACACGTCCGTTCACTACCACGTCTCAGAACAGAATGAGTTAATAGAGCTGATGTTTAGAGGTATATACGCTCAGTACCCGTGTGAGTGACAGCTCCATTAAGCAACTCTTTGTTTTTTAAAGCCGAAAGGCAGGGTGTCGTGATCATCATTAAATCTTCTCTTGGGCCCTGTAATTTTAAACTTTTTAATTTCACTTACTGTAACGACTTCTCGTCTCTTTGTTCTCCTGATTCTGTTTTCTTCAATTTCTAAAATTTCAGCAGCTTCACTAAGGACCATCTTTTTTAACTGTTCAAAATTTAATGTTTCGGAAGTCTTCATGTTAAGGGTGAGGCCCTTGATTTTACATACAGTTTCTAGCTTTTGCTTTTTGGTTGACCAGACAAGGTATGCGTAGGTCTTTGGCCCCCCAGAAACAAACTCTAAGATATAAGAGCCGGGCCCGAACTCACTCGCCAATTCGTCCGTCATTTCCCCGAGGTAATCTCCCGTAGGGACCCTGTACAATCCTCCCCTGTATAGATAAATACACGAGTCCGTGTCATAGTAAAGGACTTGACCTCCAAGGGCATCTAAGTGTTCATACAGTTTAAGCCTGGCATGAGCAGTGGTGTAGGCCGCAATTACAACATTTACAGTCTTTAGAGCCTCACCGGCATCATTAACATTCTGCCAATTAACTAATAAAACCTCTTGGTTAATTACTTCAACAAACTTTACTTCCTTTCCTGGTTGAGTTAACGAATTGAATAATTCTTTAGAGTCCCTCACGATTTCAGTTTTTGTCATGTTTTCCCGTTGACCAAACTTGCCCCAGAATGAATTTAACATTAATTTAGCTACTGACCTGAGTCCTCCATTTTTAGCAATTTTGTCTTTCTCCATTTGAATACCCTCACGCTCAAAGAAATCAGAAACATACTTGTCTTTGTCCTCTTCGGTATTACACCATGCGGGATACCCTGAGGCTTCCTGCTTTACTTTCAAGAATTTATTAATAAAATCGGTAAAAAGTCCATCTTTCTCGTATGTGGCTACCTCGTACTCCCACAACTCGTACATGTCCAAGATCACATAGCCTTTTTCTACAGCTTTTCTAATTTCATCCATGGTCCATGTACCTACCATTGCCCTTTCCTCACTATCATGAAAACATTCCCTTTGGTTTAAAGTCTCACCGCAGGTTCTACACAAAACAAACATCAATTTATTATTCATTTTAGCGGGGAGTACGGGATGATACAAGTTGTAAGGAGGTAGAATTTTGCATTTCAACAAGCCCTCTACTTCAAGGCCTCTCTCTCGGCACTCATTTCCAACGTAAACAGTAGGATGACCAACGGGATACTTACAATATTTATTCACAAACGGATAAAGGGAGCAAACATCAACGTATTGGATTGATTCTCCCTCTTCACATTTACAATACGTTTTAGTATTACCCGTTCTGCCTCCAAAGAAGGAATCCCTAGGATTAAGCGGAAGTGTGTTTAGAATGGACAGTTGGTTCAAGTGATTTAGTTTTTTGTCCTTTTTCAAAGCTCTAAATTCACACTCCCACATCTCCACAACATCATAGTCGTTAAATTTTGCCATTTTGGATTTTGTTCTCTCGTAACGGAGATGCAAACTGTCTGAGGGATCCTCCGGCAGAGGTTCTTCTCTGCTATATTGATAACATTTTGGACACCCGTGCCAATAACACCCGTGAAACTCGTAAATTCGTTCCCCGTCAAACCCATCTACTTTTAGTCCATTAATTTTAGCTTCTCTGCCCCGGCCCGCATGTTGAATCTTTACTCCACGTTTCTCCTCCTCCCATGTTAACCACTGTAAAGCAACAGCTGACTGATTGTCTGCAAGTCGGTACCCTGATTTTGGTATTAGTCCAATAGTATTTTCTTTTAAGAAGTTACGGCGGAAGGCCAAGTTACATGCACTGGCGATTGTTATAGCCTCGAGAAAAGGATCTACGTTACACTCTTGAAGAAGTAAGGCTCTAAATTTAATACATGCCTGAGCTAAAATCTCCACGTCTGAAATACAGTACTCCAAGATTTCCTTCTTAAAATCAAACACGTAGTCTTCAGCGACTCGTTCGTCATACCATTCTTCAAAGGCCTTGTGTGGTTTCTCAAACATTGATTCCGGACAGTAGTATTTTTTGTCGGGCATAGGGCCTACATAATCTTGGTTCGCTAGAGTGTTGAAGAGATGGGGAAAGTAGCCCTTCTTTTTCTCGGGAGGCAGGTCAAAGGCGTTAGGGAGCGCAGCGAGAGCCATGGGGAAATAGCTCAGTGAGTCCACAAACCTTACGTTGGCTACTTCAATCAAAATAGCTTTAGTTCCCCGAGGAGTTATTTTTGGTGTAAATTTAGTTTCTTCCATAATATACTGTAGTATGAATTGGAAGTCAAAACCCTGCCCGTTGTGGGCAATTACACAGACATCTTTAAATTTTTTTCGAATTCCCATGATATAGTCCATGAAGTGTTTTACCGGTTCTTTTTCAAATACCCTTTGCCGTTCCGAGCAAGTTTCACACTCACCCCCATTAATACATTTAAAGCAGTACTGTTGTGATACACACAAGTTTACTTTATGAACTTTTTTATCAGGGTCAGAGGGGAGAGACTCATCCTGCCTTGTTTCCAAGTCAAAGAAAATAAACAAAAAATCACGGGCCTTCGGTGTTCTCCTATCTACCCTCATGAAACACTGATGTGCCGGGTCTTTGAACGCTTCGCAGGGTTTACAGTAAACTTCTCCGCATACATGAGCTGTCTTACGTCTTTTTGGATAAATCATTTTCTTACAGTCACGGCAGAGTTTTACAGTTTTACAAATTTGCCCTTGATGAGCTACTAAACACCGCTCATTTTTGAAGGAGCGGTTGCAAAAACGGCATGTGATGCCACCGTGTTCTAGTTTACAGGGCGGGGAGATGGTATGACAGGACGAGCATCTGTTAGAGCACCGATGCTCATGTCTGTTGCTGTAGGGGATATGACAGGCTTCACAAAAGAAATTGCAAACAAACGCAGCAGTTAAGTTTGTAATTACATTATAATGACCGTTGTGAAAAAGAAGGTTAATTTTTAATTTAGCGTCTTCATTACCTCCTTCAAAGTAAACATCCCGGCCTTTTTTGTCGTAGTTGTAGACGGTAATTTTGTATTTTTTAAGATGGGACTGGAATTTTTCAAGCTCAGGGATTCCTGCACCCTCCTCGGGCATTTCTACACGGGCTTTTGCTATGAGCTTAATAGCTCTGAAAGTTTGTCTTTTACCCTTGTCTTTTCGAATAGCGTAGATCTGAGGATCATTTTTCGCATACGCTTTGCCTACTACCAACGCTCTAGCCAAACATAAATTGTCTTTATTATTAATTACTACAATTCCCCGTCTCGCTTTAGATTCTTCATCAAAGGTATTGTAAAAGTCGGGTCTTGCCCTTCCTTTACCTACGGGGACGTTAATCCTCGTAACATCAACTCTAAACGTGTCACTAGAGGTTATAGATTGCGCATTGCTTTGAATTATGCCCCCGAAAATATCCCAGAGAACATCACCGCTAACTTTAGAGACCGGTCTCAATGATACGTAACCCGGTTCAGCACTTTTTAAATTTATAGACTGTAATTTAAACCCTAGATAATCAGTGGGTGCAACGTTGGCTTTGGATGTCTCTACAATTTGATTAAAACCTTTACGAATCCAATCAAACTCAGAGATACCTTTGGGAGGTTTAGTGAATTTGAAAACAGTGTTAGTCCCGTAAAGTCTAAAGTGACTAACGTAGGTTTCATCTTTACTAATTAAATCTACCGGGTTTTGAGGGTCCTTTTTAGAAACATCCATCCTTCAACACAGAATTAAATACTGAAAACAAGCTAAACTGTGCTAACGCTTAAAAGAGCAAGTACCCCAACCAGAGTCAAACTCACAAGGATATTACTGAATTACGAAGAAATAATAATAATCTGTGCAAGAGAACACTTACGCAAGAGCAGCACAAAACACGTCTGATCAGCGTCACGACTGGAATCAGACTGAAGAACTAGAGCTTGTTGTAAGAGATATATATAGAGAGTGGACCTGTTACTTTTTCACTGTTTGATCTACTGAAACTGATACTTTTGGAACTGTTACCTTGAAAACTGTGGGAATGGGAATGGGTAATGTTGGACCTGTTACTTTATTGGAACGGTTACTTTTTGAACTGTTACTTTGTGGCAGTCTTCATCGATATTAAATGAACAAGATATATGATGTAACTGTAACACTTGGAACTGATACTTTAAAGTCACCGATCAGGTTCTCTAAAAGAACAGGTACAGAGGATCTACAAAAGAGCACAGTACCTCTGTATTACTACGCAAGTCAGAAAAACACTAACACACAAACTACGCAAGTCAAACCAGAACTACAGGTTACCGAAAGTTAACTCTAATGAAGGTATCAAACACTACTCTAACCAAGAACAAGAATAGAAAGTTAGATTACTGTCACTCAACACATACAAACACAACACTACTGTTGACACAAGGATGTGAGGTTAGGAAAAGTGAGGTTATGTTAATCAATACATACAAAAACTGCTCCAACCAAAACTGCATAAAATAACAATAATAGAAATTGAGGTTGCTGAGGTGAATTTACTGTACAAAAGAACCAGGGCAAAAAATCAGGTTACTGGAGGTTATGTTAGTCAACACAACACTACTTTAGCCACGAGGAAGTGAGGGTATGTTTACTTTCCTTACTGTAAACTAATAAGCCAGATTAAATGGATACACCACACAGCATTACTCTAGCCAAGAAAATAAACACGCATACAACACAAAAAATAAAATAAAGTACACCATACACGGAAAATTAATATAACACAGTAAAGTTGGAGTGTAACGGGTGAGGTTAGAAAAAGTGAGGTTACGTCATATTAGGTTATGGTAAGAAAATGGTTGAGATTGAGGTTATGGTAATCAGCATATACAAGTACGTCACTACCAAGTAAAACAAAATGGTGAAGTTACTTAATAAAGAACAAGGACAGAAAGTGATATTACTGTCAGTCAACACATACAAGTACGACACAACTCTTGACACAAGGAAGTGGGATTACTGTTACCGGCATGTTAGTCAGCACATACAAACACTAATCTAGTCAAATCAAACAATTAAATACAACACACAAAACTACTCTTACAAGAAAATAAGGCTTTTGTGACTCTCAAAGGTTACTGTTATGTTAGTCAACACATACAAACACAACACTACCAAGTAAAACAAAAATGGTGAAGTTACTGTATAAAAGAACAAGGAGGTGAGGTTATGGTAACTCTCAAAGGTTACAGATGTAAGGTTATGTCAGTCAACAAATACAAGTACGACACAACTCTTGACACAAGAAACTGAGGTTACTGGGTGTGAGGTTATGTTAGTCAACACAACACTACTTTAGCCAGAACAAACAAGAAACTGATGTTATTGTACACTAGCAAGTCAGATAACCCTAAAATCACACGACACGCAAGATTACTATAATAAAAGTGAGGTTATGTTACACAGAATAAAACAAATTAAAAGTGAGGTTATGTAAAATACAAAGCAAAAAGTGAGGTTAGGAAAAGTGAAGCCGCTATGGGGAGCAAACGCTCAAGTTTTATCTTTGTAAAAAACGCAACGAACGGAGAGACACGTCCGATCGCAAAGCAAAGCAGAGAGCAGGGAGCAGGGAGCAAAGAGAGAGAGAGAAAATGCGCGGCAAGATAGCAGGTATTGTGGTGGGGGCTATGTCTCTTTCAATCACAGAGCCCACAGGTAACAACTAGTTACAACGAGTTTGCTGACAGAGACTATGTTGAGGATGTTGTGGTTAGATGTACAGAAGGCTAGATGATTAACAGCAGAAGGACACGAGGGTCAAATAATTACCACTGAAGGCTAGATGATTAACAACAGAAGGACGTGAATCAACATACCAGCCAGTCAGGTTACTTAAAATGTTACACCCACCAGCTGAGAGAACAGGAACTGTAGATAGATACGCAGAAGGGGGTGAAGGATGTGGAGGTTAGATGTACAGAGGGTTAGATGATTACCAACAGAAGGACACGAGGGTCAAATAATTACCATAGAAGGCTAGATGATTAACAACAGAAGGACACGAGGATCAATTAATTACCAAAAACTGTAGATAATTAAACACAGAGAGATGCAAAAGATAAATAATCAACCACAGAGGGTAGCAAAAGAGCCACAGAGGGAGGCAATTACACCCTAATTCCATTCCTCATAAGAGCCCATGTTATTCTATTCTCCGTAAGAGTCCATGTTAATCTATTCTCCATAAGAGTCCATGTTATTCTATTCTCCATAAGACCCTATGTTGGACCCCAAGCGCGCGGCATGACTACTGATTATACAACTTTATTTACTAACTTCTCTTTTACCATGCGACCTACGCCACCTTCTCAGTAAGTGTAGCTGATGATAACAATATTGACATCTCGTCGTAGAGTATTCCTATGACTAAAACATACTATCAAGTCTTTCAACTCAATTGCGGTTTTATCTGTAAGAACTTAGTGAGCAAACATTGCACATTGCTCTGTGAGCAAACATAGCACGTCTCAACTATTGTCAAGTAAGTTAAAACATGTTCTCATAAATCTTTGTTTCATTAGGCGTTATGAAAATTTATTTAATATAAAGTAAAAACAATAAATTTACCTTTCATTAATAATTGATCACAGGCTGTCCGTATTTCTAGTTTTATGCGTAATATAATAACTACAGATCAAACAAGTTAATACAATTTGTTTGTAATTAGAAGGTTAGCAGTTGTGTATAAATTATGTTAAATATGGGATACTATTATGGAATATGTTTAAAAAAGTCAATATCTAATATAAACCCGTGAAAAAACTATCAAATAATGTAATATTTTTACTAATTGCTATCTAGGATTTTGAAAAATGACTAATGTGTATAGTTCAGTAATAGTATAAAAGAAAAAGCTAAAACTTATAGACAGGCCAAGTACTTTCAGACTGAGAAGAAGTCTCCTGAAATATTGAGATTGAACCAGATCAAAGTTGGTCTCAAGGGACCTTGAAATAAATCAGGTATCACCTTGAGACGGCGCAATCTCAGAGACAAAACATGTCTTCAATAAATGGTTTGAGTCATTTTCTAACTTACCAATTAAATATATGAAATATTTACTATAATTTGTACTTGTTTGTTGTTTTATTATTTCAATTTTTAGTTATTTAATTCTAAGTTTTTATTATTTTATTTTACACCTGAAAATTTAGTTTTAAATTTTCAACAGTTGACATGATTTTAATTTATTTACAGGTATAAAACAAATCGTCTTTCTCTTAACTATTGCAAAGCATATCGTTGTTTTTTATTAGTTTATTCCATTCAAAATTTAATTTTAACTTTTATAATTATAAATTTTACACCCTAAACTATCAACTTAATTGACCGCTATTATAAAACTTGAAGTGAATTTTCTATGGAGAAAAAGTCATTTATAGCCAAATGACATTGTAATATTTATTTATTGCAACATTATTTACTATTAAGAAACTACATACAAAAACCCCTCCTAAGTAAATAAAAATTGTAATAATAAAGAACTTGCGCAAAGATTTAAATACGAGTTTGAAATTTGTTAAAAGTTACAGTGTTCTTATTTGTAGGTATTACAATGTCATTTAGCTATAAATGGTTTTTCATCTTTGGGAAATTCACTTTAACTTTTATAATAGCGGACAATTAAGTTGCCAACTGAGGGCGTGGGTTGCAGGGCTATCAACTAAGATCAGCCAATAGGAAACGTGCTAAATTATCAAAAGTGTCATACCAGCTGATCGGAATAACATTCGATTGATATGTCTCTATAGAAAAATGGCAACCGTGACAGTGTTCATCCATGTTATTGGCTACAGCCCATCTGTCAACTTAGTTGTCCGTTATTATAAAGATTTTTTTGATTCTCTATTTCACATTAATAACAGTTTATGTTTTGTATGGAACGTTCTCCCAAACTGAATTTTCGAAGAAGAGCCCCCACAGGAGCTATAATTACTACTGTCTCATCTTCTACTCAGCAAGAGGCCCTTATTTGTACCGCACGACATCATTAAGAATTCCCCAAGCCTTAAAAGTTATCTTTAGGTTAGTTACATGTACGATTACGCTTTAAAGGATGTCCTAATGGGAAAAACAAAGTATATATCCTGCACCTTTAACGATCATTTCATACAAATATTACTTCAGAAACTGTTTCAGTAGGGGTGATTTTAAAGATCTATTTCTAAACCCCTATTTTTCACTATCCAACATCTTGTACAACCTCAGCCGCATAGGTAGTTTGTGGTGTTGAAGATTCTATTGGATATTTTCTATATTTCTATCAAATAAAATATAAATTAGTTTGGCTTGCTTTTAGTTCCACAAAGTCTTAACCTTCTTCCCGGATGGTTACAGTATTGACTCAATAATTTACAGTAAATATCAAATGTAAAATTTGGATCGACTAAGTCGATTAAAATAAAAATATTCATAAACAAATGTACCATTTAATCATTAAACATAGTTAACAGACTGTTTTATACATTCAAAAGTTATATTTTATACTTTCATATACGCTTATGTATATATAAACTTATATATATATAATATATATATATATGTATATAATTTGTATGAAACTCTCAATTAAACGCTATATACTACATGCACCATGTATAATGCCTCACATGGCAGTGCTCCTAGTACAGTACATGCTGCAGCTTGTCGGCCTTACACTACACGGCTCACTATGGGCTTGTAATGCTCATGCCAGTATAACCATCCGTGACCGTAAGCCATACAGGCAGGCTATTATATCTCATATTAATATTAACCACAGCAGCAATTCATCACTGGAACATGCGATTGCTTGATTATTCACAATTTAATTAGTGCTTGCTGAACTAAGATAAACTTTAATATATTTGGCATGTATCGTAAATTTAAATTCATAGCGGAGTATACAATAATTAGAAAATTTCATTGACGGTTTTGTAAGCAATGATAAAACACGTCAATGACAGATCGGAGAATAGAATCTTCTCATATTTACAACATTATTTTACTGTAAGCAATAAATCTTTCACCACCGGAAGAAATGGTGGGGATTTCCCTCCACATTTCGGTGAAAATAATATAACGTTTTATTTATTTTAAATTAATAAACCCAACTTCATTATAATTTTTTTTGACATCGATCGGAAAGGTTTTCTCTTATTAGCAACCTCCATTTATTATTCTGAATTCGATGAATTTCAAATTTATCTGTATTTAATAGTAGGTTATTTTCGATAAATTATTATCAATAAAACCAGTTAATAGCTATTTTAATCGAGTTAACATGTGCTAACTTATAATTAACTGTAAAAAGATGAGAGGACTATTTTTACATGACAAATTACTGTATTGTTTTTATCCTTAAAAATGTGAAATATGATTCAATACCACAACTTCTACAAAGTTAGTTAACATAGTAATGACTATAAAAATAAAATAAAAATATACTAACAAAAAATAATTATAATTTCACGCTATCAGTAATATTAAGATTATAAATTATATACAGGCCAGAGTACATAGGATTAAGTGCGTATGTTTGAAGTTCGTTTATAAAGTCCCAGTAGCTCAATGGTTACTGGTTACATACTTAGCTCACGGGTTGAGAAATGTTCGCTTGTAAAAGTTATTATAGTGACTCAACCAGTTAATGTACCATACATTAGTTTAATTTTTTAATATGACCAAACGAACTTCCTCTTTCCAATAGCCTCTTTCATTATAAATATTTATTAAAACTAAGATTGCACAACTAACAAAAACAACCGAAGTTTACTTATTTTTTGGATGTGGACGAATATTTTTACATGACAAAAGATTTAACAAAATACAGTATTTCAAAATAAAAGCTATCATGGTAAATTTGTAAAGAACATTTTCTAGCATATTCATTTTACAAACATTCACCCTGGATCCTAGAATGTTCTACATTTTAAAATAGTTAATCTAATGTAAAATCACTAAGCTTTTATTTTGTGCATGTGTGTTCAGAGAGGTTGGCGGACAAAAACATAATTATTGCGGACATGAATAAGGTATGGTTTGTGGACTGGGGAAAAACGTTCAGGATGTTTTAGGAAGTGCAATATGACCTTGTCGTCAGGGGGGATGAATGCACATTACATAAACATGATAACATAACAAGGTTAAGGTCAACAATCTGGGCAAAGTTGGAGAAAAATACAAAAAAATAGCTAACAAAGATAATAAATGTTTTTGATGCAGTTTAGTTTAACTTAAACGAAATGATTAGTTTAAGGGTTATGCCCTTAAGACAATAAACAAAATGTTGAAAAATAAGGTAATCAGACTAAGTGTGCAATATGGCGAGTGGGGAGAATTTATATGCATAACAAATATGGTATTTTTCTAAATACCTAAATCAGGCAAAAGGTATTTTCACCACCAGTTATCAGTAGGATATGATCACGTATGTAAATTAAATTCATTCTGAACAAAAGCTTTTGAGCATACAGTAAAAAATATATTGTAGGTGGTAATACTATTTTACGAAATTCACAGCAGCTTTTCATAAAATTGGTTACTTTAAGTCTGAATTCTGTATAAGTAATGTTATTTTCAGGTTTTATTATAATAAGGATATTTTCCTCGAGTAATATCCTTGTAAAAGGAAATTCCTTTTTATATAGGAAATAAAAAGCTAAAAACCATCCTACAAGATATGTAAATTGCAAATACGATTAAGAAACTGCAATACGTTATAAGAACTGGCTCAACAGCAGTCAAGACGTGAAACACGTAACTGATGGAGATTAAAAGATGTACTAGGATCCCTTAGCAAGAGTTACAGCTCTGGCTCAAAAACTTATGTGATTTGTAGACGCAGCACGTCTTCAATATTACCCAACTTTTACTTGTTGTACATTTACATCATTCTTTGATATACAGAGAGCATTGTTTATGAAGCATCTTCGTATAAACTTTAGCCATCTACAATTCCCACATTGTACAGGGTGTTTATAAAACAAGTAAACAACTTTATATAACAATAAACTCATAACTACATAATTTATTTTGGTGTAGTTGGTATCTATGTATAAGAAAATACCTCACACTTTGTTTCATATACAGATGAATGTCGTTAACTATGTGTAAGTGGCAATGTTTAGTGTTTAGTAAGAAAATTACCCCTAATCTTTGAGAGAGAATTTTTTGCAATTAAGTCAAATGTTACGAATGCCTCCACAAAGCCCTGATTTTACTGCTTGTGAATTTACTTGTGACATTATTTTAAATTTTTTGTACCCCTCTCCCATAAACCCTCTTACGCGGCTATGGGAAAGAATAATAGCTGCAGTAGGGAATTTTGATCAGCCCAAACTTCAGAGAGTTTGGTCAGAACTTGGTTTTAGGATTGATCTCTGTCATGTGAAACAAGGTGCACATATTGAAGGGAAATAATATATTGAAAAAATTTGAGAATATGTGCTTTCAGAAAATGTAAGTTGTGTGTACCTTGTATTCAAACATAGTTATACTTGACTATCAAAGTTGTATACTTCTTTTATTAAACACCCTGTATATTACAAGTATTTTGACAGACCTCAAACGTTAATAAACTATACTATCTAACGACATTTGTTTGTTTGTTTGTTTGTTTATTGGGGGATTAGGAGACCCCAGCAAAGCCGGCTAGGCACGTCTCCCTTGGGATATTGTACAGCCACCGGAAAGAGGGAAAATATGGATGGGAAAGGTGGTAGGATGGGGTCAATCTGCCTCGCTCCAGAAAGGGAGAGAGATCCTTACCTAGCTCCCGGGCTCTGTGGGTGACAACACCCCAGGACGATTCGCCCTCTAACCCGACGTCCCCTAAGTCCACCAGACAGGGACCGCCATCGCACAGAGCCTCCAACCTCTCAGGTGTCGGGTGGCCCCAGGACGGTTCGTCCCCCAGCCCGGCAGACCGAAGACCGTCAGGTAAGGGCCCTTCCTCCCAGGCACCCGTCCCAGGCTGCAAGGAAGATCCACTACTCCCTCCAAGGACTTGGACTAGACTGGGTATCCAGGCTCAACTGGGAGTCAAGCCCCCAGAAGAGACAAGGAGGAACCAAGGAAGGGAAGTTGTCACACTGGATAGCCAAAAGACTTACCAATACTGTGACAGCTTCATTTTGCTGTACCCAATGTCGACCTCTGTACTAGTATAGACCAGTCAGAGAGCCGTCGAGGGCTAACGACATTTTATTGCCTACACTTTGTATCATAAAGGCATTTTAATTGGCTTCCAATATTTAATCTTTAATGAGTAATTAATGAGTTTGCTCTTTGTTAAGTGAAATATGCAGTTCTTAGGTAATTTAAAACTAATGCTCTTAACATCCACCATTTTGAAAAAATTTGAGTTTTTAATTATTACAGTAATGCCAGGACGGTCAACAAAAAAACGTAACCTTTACAGGCCTAATAACACGTGAAACTGCTAAAAATATACTCGTGCAGTCTGACGAGTATGACGAATTTACGAAGATATATCGTAGATATGTAATATAAAACTTTGCGACGGTTAGGTTATGCCGGTTTTAATATACCGTGACCGCTTTCACTATGTAATCTATGTTTTAAACATAACGAAAAGTAAAGTAACTTGTGTGTACTGCTAGTGTATTTTTCTTCGCATCTTAAAAATCCAAATGCTTTTAAAATGTTTCCATGGCAAAAATAAACAAATCAGTATCTAGAAAATAATGTTTAAACTTTATATACCCGTGAGCTTGGGGCATAACCCTATTGTAATTTAAAATAATATATGCCTAACTGAAACCAAATATATTAACGACCTTCATGTGAAATACTATCTCATTCGGTTCGGTAATTTTCAAGTTAGACTGAAACATTCATGACGACGGACTCCAGCTTCAGAATACTGTAAAGTTCAGGAGGGTGTAGCCCTGAAATATTTGCGGAACGAGATTTTTCTCATGTTTTACTCCGATATATTAGCTTTTGAAAAAAGCAACATATTATCATGCTGTCATGATCAAATAAATTCAATCTCCATAAGAATAAAATGGAAAATTTGACAACCAGTGAAGCAGTGTTCTATTTTAAAATCGGTATCATAACCTTTTGCTTTTTATATTTTAAACCTAACGGTTTAAGATCAGAAGTTTATAATTAGAGATGGATGAGTGGGTCGGTTGTTAGGGAAGTCGAGACCTAAACATCTGTGGAGCGGTGATAGGCATGTTTTATTATATGTACTCTATGTCATTACATCTGCCCATGCTATAATCTAATTAAATAAAAATCATGTAAACTAATTTAACATAAATTCCGCAGTACACTGTGTAAGGGTTATCAACATTAATAAATAAAACAGAAAATCAATTTGAAGCTGTATTTATGTATCAGAAAAAGCAAGCCAACTTTACATATCTGGCATAGAAAAATATTTAGTATGCTTGTTAATATAAATCAGGATCGTATATTAGGTGTAACCAAGGAAAATTGGATGGGTAAGAGTGATATATGGATCACAGGAGTTTTAAATCAGCGTTTGATTTAAGTCAAGGGGAGGATATCAGCGTGCCACAAAGAGAGGATTAATCAGTTAGTGGATCAGTAAATGCAGTCGGGCTGTAAATTACAATTTATCCCGTGCAAGAGTTTAGCTGTGTAATTTATCATGATTCAGATGTATAGTGGTTGGTTAATTTACGATACAAGATTAAACCTTATACTGTGGCTTATATTTCCTTGTTTTAAAAGTAAATAAATAAATATGCATGCTTTAAATCTAAAACTCAATACAAAAAGGGTCAAATGTGTATGAGCTGGTGAAATAATGGTAACTAATCCTTCTTATCCAATAATAAAAATATAATCCTACTAATCCTAATTTATAACTGCGTATAAAAACAATTGTGAATTTTGTCTTTATGCGCAGACTTAAAAATATCATATAACCTAGAAATATAAAACCGGGAAAGTTCTTAGGCAACTAGATGGGGAAGAACACAATATTAGCCTGATTCACTACTGCCATTATTTTCTATTAACAATTTCACTGTGGTACAAAAACAATATTGAAAATTTAATTTCAACTAATGACTAACTGTAAGTATTTATAATGGGATTAAAGCTTCTGTTTTATTTGAGTGTGTTGAATTTAACACGTTTTTGTATCTTCTTGTTGATTTATTTTCTCAGCTTGTAAACAATTAAAGAGTATCCCCATACACAAAACCCATATAGCCTCTACAAATCATTTATTATTATAAATCCAACCACATGATTGTTTGTTGGTGGATCCATAACACAGTACTTAATTGACAGGTCGAGCTGGAATTGTGTACAGACAAAGCATCTGTGTCATCTTTCCTCAAACTCAGGGCTTCGCCCCACAGGAAAATTAGTGTCCAATGTATATGTTATAAAGTAGTGGTTTTGAGGTAGCAAAGTTAGCAAAGCCATATTTATGGTGCTTACAGCTGTTTTTATCATTATAAAAACATTGCATTAAACGTTATCATTATATTTTATTATTTATAAGCTTAGAATAAAATCAGGGCTACGTGAAGGCCTATTGAATTTATTTACCTTTCTATTGCGTATTTATTTCATTTTCTTTGATGAGGTATGAGTTCCAAGAAACATAAACCATATAATGTAACTAAACTAATTAAATTTTGAATTAATTACCACTGATGCTAAACATTCACTTTGCAATCATACCAGTTACAATAGAACTGTTGTTCCCTGATACGTAGTGAAGCACAATAAGGCACAATGACGTGGCATTGTCTCACATTATCACATCAATGACAGAGCCGTCACATGCAGCGTTCCAGTAGCTAGTGACATGTTTTGTCTTAATTACCACTGATGCTAAACATTCACTTTGCAATCATACCAGTTACAATAGAACTGTTGTTCCCTGATACGTAGTGAAGCACAATAAGGTACAATGATGTGGCATTGTCTAACATTATCACATCAATGACAGAGCCGTCACATGCAGCGTCCCAGTAGCTAGTGACATGTTTTGTCTTAATTACCACTGATGCTAAACATTCACTTTGCAATAATACCAGTTACAATAGAACTGTTGTTCCCTGATACGTAGTGAAGCACAATAAGGCACAATGACGTGGCATTGTCTCACATTATCACATCAATGACAGAGCCGTCACATGCAGCGTCCCAGTAGCTAGTGACATGTTTTGTCTTAATTACCACTGATGCTAAACATTCACTTTGCAATAATACCAGTTACAATAGAACTGTTGTTCCCTGATACGTAGTGAAGCACAATAAGGTACAATGACGTGGCATTGTCTAACATTATCACATCAATGACAGAGCCGTCACATGCAGCGTTCCAGTAGCTAGTGACATGTTTTGTCTTAATTACCACTGATGCTAAACATTCACTTTGCAATCATACCAGTTACAATAGAACTGTTGTTCCCTGATACGTAGTGAAGCACAATAAGGCACAATGACGTGGCATTGTCTCACATTATCACATCAATGACAGAGCCGTCACATGCAGCGTCCCAGTAGCTAGTGACATTTTTTGTCTCCATTTACAATGTAACTTAGCTTGTCACTTGTGGTGGTTAATGTTCCGTATATATATCCCAACTTATTTTGCGTCTTAATATTATTTTGCTTACACAATAAGATATCCTAGTATTTTTTCTAATGTTATATCAGATGTTATTATCATCAATCTGGGAGGACAGGACAAATCTGTCTCAGTAAATTGATCACAAAATTGGATAGCGTAGAAATAATATTTTCCTTATTAACTCTATCGGGTGCTCAATAAATGGATGTTTGTTAGCGAAATTTTGAAAATAAAATAAAAATATAACGTTCAATAAAGCGTGATACTATGTATGGGAAAATATAGTTATTAAAACAATGTGTGATAAATGTGCCGTAATTTTAGTTATTGATACAAGATGCAAGACAAAACAAGTTTATACAATCATCACTGATACGTAAACAAGCTGGCATTTTAAAGTTATTTTTATCTTTGAAAATTGACTATTGATTTTGAATGGTATTTTTGGTAATTAAATGTAACAGAAGGGTTCCCAAAAATAACATTTCTAATTTGTATAGTTTTGTCTTAATGAATTCTCTACGAGCCGTTTATATATATAATATTTCAAAATATGTTCTTTCGTAACTATTATTTAAATAAGCTTAAACAGATATTATAAATATGAACCTTTAATATTCCATATTTTGGAAGCACTAAAGATAAGTTACAATTGTTGTTGTGCTTGTCCAAGGCACGCCATGTAGTTTGTGCTCTTGCGTCTATTATTACCCATAGATGGATAATACCAGTGGCTTACCTACATTTACAACAACAAAGTAACCAAACAATATAAGCAGGGCAAACAAACCCAATGCAGTGTAAATAACGAAATATTGCACAAACAACGAACTGAGACTTATACTAGATTACAATTGTGAGAGAATTTTCATTATGACCCCGTTGCATGTTTAAATAGTTAGATTTAATGCAATTTGGATTAAATATATGGTTTAGAATCAGCGGTTATGAAGGTTTTAGCGAATTTCCCCTATAGGGAAGAAGCTATTACCGTAGGTCTCATGGTAAGACTTAAGCCCGAGACCATGACAACTTTTCATTTTGAGGACCCAGATGCCAAAAACACCATTCGTTCAAATTTTTATATATGTATATATATATATATATATATATATTTATATATATATTTATATATATATTTATATATATATGTGTCCGTAAGCACGATAACTCTCGTAAAAAAGGTCCGATCTTAATGAAATTTGGTACAAATGTGTAAAGTACCATTTATTTGAACGAGTTCGAAAACCAGATGAATCGCACCATCCGAAGGGGGGTTTTTGGGGGGTTTTGTACCCCAAAAATGTGTTTTTTGGGGTTTTCACATGTAATTTTAATTTAAATCAAATTTTAATTTATACCATTAAATTCAGCTTAGAAAAACAAACAATTTGGTATTTTGATCATTGCTCTACGTCAATTGGTTACCGAGATATTGAAAGTGCTAAACACAGTACGTTGTCTAATGTTATTCTTATGGAGAAAAAGAAAAATTGTATATCTCGCTTATTTATGAACGTAAACTGGCAAAATTTGGTATATGGCTTTATTTGGTTGTGGTCTATTGATATTTGCACAAAAATCCATTTTTTGCCCGATAGTTCCCGTAGCAGCAAACCTGCATACTCAGCCCCATGTTATTCTTATGGAGAATAATTAACGTGTTATCTCCTTTAATTATGAACATAAATTAATAGAACTTGGTATGTTGCTTTACCTAGTTGAGTTATAATGATATTTGTATAAAAGCCCATTTTTAGTGTTCCTTATTTCAGCAAACCTGCATACTCAGCCGCCATGTTATTCTTATGGAGAATAATTAAAATGTCATAAATTGTTTATTTATGAATGTATATTGATGAAACTTGGTATGTGGCTTTATGTGGTATTAAGATAAATTAATATGCATTGGAAATTCGCTGAGTATGCAGGTTTGCTGCTACGGGGGTATTAAATAATACTATGGTTTTATTTATACTAGTGGCTTGAAGGGACCACTTCCCCTAACTTTGCACCTATATTCTGACTCGTGTGATATTTTTACTCTTTACATGCTGTGGAAAATAAAACAATTTTAGTAGGAAAATATGTTACTTCGTAAACAAAGTAACCACTTAATCACATGTTTTAATGTAAATAAATACCCCCCGTCGCAGCAAACCTGCGTACTCAGCGAATTTCCAATGCATTGATATGTTTCTCACTAGTACATAAAGCCACTCACCAATTTTGACAAAAATACATTCATAAATTAGTGATTTATTACATTTTATTTATTCCCCATAAGAATAACATTAGGACTGAGTACGCAGGTTTGCTGCAACGAGGAAGATAAGAAATGAGTTTTTATGCAATTATCAATATAACTGAACCAGGTGAAGCTACTTACCATGTTTTATTAATTTATGTTCATAATTAAGGGAGATATAAAACTTTACTTATTCTCCATAAGAATAACATTAGGGCTGAGTATGCAGGTTAGCTGCTACGGGGACAATCAACAAAACATTTATTTTTTGTGCAATTATCAATATACCAGTACAACATGAAGCCACATACCAAATTTCATCAATATACATTCATAAATAATCAAGATATCAAATTTTATTTATTCTCCATAAGGATAACATTGGACAACGTACTGTGTTTAGCACTTTGAATATCTCTGCAACGGTTTGACGTAGAATCACAATTTAAACACCAAAATGATTGTTTTGTGAAGCTGAAGTGATTGGTAAAAGAAAATGTGAAGTTTAAAGTAAAATTAACTGAGGAAAAGCCAAAAACTGTTTTCCCATAAGATTAACATGGGAGATTTTATGAGCATTTTTTTTGGATTTTTTCCGCAACCACTTAACCTAGGTTAATAATTCAAAATACCATATTATTTGTTTTTTTAAGCTCTATAACATGGTCTAAACCAAAATTAAGTGTTTTAAAAATTTAAGGGTAAAAAATGCAAAAAACTGATTTTTGGAAAATTTAAAACCCCCATAAACACCCCTTCCCATGGTCCGATTTTTCTGGTTTTCGAACTTAAAGTCATAAATGTCAGTTTACACATTTGAGCCAAATTTCATCGAAATCGGACGTTTTTTACTCAAGTTATCGCATTCACGGACACATATATAGATATATATATATATATATATAGATATATATATATAGATATATATATATACATATATATAAATTTGAACGAATAGTGTTTTGGACATCTGGGGACATCAAAACAAAAAGTTATCATGGTCTCGGGCTTAAGTCTTACCATGAGACCTACGGTAATAGCTTCTTCCCTATAGGGGAAATTCGCTAAAACAGACTTTTTAAAATCCTCATGCATTTTTTAGAGGGATGTTTTACGTTAGTGCTCGTTGGCTGGTAACCTTTTAGAAATACTGTTATTTGTCCCGAGACCCTGGAATCAAGAACTTTAATTTAAGCCCTTTCCCATCATCCTGCGATTTACCAAACTCCTAAAATTTTGAATTAAAAATTTCGCTTACAGAATTATGTATAAAGTTAATATAATACGTTAGTTATATAGTATAATATTTATCCATTTTTCACATACTTTCAAATACAATACCATCAAGTAAGTATTAATAATTTTGGTAACCTTTTTAACACTTGCTTCCAGTGTCCCGGAATCGAAACATTTCTCAACATTGAAACATGAGGTTTTCATGTTTAAATGTGTGAAAGGTAGCTTAAGTGTTGTAGAAATAGAATAAAAATAAATCTCAGATTCGTAACCATAACTGATAGATACGTACTATTTAGGAGTAATTACGGAATACATCTAAAAATGTGCAAGGAAAACTTTTCATACAAAACATTAAACAAGTCTTTACAATAGTTTACTGGAAATCTAAATCATACTTTGTCACTGAATACATTTACTATACTAGGACGTATAAGGAAGTAATATATTGCGTTTACAGATATTCAATCGCACTATGATAATAGAATTTTTGTACATGCAAGAAACAAAAACTACCTTTCTTTATGGTTCGAGGAACTATGACAAGTAGATTTTGTATATTAGTAAACTAAAATTGTATATCATAAATCCATAGCAACAATAATTTAAAATCATCGTCCAATATACGATGTTAGCGGGCAATATTCGGCCCACGGTATTATTGTGACATTTCAGTTGTTTTGTTGTCACCACTCGTTGAGTATTATATTTATAAAACAAGTCTGTGAATCAGTGAACGATTCGGTGTCCAATACGTTGGATTTGAAAATTTAACTAATACTGTTAATTAATTTAGCAGTTCTTTGAATTTGTTACACTAATGTTAATTTTGTATAACCTGCTAGGAGAAAAATTGTAGAAACTTTTGAATTTACACAAATGAAATATTCAGCTGCAATAGTAGGGGGCATTGGAGGGTTCAGAACCAGCAAAGGCGCGGTGAGGATGCGAGGATGCAAGGCCCCCCCCCCCCCGACCTTCCCCATAGCCAAGCTCCGACCCCCCCCCCGACCTTCCCCATAGCCAAGCTCCGACCCCCCCCCCCCGACCTTCCCCATAGCCAAGCTCCGACACCCCCCCCCCGGCCGCCAGCAGCACTTTTCGTGATGACCTTGAACATGAGGAAAAAACTTTCGAAAATTAATAATTAGCCTATTTATCCACCGATTCCCACGGGACTTTTTCCAGAGTGTAGGCCTATCCCCAGGGAAGCGAATGACGTAAGAACCCCATAGATCCACCATTAAACAAGGCCGCTATTAATTTATAACCGCGTTTTCCTTATGGGATCTCAGCTGTTTACCGACTGATTTTGACGAAACCTCACCACATGTCAGGCCGTGACCTAAGAAAACCATCGCTTAAAGAAAATTGAAAATCCACTGTTAAACGGACCCGCTATTAATTTTTAAATGTGTTTTCCTTATAGGATCTCGGCTGTTTACCGACCGATGTTGATGAAACTTCACCACATGTTGGGCAGCGGCTTAAGTAAACCATCGCTTAAAGAATATTGAAAATCCACTGTTAAACGGGCCCGCTATTAATTTTCAAACGTGTTTTCCTTATGGGATCTCAGCTGCTTGCCGACCGAATTCGATGCTACGCGCCGGCTTGACTAAACCAAACTGCGAGCAGCGTGTCGAGGCGCGCGCTAGGGTCTACGTGACCGCCCGGGGCTGTTTACTCATCAGCGACCTCCTAGAAGCTTTCAGAGTGTTGTGGACGTTATCTATCATTTTTTCTTTTTTATTCTTTAATATATTTATTTTATTCATAAAAGTTATGCTTAACCTACCCTCCATTTACTACAACCCTCGCATATATCGGGGGATTAGCTTCTCGAAGGAGCCAAACTATGACGTTCGACATGAGACGTGTGTCGCTATTGAACTCACGTCTCCCAGGTCAGCCCTAAGCTGTCGACATTTGTGTGGGGCTAACGGTCTATCCAACCAGAAGTCAATATATAATCTACCGAAGAAGCATCTCGTGTAATAATACACCGTTTGTAGAAACACCTCAGCGTCTATTGAATCTACTTCTGTTATTGTGGAATTGATGTGAAATGGCTTTGTTACGAGGTAGGGCCCGACTGGCTCTGTAACTATTGCAAACAAGTGGAACATGGTGTACCGCTTGTCAGTAATGCTAGAAGGAACTGGTGAGTAGGACCGAAGCTGTAAACAACTCGGTAGAAACCTCCATGACGTCATCCCTATGCCTACGTGATCAAGCGCCAGCCATGGTTTTTATGTTAAACAAGAAACCGCCAGTACTAATGACCTGTTTTCGAGAGAGAGAGTAAACGGCTTTAGCCGAGTAAACAGATTCAAGTAGTAAACAAGGGGCTGCCAGCCTCTGTTCAGTTCCTCACCCTTGTATTACTGGGCTCAAACTGACGATCAGATGAGGAAGAGGTCGCCAGGCCTCTGTACAATTCCTCACTCCTATATTACCGGGCTCAAACTGGTGATTGAGATGAGGAAGAGGTCGCCAGCCCTATGTGCAATTCCTCACCCTTGTATTACCGAGCTCAAACTGACGATCGAGATGAGGAATAGGTCGCCAGCCTTCTGTGCAATTCCTCACCCTTGTATTTACTGAGCTCTGGTAAACTGACGATCAGATGAGGAAGAGGTCGCCAGGCCTCTGTACAATTCCTCACTCCTATATTACCGGGCTCAAACTGGTGATTGAGATGAGGAAGAGGTCGCCAGGCCTCTGTACAATTCCTCACTCCTATATTACCGGGCTCAAACTGGTGATTGAGATGAGGAAGAGGTCGCCAGCCCTCTATGCAATTCCTCACCCTTGTATTACCGAGCTCAAACTGACGATCGAGATGAGGAAGAGGTCGCCAGCCCTCTGTGCAATTCCTCACCCTTGTATTTACTGGGCTCTGGTAAACTGGTGAATGAGATGAGGAAGAGGTTTCCAGTTCCTCACCTTCATGTATATTGAGGTAACTAATAGAACTTGTTTTTCCTGTTCACAGACCATCCATGCCCGTTGTGCTCCGTCGCCCTGGCGAGCCCCGAGGATCTTCACCACCACATGGAAGCGGTCCACGGTGCGATCCCGTCAGCTTCGACCTCCTCCTCCGCAACGCCACCTGTCAGAGACCCACGGCCCGAGTGCGACGCGTGCGGGCGGCGATTCGACCGCGAGGACCTGCTCCGGCGCCACGTGCAGCTGGTGCACGCCAACGGGGTCCGCTGTCCCGAGTGCGGCGCCCTTTTCCGCAGGGCCGCGTACCTCCAGCGGCACATGGCGAGCGCCCACCGCGGCATGAGGTTCGCGTGCGCCTACTGCGACCGAGGCTTCACCCGGCGCTACAACCGGGACCAGCACGAGGCCCACAACTGTCCCATCGTGAGGAACCTCGTTGTGGACGAGATGCCGCGCCTACCCGTCCTGTCACCCGAGCCCCGGCCCGGCCGCGAGCCTCGACCCAGCCACGAGCCCCAGCCTCGACCCAGCCACGAGCCCCAGCCTGGACCCAACCACGAGCCCCAGCCCGGACCCAGCCACGAGCCCCAGCCCGGACCCAGCCGCGAGCCTCGACCCAGCCGCGAGCCCCAACCTGGATCGAGCACGGCACCTGACGGGATGGTGGGTGGTGGCGGACTACCCACGTTCCGCACCATCCAACGAGGGTTCCGCGGACGCCTCCTGACCTTCGGTCTGTCCCGGCCCATGGAGGACTTCTTGACCGTGGAGGACGCGCTGGTGCTGCTGTTCGACAGCGTCCTGGAACTGCTGACCGACGTCAGGACCCGACACCCAAACATCAAGGTCAACATGTTCCTGGAGTGCGAATTCTCCAACGTTCACGGAGCCACCTGTCTGCGGGCCTTCAAGACGAAGAACGTGCCTCTCACCGCCGCGTCCAACTTGGAGGACTTCCTGTCGGCGTCCTTCCACAAGCTGGAGGAAGAGAAGGAGCAGTGCCTGCTAGTGGGCAGCGGGTGGAGCTATCTCCGGATACGCGACCTGGAGATCCGCGTCAACCTCTACACCCCGTTGGGAGAACGCGGAGCTCGGTTCGTCCAGCTTCCCAGGACCATCTGCGAGACGCGTGCCGTTATCAACGTGCAAAACGTCGATGACATGTGCTTCGCGTACGCCGTCCTGGCCAAGTTCGTCGCGCAACACCCGGAGAGGCCCACATCGTACACACCGGACGTCATGGCACGCTACGACTGGGTCGGCCTACGCTTCCCCGTGGCTGTGAAGGACATTAAGGTCTTCGAGAGGAGGAACGCCATCAGCGTTAATGTGTACGGGATCGAGCGCGCCATGGTGGGGAGACGCCCCGACGGATCGCCAAAGTTCCAGGACCGCGTGTTCCCGCTGAAGATCTGCAAGCGGGAGTTGGAGGATCACCGGGACTTGCTGTACGTGACCACCGGCGGGGACAGTCACTACGCCTACATCACAAACATGAGTAGGCTTGTGCGACACCAGCTGACGTCCCACGTCAACGCCATCCACGTGTGTAAGCGATGCTTCGCTCACTTTGACAACCAGCCCAACAAGCTGCAGCTGTCCGGTGCCGAGCGTCTGGAGGAGCATATGCGATACTGCACCGCCAAGGCCCCCCTCCGCTTGGACTTGCCGAAGAAGCAGCAAATCCGCTTCGCCCACCCCGAGTACACTCGGCGCGAGCGCTTTTGCGTCTACGCCGACTTTGAGTGTGCTCTACAGCCCGTCGCCGCTGACCCTGCGGAAGCGCCGCCCGGCACGAGGCCCCTGCAACTGCACGTCCCGTACGCCTTTGCCTACCAGATCGTGGACTCGCTCGGCTTGGAGGAGTTTGAGCCCCGCGTCTACTTCGGGGCAGACGCGTCCAAGATCTTCATGGAGAGGCTGAAGATGGACGTGTTGGCGCTGTGGGAGTTCCTATTCGGCATGAGAGCTCTGCACCCTTCTCTGACCCGGCAGGAGATGGACGAGTACCTGGCAGCGACTCACTGCTACCTCTGCGGGAAGGAGTTCACGGACCAGGACGTTAAGGTGCGGGACCACAATCACGCCCCACCCTACGAGTTCCGAGGAGCCGCCCACCGCTCGTGCAACCTCAGGTACCGGGAGCAGCGACACATCAACTGCTACTTCCACAACCTGTCCAACTACGACGCCCACTTCGTAGTGCGCGAGCTGGCCATCGACCCTGGCGACGTGGACGTGTTGGCCCACACGGAGGAGCGATACATCGCTTTTACCAAGCGATTCCACTTTGGTCAGCCCGGGGACAACCAACGTCAGAGCAGTTTCGCGGTGCGCTTCCTAGACACCTACAGGTTCCTGTCCATGAGCCTGGCCAACCTGGCGGCGGGACTCCCCACGGACAGGATGCGTGAGACGAGGAAGCGCTTCCCCGACGACCGGCTGTTCGACCTGGTGCGCAGGAAGGGCGTGTTCCCCTACGACTTCGTGACGTCCTACGACACACTGTACAGGACCAGGGAGTTGCCGCCCAAGGAGGCGTTCAGGAACTCCATGACCCTGGAGGACATCAAGGACGAGGAGTACGAGCACGCCCTCAACGTGTGGCGAGCCTTTGAGTGTCAGCACCTCAAGGACTACGCGGACAAGTATCTGCGATGCGACATCGCCCTGCTCACCGATGTCTTTGAGCAGTTCCGCGACACCTCGCTGGCAGAGTACGGGCTGGACCCCGCCCACTACTACACCCTGCCGTCCTACGCGTGGGACGTGATGCTCAAGACCTGCGGTGTGGAGCTGGACACGCTGCAGGACTTTGACATGTACCTGTTCGTGGAGCAGGGGATCCGAGGAGGCATCTCACAGGCCATCACCCGCTACGCCAAGGCCAACCACGACAGGTGCCCGGACTACCGCCCGGACGAGCCCACGCGCTTCCTCCTGTACCTGGACGCCAACAACCTCTACGGCTGGGCCATGTCCCAGCGCCTGCCGACCGGAGACTTCGAGTGGCTCAGCCGAGAGGAAATCCAGGCGTTGGACGTCGCGGCGCTGGACGCGGAGGCCGATCGAGGCTACATCTTGGAGGTGGACCTCCACTACCCCGCGCGCCTACACGACCTGCACAAGGACCTTCCCTACTGCTGCGAGACGAAGCGCCCGCCGACAGGGAAGTTCCCCAAACTGTTGACGACCCTGGACGACAAGACGCACTACATCTGTCACTACAGGGTCTTGCAGCAGGCGCTGCAAAACGGATTGGAGCTGGTCGCGGTGCATCGGGCGATCTCCTTTCGCCAGTCGCGGTGGTTGGAACCGTACATCCTGATGAACACGGAGCTGCGGAAGAGGGCCAGGACGAAGTTCGAACAGGACTTCTTCAAGCTCATGAACAACGCGGTCTTCGGCAAGACCATCGAGAATGTACGGAAGCGCCTCAACGTGAAGCTGGTGTGCACCCCGGAGAAGTTTTCCAAGTACGTCGCCAGATCCAACTTCCTGGACCGGACGTACTACACGGAGGACGTGGCCCTGGTGCATCTGTCCAAGGTCAACATCGTGTTGGACAAGCCCGTCTACGTAGGCATGACAGTCCTGGAGCTGAGCAAGTGGCTCATGTACGAGTTCCTGCGCAAGATGAAGGAACGCTACGGTGACCGCCTCACCGTGGACTACATGGACACGGACAGCTTCGTCTTTGACATCGTGTCCCAGGACGTCTACGCAGAGATGAAGGAACACCTGGACGATTTCGACACCAGCGGATATCCGAGGTCTCACCCCTGCTACAGCCCCGTCAACGCCAAGGTCATCGGAAAGTTTAAGGACGAGTGCAACGGCCTGTCCTTATTCGAGTACCTCGGCCTGCGGTCCAAGCTGTACTTTATGGACATCGAGGACGCGGCGACAGGCGGCAGCAAGGCTCTCAAGCGGGCCAAGGGGGTGGCGAAGGGCGTTGTCAAGAACGTCCTCACCCCCGACGACTACAGAGAGTGCCTGTTTGACGGGGTCCAAAAGCGCACCACCAACGTCCGCTTCCAGTCTCACTTGCACCGGGTCTACACCGTGGAAGTGGACAAGCTGAGCCTCAGCCCGACTGACGACAAGCGGTGTGTCCTCCCCGACGGCATCCACACTCTGCCGTGGGGACACAAGGACGTCCCGCCACTACCGCCAGCCAGGAGAGGAGATCGACGGATGGAGGTGGACGGTGAGGAGGAGGAGGAGCGCCAGGACGAAGACGAGGAAGAGGAATTCCCTGTTTAGTTTTAAATATTAATTTTAAGAAAAATTTGTAAATAGTATTTGTAAGAAAATATAATAGCTTTATGTACAGCACGAACCTGAGTTGTTTATTTCCTCCCCTTTGCTCACTCAAAAGCCGTTAGGCTTAAAGTGTGTGAGAAAGGCGTTATGGGCCGTTTGGCCCGAGCCGTGCAGCTTAAAAAGCCCCCGCCAACCGGGAGCGGTTGGCGGCGCGTGTCGGGGGACGGCCCTGAAGGAGTTGCCCAGGAAGGAGTTGCTAAGTGGTTTGCTGACGCTCAAGGTTGCACCCTCGAATTGCTCAGCGGTTTTCTGATGTCCGAGGGGTCTCGTGACGCGCCCTCTTTGGCGACCTTCACTGCCGCTTGGCGGGGGCTCAGCCAGTGACACGCGCCGCTGGTATATAAACCTGAGGTCCAGCCCCGCTGCCTCAGTTTTGCTAATTTTTTAAATTTAGTAAGGGCGGACCTCTTCCTGCTGAGGTTTGTATGAACGATCTCGGTTGTGAGGAACGATTGTTTCTTCGCTTCCTTCTAACACAGAGGTGGTGCTGACGATGATGAAGACGAAGTCCATCTCGCGACGTGAACGACTCCTCACAGTATGGACATTTCCAGGTCGCCAGCTTCGATGGTGTGGCGACTGACCGTTTCAGTGATGGTGCTGGCGGTGGTTGTTCAGGACTTCGTGGAGAAAAGTACATGGTGCTGTAGCCTTCCATCGCTTCCAACTCCTTCAACAACGTCTGGACTGATTCATCCACTTCAATTGCACTAGCCATGTTTGTGTTTACTTTGCAACATCACTAGACAAACTGAATGAAGGAAGCGATGACAATCACTTAAGTAACATAGCTACGTACCGTACAGTAGAAGGTGGTGAACAATTCTCGAAATCGCGGCAATTATCGCTAATGAGTAAACAGCCTGAGGTGGTTCACACTACAACTTATAAGACTACATATACTTACGTGTAACAGATCTCGGAGTATGGTGCGGTAAGGACTAGCACAGCACTGAAGTAGAACGTCTACGCACACTGAGCTTCAAACACAAACTGAATGAAGGAAGCGATGACAATCACTTAAGTAACATAGCTACGTACCGTACAGTAGAAGGCGGTGGACAATTCTCGAAATCGCGGCAATTATCGCTAATGAGTAAACAGCCTGGGGCAATCACGTAGGCACGGGGTGATGACGTAACCGCGGTCCACGACTTCACTACTTAAGGTAGGCCAATGCGTGCGTTAGGTTTACAGACGCAGGTTTAGGTTAGGTTTACAGACACAGGTTTAAGTTAGGTTTGAGGATGCATGAACGTCGCGACGCAGGTTTAAGTTAGGTTTGGGGATGCATGAACGTATCGCTGTTTACTCATTAGCGATAATTGCCGCGATTTCGAGAATTGTTCACCACCTTCTACTGTACGGTACGTAGCTATGTTACTTAAGTGATTGTCATCGCTTCCTTCATTCAGTTTGTCTAGTGATGTTGCAAAGTAAACACAAACATGGCTAGTGCAATTGAAGTGGATGAATCAGTCCAGACGTTGTTGAAGGAGTTGGAAGCGATGGAAGGCTACAGCACCATGTACTTTTCTCCACGAAGTCCTGAACAACCACCGCCAGCACCATCACTGAAACGGTCAGTCGCCACACCATCGAAGCTGGCGACCTGGAAATGTCCATACTGTGAGGAGTCGTTCACGTCGCGAGATGGACTTCGTCTTCATCATCGTCAGCACCACCTCTGTGTTAGAAGGAAGCGAAGAAACAATCGTTCCTCACAACCGAGATCGTTCATACAAACCTCAGCAGGAAGAGGTCCGCCCTTACTAAATTTAAAAAATTAGCAAAACTGAGGCAGCGGGGCTGGACCTCAGGTTTATATACCAGCGGCGCGTGTCACTGGCTGAGCCCCCGCCAAGCGGCAGTGAAGGTCGCCAAAGAGGGCGCGTCACGAGACCCCTCGGACATCAGAAAACCGCTGAGCAATTCGAGGGTGCAACCTTGAGCGTCAGCAAACCACTTAGCAACTCCTTCCTGGGCAACTCCTTCAGGGCCGTCCCCCGACACGCGCCGCCAACCGCTCCCGGTTGGCGGGGGCTTTTTAAGCTGCACGGCTCGGGCCAAACGGCCCATAACGCCTTTCTCACACACTTTAAGCCTAACGGCTTTTGAGTGAGCAAAGGGGAGGAAATAAACAACTCAGGTTCGTGCTGTACATAAAGCTATTATATTTTCTTACAAATACTATTTACAAATTTTTCTTAAAATTAATATTTAAAACTAAACAGGGAATTCCTCTTCCTCGTCTTCGTCCTGGCGCTCCTCCTCCTCCTCACCGTCCACCTCCATCCGTCGATCTCCTCTCCTGGCTGGCGGTAGTGGCGGGACGTCCTTGTGTCCCCACGGCAGAGTGTGGATGCCGTCGGGGAGGACACACCGCTTGTCGTCAGTCGGGCTGAGGCTCAGCTTGTCCACTTCCACGGTGTAGACCCGGTGCAAGTGAGACTGGAAGCGGACGTTGGTGGTGCGCTTTTGGACCCCGTCAAACAGGCACTCTCTGTAGTCGTCGGGGGTGAGGACGTTCTTGACAACGCCCTTCGCCACCCCCTTGGCCCGCTTGAGAGCCTTGCTGCCGCCTGTCGCCGCGTCCTCGATGTCCATAAAGTACAGCTTGGACCGCAGGCCGAGGTACTCGAATAAGGACAGGCCGTTGCACTCGTCCTTAAACTTTCCGATGACCTTGGCGTTGACGGGGCTGTAGCAGGGGTGAGACCTCGGATATCCGCTGGTGTCGAAATCGTCCAGGTGTTCCTTCATCTCTGCGTAGACGTCCTGGGACACGATGTCAAAGACGAAGCTGTCCGTGTCCATGTAGTCCACGGTGAGGCGGTCACCGTAGCGTTCCTTCATCTTGCGCAGGAACTCGTACATGAGCCACTTGCTCAGCTCCAGGACTGTCATGCCTACGTAGACGGGCTTGTCCAACACGATGTTGACCTTGGACAGATGCACCAGGGCCACGTCCTCCGTGTAGTACGTCCGGTCCAGGAAGTTGGATCTGGCGACGTACTTGGAAAACTTCTCCGGGGTGCACACCAGCTTCACGTTGAGGCGCTTCCGTACATTCTCGATGGTCTTGCCGAAGACCGCGTTGTTCATGAGCTTGAAGAAGTCCTGTTCGAACTTCGTCCTGGCCCTCTTCCGCAGCTCCGTGTTCATCAGGATGTACGGTTCCAACCACCGCGACTGGCGAAAGGAGATCGCCCGATGCACCGCGACCAGCTCCAATCCGTTTTGCAGCGCCTGCTGCAAGACCCTGTAGTGACAGATGTAGTGCGTCTTGTCGTCCAGGGTCGTCAACAGTTTGGGGAACTTCCCTGTCGGCGGGCGCTTCGTCTCGCAGCAGTAGGGAAGGTCCTTGTGCAGGTCGTGTAGGCGCGCGGGGTAGTGGAGGTCCACCTCCAAGATGTAGCCTCGATCGGCCTCCGCGTCCAGCGCCGCGACGTCCAACGCCTGGATTTCCTCTCGGCTGAGCCACTCGAAGTCTCCGGTCGGCAGGCGCTGGGACATGGCCCAGCCGTAGAGGTTGTTGGCGTCCAGGTACAGGAGGAAGCGCGTGGGCTCGTCCGGGCGGTAGTCCGGGCACCTGTCGTGGTTGGCCTTGGCGTAGCGGGTGATGGCCTGTGAGATGCCTCCTCGGATCCCCTGCTCCACGAACAGGTACATGTCAAAGTCCTGCAGCGTGTCCAGCTCCACACCGCAGGTCTTGAGCATCACGTCCCACGCGTAGGACGGCAGGGTGTAGTAGTGGGCGGGGTCCAGCCCGTACTCTGCCAGCGAGGTGTCGCGGAACTGCTCAAAGACATCGGTGAGCAGGGCGATGTCGCATCGCAGATACTTGTCCGCGTAGTCCTTGAGGTGCTGACACTCAAAGGCTCGCCACACGTTGAGGGCGTGCTCGTACTCCTCGTCCTTGATGTCCTCCAGGGTCATGGAGTTCCTGAACGCCTCCTTGGGCGGCAACTCCCTGGTCCTGTACAGTGTGTCGTAGGACGTCACGAAGTCGTAGGGGAACACGCCCTTCCTGCGCACCAGGTCGAACAGCCGGTCGTCGGGGAAGCGCTTCCTCGTCTCACGCATCCTGTCCGTGGGGAGTCCCGCCGCCAGGTTGGCCAGGCTCATGGACAGGAACCTGTAGGTGTCTAGGAAGCGCACCGCGAAACTGCTCTGACGTTGGTTGTCCCCGGGCTGACCAAAGTGGAATCGCTTGGTAAAAGCGATGTATCGCTCCTCCGTGTGGGCCAACACGTCCACGTCGCCAGGGTCGATGGCCAGCTCGCGCACTACGAAGTGGGCGTCGTAGTTGGACAGGTTGTGGAAGTAGCAGTTGATGTGTCGCTGCTCCCGGTACCTGAGGTTGCACGAGCGGTGGGCGGCTCCTCGGAACTCGTAGGGTGGGGCGTGATTGTGGTCCCGCACCTTAACGTCCTGGTCCGTGAACTCCTTCCCGCAGAGGTAGCAGTGAGTCGCTGCCAGGTACTCGTCCATCTCCTGCCGGGTCAGAGAAGGGTGCAGAGCTCTCATGCCGAATAGGAACTCCCACAGCGCCAACACGTCCATCTTCAGCCTCTCCATGAAGACCTTGGACGCGTCTGCCCCGAAGTAGACGCGGGGCTCAAACTCCTCCAAGCCGAGCGAGTCCACGATCTGGTAGGCAAAGGCGTACGGGACGTGCAGTTGCAGGGGCCTCGTGCCGGGCGGCGCTTCCGCAGGGTCAGCGGCGACGGGCTGTAGAGCACACTCAAAGTCGGCGTAGACGCAAAAGCGCTCGCGCCGAGTGTACTCGGGGTGGGCGAAGCGGATTTGCTGCTTCTTCGGCAAGTCCAAGCGGAGGGGGGCCTTGGCGGTGCAGTATCGCATATGCTCCTCCAGACGCTCGGCACCGGACAGCTGCAGCTTGTTGGGCTGGTTGTCAAAGTGAGCGAAGCATCGCTTACACACGTGGATGGCGTTGACGTGGGACGTCAGCTGGTGTCGCACAAGCCTACTCATGTTTGTGATGTAGGCGTAGTGACTGTCCCCGCCGGTGGTCACGTACAGCAAGTCCCGGTGATCCTCCAACTCCCGCTTGCAGATCTTCAGCGGGAACACGCGGTCCTGGAACTTTGGCGATCCGTCGGGGCGTCTCCCCACCATGGCGCGCTCGATCCCGTACACATTAACGCTGATGGCGTTCCTCCTCTCGAAGACCTTAATGTCCTTCACAGCCACGGGGAAGCGTAGGCCGACCCAGTCGTAGCGTGCCATGACGTCCGGTGTGTACGATGTGGGCCTCTCCGGGTGTTGCGCGACGAACTTGGCCAGGACGGCGTACGCGAAGCACATGTCATCGACGTTTTGCACGTTGATAACGGCACGCGTCTTGCAGATGGTCCTGGGAAGCTGGACGAACCGAGCTCCGCGTTCTCCCAACGGGGTGTAGAGGTTGACGCGGATCTCCAGGTCGCGTATCCGGAGATAGCTCCACCCGCTGCCCACTAGCAGGCACTGCTCCTTCTCTTCCTCCAGCTTGTGGAAGGACGCCGACAGGAAGTCCTCCAAGTTGGACGCGGCGGTGAGAGGCACGTTCTTCGTCTTGAAGGCCCGCAGACAGGTGGCTCCGTGAACGTTGGAGAATTCGCACTCCAGGAACATGTTGACCTTGATGTTTGGGTGTCGGGTCCTGACGTCGGTCAGCAGTTCCAGGACGCTGTCGAACAGCAGCACCAGCGCGTCCTCCACGGTCAAGAAGTCCTCCATGGGCCGGGACAGACCGAAGGTCAGGAGGCGTCCGCGGAACCCTCGTTGGATGGTGCGGAACGTGGGTAGTCCGCCACCACCCACCATCCCGTCAGGTGCCGTGCTCGATCCAGGTTGGGGCTCGCGGCTGGGTCGAGGCTCGCGGCTGGGTCCGGGCTGGGGCTCGTGGCTGGGTCCGGGCTGGGGCTCGTGGTTGGGTCCAGGCTGGGGCTCGTGGCTGGGTCGAGGCTGGGGCTCGTGGCTGGGTCGAGGCTCGCGGCCGGGCCGGGGCTCGGGTGACAGGACGGGTAGGCGCGGCATCTCGTCCACAACGAGGTTCCTCACGATGGGACAGTTGTGGGCCTCGTGCTGGTCCCGGTTGTAGCGCCGGGTGAAGCCTCGGTCGCAGTAGGCGCACGCGAACCTCATGCCGCGGTGGGCGCTCGCCATGTGCCGCTGGAGGTACGCGGCCCTGCGGAAAAGGGCGCCGCACTCGGGACAGCGGACCCCGTTGGCGTGCACCAGCTGCACGTGGCGCCGGAGCAGGTCCTCGCGGTCGAATCGCCGCCCGCACGCGTCGCACTCGGGCCGTGGGTCTCTGACAGGTGGCGTTGCGGAGGAGGAGGTCGAAGCTGACGGGATCGCACCGTGGACCGCTTCCATGTGGTGGTGAAGATCCTCGGGGCTCGCCAGGGCGACGGAGCACAACGGGCATGGATGGTCTGTGAACAGGAAAAACAAGTTCTATTAGTTACCTCAATATACATGAAGGTGAGGAACTGGAAACCTCTTCCTCATCTCATTCACCAGTTTACCAGAGCCCAGTAAATACAAGGGTGAGGAATTGCACAGAGGGCTGGCGACCTCTTCCTCATCTCGATCGTCAGTTTGAGCTCGGTAATACAAGGGTGAGGAATTGCATAGAGGGCTGGCGACCTCTTCCTCATCTCAATCACCAGTTTGAGCCCGGTAATATAGGAGTGAGGAATTGTACAGAGGCCTGGCGACCTCTTCCTCATCTCAATCACCAGTTTGAGCCCGGTAATATAGGAGTGAGGAATTGTACAGAGGCCTGGCGACCTCTTCCTCATCTGATCGTCAGTTTACCAGAGCTCAGTAAATACAAGGGTGAGGAATTGCACAGAAGGCTGGCGACCTATTCCTCATCTCGATCGTCAGTTTGAGCTCGGTAATACAAGGGTGAGGAATTGCACATAGGGCTGGCGACCTCTTCCTCATCTCAATCACCAGTTTGAGCCCGGTAATATAGGAGTGAGGAATTGTACAGAGGCCTGGCGACCTCTTCCTCATCTGATCGTCAGTTTGAGCCCAGTAATACAAGGGTGAGGAACTGAACAGAGGCTGGCAGCCCCTTGTTTACTACTTGAATCTGTTTACTCGGCTAAAGCCGTTTACTCTCTCTCTCGAAAACAGGTCATTAGTACTGGTGGTTTCTTGTTTAACATAAAAACCATGGCTGGCGCTTGATCACGTAGGCATAGGGATGACGTCATGGAGGTTTCTACCGAGTTGTTTACAGCTTCGGTCCTACTCACCAGTTCCTTCTAGCATTACTGACAAGCGGTACACCATGTTCCACTTGTTTGCAATAGTTACAGAGCCAGTCGGGCCCTACCTCGTAACAAAGCCATTTCACATCAATTCCACAATAACAGAAGTAGATTCAATAGACGCTGAGGTGTTTCTACAAACGGTGTATTATTACACGAGATGCTTCTTCGGTAGATTATATATTGACTTCTGGTTGGATAGACCGTTAGCCCCACACAAATGTCGACAGCTTAGGGCTGACCTGGGAGACGTGAGTTCAATAGCGACACACGTCTCATGTCGCAACGTCATAGTTTGGCTCCTTCGAGAAGCTAATCCCCCGATATATGCGAGGGTTGTAGTAAATGGAGGGTAGGTTAAGCATAACTTTTATGAATAAAATAAATATATTAAAGAATAAAAAAGAAAAAATGATAGATAACGTCCACAACACTCTGAAAGCTTCTAGGAGGTCGCTGATGAGTAAACAGCCCCGGGCGGTCACGTAGACCCTAGCGCGCGCCTCGACACGCTGCTCGCAGTTTGGTTTAGTCAAGCCGGCGCGTAGCATCGAATTCGGTCGGCAAGCAGCTGAGATCCCATAAGGAAAACACGTTTGAAAATTAATAGCGGGCCCGTTTAACAGTGGATTTTCAATATTCTTTAAGCGATGGTTTACTTAAGCCGCTGCCCAACATGTGGTGAAGTTTCATCAACATCGGTCGGTAAACAGCCGAGATCCTATAAGGAAAACACATTTAAAAATTAATAGCGGGTCCGTTTAACAGTGGATTTTCAATTTTCTTTAAGCGATGGTTTTCTTAGGTCACGGCCTGACATGTGGTGAGGTTTCGTCAAAATCAGTCGGTAAACAGCTGAGATCCCATAAGGAAAACGCGGTTATAAATTAATAGCGGCCTTGTTTAATGGTGGATCTATGGGGTTCTTACGTCATTCGCTTCCCTGGGGATAGGCCTACACTCTGGAAAAAGTCCCGTGAGAATCGGTGGATAAATAGGCTAATTATTAATTTTCGAAAGTTTTTTCCTCATGTTCAAGGTCATCACGAAAAGTGCTGCTGGCGGCCGGGGGGGGGTGTCGGAGCTTGGCTATGGGGAAGGTCGGGGGGGGGGGTCGGAGCTTGGCTATGGGGAAGGTCGGGGGGGGGTCGGAGCTTGGCTATGGGGAAGGTCGGGGGGGGGGCCTTGCATCCTCGCATCCTCACCGCGCCTTTGCTGGTTCTGAACCCTCCAATGCCCCCTACTTGCAATAATATTACACAAATACTCCCACATTGAAGTTGCAGTTTCTTAATATTTTGAAATAATATAATATGTTTTACAACCTTCAGTGATGGATTTGTATAAAAAATATTTTATTTGCTGTATAAGTTTGTCTTATTAGTTTGATATGAATCTACTACGTTTTTGAAGCATTGTTTTTGAAAATTTATATTATCTGGGTAATTTGGTGAAAATCCATGTGCAAGTAAAGTTGAAGGAATAGATAGGACAGGTAAGTTGAGGTTCTCGACGTCACAAATTTAGGTCGCCAAACATTTGTCTACATCACTATTTTATAGTAAATAATTTACTCTGAGTTTCTTCTTGGATGTGTTAGTGAGTCTTAAATGTAGGAGTAGTGGAGGGGGGCGGGGACTGACCTTGCGGTGGGAAATTTGTCACTATAAATTATAACAATTACACTCTTTTATTGAGTTAATGTACGGTTTACAATTGTTTAGTTATTGGCTTTAACCCATACGATATACAATGTAATTTCTATCACAAAATTTGCCCTTTTGAAGTTTTTTTTTTAATTAAACGAAAAGAAAAAAAACGTTTAGAAGTTAAATAAAAGCTGAACTACATTACGTATCAGTGTAATATATATACTACTGACTATTGTAATTAGTTGTTCAAACTGAAGTACCTCATCTATGACCTGAACCCCTCCAGTATTTCACATAATATAAGGACACTACAGATAAGAACATTGTAAATATAAAACAATCTCGCGTACCAAGAAAAATGAGGATACAGATCTTAGATAAAAATTTATGCACAGTAATATGTAAGCCTGAAGCTCGGGTATCCTAGGACCTGCTAATTAATCTTGAGTTAATTAACGTAAACGAAGCTTCTGTCCGAACAGCTTTGATGAGAACTCCCTTTAACAAAAGGCCATCTGGGGCAAAATACTAACGTCATCTCATCGTAGTTTACAGGGCTTAATGTAAGTATACAATGAATACAACTGCACTAATATTAATTTGTATACTTCTTTAAACAAAATTATTGAAAAAAATATTCAAAATTAACTTTGACTATTGAACGCACTCTAATCTCTAGGAGTAAACAAATTAAATATTATTTATGTGTGATGATTAACTACATTTGATATTTTCTAGTATTATAGCATCCTTAGAATCCATTTAGATACAAACATTTACACCTTAAATAGTACTTGAAAACAAGAATTGCATGTGCGCATTGGATGTTTATTAAAATATCATTTAACATACTCCCTGTATACAAATAGTTTATAGGGAAGTAATTATTGTTTAACTATGTGTTCTTTAACTTGATTTGTAAGGGAAAATTTTTTTTGTATTCTTTTAGTCCCAAAAAAGGGGTGGTGATCTTTGTCTGACTTTATGCCTAGAAGCGAAAAGACAAAAAATAAAAAAAATAAATAAATAAATAAATAAATACAAAATATAAATAATAAATAAAAAGTCTCAATTTCCGATACAATTTGGTATCGAAAATGGTTTTCAATCCCTAACAAAATGTCACCGACTTTTTTTATAAAAGAAAAAATAATTTTGCTTACAAGATTCCAAAATTCAGCGTATCGAATTTTGCACCAAACCATTAATCCATGACATTTTATAACTATTAAAAAGCTATCTAAGTAAATAAGTATTTGCATTAATGTTACATAGCAAATAATGGTTGTAGGGAAATTTTTAGTTTTTGACTTGTGGTAAATATTCTACTTCATACATAAGGATAGCCTATAAATTTAACATTTCACTCCTACTTACTCTTTGACATTAATGAAATTAGTGTAAGTTTAAGATAACGTAAACAATATTTAAAAAAAATATTGCTACTTATCCCTGGTGGGAGGAGAGGGGATATCTCCGTCAACCCATGTGTGTAGCAAATTACCCTTTTATGCCTCCAATAAAGCCATTTGGTTCAACATTTCAGAAAAAAATGTTTACAAGAAGGCACTTTATAAAAGTTACCGCTCATTGTATTCTATATAGAGTAAATAAGAAGCAACTAGTTTTAGAATTCTGCATGGGGTTTTATAGGCACGCTGTCGTAACTTATTGATTCTATGTGATTAAAGAGGGAGAAAGTTAGTGTCATTTCGTTGATACCGTTTATTTATTTGTTACTAGGGAATTTTTGCTAAGTAAAGTTGAATTCAGCGTCTAAAGCCAATTGCTGAGCAGTGGTCATACGTGAAAGCGGGTTTTGATGTTTAACATGTGAATAACATTTTAACGTAACAACTTTATAATCACATGAAAAGAGAACTGAATCAGAGAGATGGGAAAAGGGTTTGGTCTCCAAGCACTGTGGGGCTTAAGATTACATCGAAAACTGTACAAGGATTTAACTTTGTAATTGTTTGTAAGTTAGCTTGCGTTAAATTGATATATATTACACTTTTTATATGCTAGTCAGTTGTAAATAAAACATTTCAATATTTTAATATCATCATTATAATGTTTCAATCATTTTTATCAAACATTTTGAAGCTGATACTTTGCAATTAAATTCGTTATGAAATTAATAATATTTTTTCAAAAACATGTAGTTCGTTGTTGCCGGTGAATATGTTAACCTATGTAAGATAGGAGTGGTATGAATACATGATCAACTTGATTGGTGGATAGGTGATTAATCGTAACCGACAGTGTAATCGAGCAGTGTAATCGAGCAGTGTAATCGAGCAGTGTAATCAAGCAGTGTAATCGAGCAGTGTAATCGAGCAGTGTAATCGAGCAGTATAATCAAGCAGTGTAATCGAGCAGTGTAATCAAGCAGTGTAATCGAGCAGTGTAATCAAGCAGGTAATTGAGCAGTGTAATCTAGTAGTGTAATCGAGCAGTGTAATCGAGCAGTGTAATCGAGCAGTGTAATCGAACAGTGTAATCGAACAGTGTAATCAAGCAGGTAATTGAGCAGTGTAATCGAGCAGTGTAATCAAGCAGGTAATTGAGCAGTGTAATCTAGTAGTGTAATCGAGCAGTGTAATCAAGCAGTGTAATCGAGCCGTGTAATCAAGCAGGTAATTGAGCAGTGTAATCTAGTAGTGTAATCGAGCAGTGTAATCGAGCAGTGTAATCGACCAGTGTAATCGAACAGTGTAATCAAGCAGGTAATTGAGCAGTGTAATCGAGCAGTGTAATCGAGCAGTGTAATCGAACAGTGTAATCAAGCAGTGTAATCGAGCAGGTAATTGAGCAGTATAATCTAGTAGTGTAATCGAGCAGTGTAATCGAACAGTGTAATCAAGCAGGTAATTGAGCAGTGTAATCGAGCAGTGTAATCGAGCAGTGTAATCGAGCAGTGTAATCGAGCAGTGTAATCGAACAGTGTAATCAAGCAGGTAATCGAGCAGTGTAATCGAGCAGTGTAATCGAGCAGTGTAATCGAGCAGTGTAATCGAACAGTGTAATCGAACAGTGTAATCAAGCAGGTAATTGAGCAGTGTAATCGAGCAGTGTAATCGAACAGTGTAATCAAGCAGGTAATTGAGCAGTGTAATCTAGCAGTGTAATCAAGCAGTGTAATCGAGCAGGTAATTGAGCAGTGTAATCTAGCAGTGTAATCGAACAGTGTAATCAAGCAGGTAATTGAGCAGTGTAATCTAGTAGTGTAATCGAGCAGTGTAATCGAGCAGTGTAATCGAGCAGTGTAATCAAGCATGTAATTGAGCAGTGTAATCGAGCAGTGTAATCAAGCATGTAATTGAGCAGTGTAATCGAGCAGTGTAATCGAGCAGTGTAATCGAACAGTGTAATCAAGCATGTAATTGAGCAGTGTAATCTAGCAGTGTAATCGAGCAGTGTAATCGAGCAGTGTAATCGAGCAGTGTAATCGAGCAGTGTAATCGAGCAGTGTAATCGAGCAGTGTAATCGAGCAGTGTAATCGAACAGTGTAATCGAGCAGGTAATTGTGCAGTGTAATCGAGCAGTTTAATCGAGCAGTGTAATCAAGCAGTGTAATCGAGCAGTGTAATCAAGCAGGTAATTGAGCAGTGTAATCTAGTAGTGTAATCGAGCAGTATAATCGAGCAGTGTAATCGAGCAGTGTAATCGAACAGTGTAATCGAACAGTGTAATCAAGCAGGTAATTGAGCAGTGTAATCGAGCAGTGTAATCGAGCAGTGTAATCAAGCAGGTAATTGAGCAGTGTAATCTAGTAGTGTAATCGAGCAGTGTAATCGAGCAGTGTAATCGAACAGTGTAATCGAACAGTGTAACCAAGCAGGTAATTGAGCAGTGTAATCGAGCAGTGTAATCGAGCAGTGTAATCGAGCAGTGTAATCAAGCAGTGTAATCGAGCTGTGTAATCAAGCAGGTAATTGAGCAGTGTAATCTAGTAGTGTAATCGAGCAGTGTAATTGAGCAGTGTAATCGAACAGTGTAATCGAACAGTGTAATCAAGCAGGTAATTGAGCAGTGTAATCGAGCAGTGTAATCGAGCAGTGTAATCGAGCAGTGTAATCGAACAGTGTAATCAAGCAGGTAATTGAGCAGTGTAATCGAGCAGTGTAATCGAGCAGTGTAATCGAGCAGTGTAATCGAACAGTGTAATCAAGCATGTTATTGAGCAGTGTAATCGAGCAGTGTAATCGAGCAGTGTAATCGAACAGTGTAATCAAGCATGTAATTGAGCAGTGTAATCTAGCAGTGTAATCGAGCAGTGTAATCGAGCAGTGTAATCGAGCAGTGTAATCGAGCAGTGTAATCGAGCAGTGTAATCGAGCAGTGTAATCGAGCAGTGTAATCGAACAGTGTAATCGAGCAGTGTAATCAAGCAGGTAATTGAGCAGTGTAATCTAGTAGTGTAATCGAGCAGTTTAATCGAGCAGTGTAATCGAGCAGTGTAATCAAGCAGGTAATTGAGCAGTGTAATCTAGTAGTGTAATTGAGCAGTGTAATCGTGCAGTGTAATCGAGCAGTGTAATCGAACAGTGTAATCAAGCAAGTAATTGAGCAGTGTAATCGAGCAGTGTAATCGAGCAGTGTAATCGAGCAGTGTAATCGAGCAGTGTAATCGAGCAGTGTAATCAAGCAGGTAATTGAGCAGTGTAATCTAGTAGTGTAATCGAGCAGTGTAATCGAGCAGTGTAATCGAGCAGTGTAATCGAGCAGTGTAATCGAGCAGTGTAATCGAGCAGTGTAATCGAGCAGTGTAATCGAGCAGTGTAATCAAGCAGGTAATTGAGCAGTGTAATCTAGTAGTGTAATCGAGCAGTTTAATCGAGCAGTGTAATCAAGCAGTGTAATCAAGCAGTGTAATCGAGCAGTGTAATCGAGCAGTGTAATCGAGCAGTGTAATCGAGCAGTGTAATCAAGCAGGTAATTGAGCAGTGTAATCTAGTAGTGTAATCGAGCAGTGTAATCGAGCAGTGTAATCGAACAGTGAAATCGAACAGTGTAATCAAGCAGGTAATTGAGCAGTGTAATCGAGCAGTGTAATCGAGCAGTGTAATCAAGCAGGTAATTGAGCAGTGTAATCTAGTAGTGTAATCGAGCAGTGTAATCGAGCAGTGTAATCGAACAGTGAAATCGAACAGTGTAATCAAGCAGGTAATTGAGCAGTGTAATCGAGCAGTGTAATCGAGCAGTGTAATCAAGCAGTGTAATCGAACAGCTTAATCGAACAGTGTAATCGAACAGTGTAATAGAACAGTGTAATCAAGCAGGTAATTGAGCAGTGTAATCGAGCAGTGTAATCAAGCAGGTAATTGAGCAGTGTAATCTAGTAGTGTAATCGAGCAGTGTAATCGAGCAGTGTAATCGAACAGTGTAATCGAACAGTGTAATCAAGCAGGTAATTAAGCAGTGTAATCTAGTAGTGTAATCGAGCAGTGTAATCGAACAGTGTAATCAAGCAGGTAATTGAGCAGTGTAATCGAGCAGTGTAATCGAGCAGTGTAATCAAGCAGTGTAATCGAGCCGTGTAATCAAGCAGGTAATTGAGCAGTGTAATCTAGTAGTGTAATCGAGCAGTGTAATCGAGCAGTGTAATCGAACCGTGTAATCGAACAGTGTAATCAAGCAGGTAATTGAGCAGTGTAATCGAGCAGTGTAATCGAGCAGTGTAATCGAGCAGTGTAATCGAACAGTGTAATCAAGCAGGTAATTGAGCAGTGTAATCGAGCAGTGTAATCGAGCAGTGTAATCGAACAGTGTAATCAAGCAGGTAATTGAGCAGTGTAATCGAGCAGTGTAATCGAGCAGTGTAATCGAACAGTGTAATCAAGCAGGTAATTGAGCAGTGTAATCTAGCAGTGTAATCAAGCAGTGTAATCGAGCAGTGTAATCGAGCAGTGTAATCGATCAGGTACTCGAGCAGTGTAATCGAGCAGTGTAATCGAGCAGTGTAATCGAGCAGGTAATTGAGCAGTGTAATCTAGCAGTGTAATCGAACAGTGTAATCAAGCAGGTAATTGAGCAGTGTAATCTAGTAGTGTAATCGAGCAGTGTAATCGAGCAGTGTAATCGAGCAGTGTAATCGAACAGTGTAATCGAGCAGTGTAATCGAGCAGTGTAATCAAGCAGGTAATTGAGCAGTGTAATCTAGTAGTGTAATCGAGCAGTGTAATCGAGCAGTGTAATCGAGCAGTGTAATCAAGCAGTCTAATCGAGCAGTGTAATCGAGCAGTGTAATCAAGCAGTGTAATCAAGCAGTGTAATCGAGCAGTGTAATTGACATAGCAGGTATTACGAACCATAATGAACTGACGGATTTAAAGTTACACTGAGATCGTAGTAACTAACATCAGGTTTAAAACTATATACTTGGTTTAAAATAATTTGTCATTTTTATTTTAATTAAGAAGGAAGTAAAAATATTTTCCCGTTAATTAGATCTGTAAAACTATTTTTTGCTCCGGAGACCTCGATGCAACGTTCTCCCCAGGGAATTATGGAAATGTCCGGTTTTACTCAGTGGTGAGGGGGGTGGTTCTTGACAGAAAGTCATGGTGGCATAGGATAACCTAAAAGTAGTACTTCTTTGTCTTCTTTAAGTTTGCTCGGTGAAGTACGGGTCACCACCTTGTTGTAGTTCAGTAGATAAGGCAGGGCTCCAACAAGGAACAGGACTCCTGCTCCAAAAGAAAGTACCAACCAGGCTCCCACACTGTAAATCTATTTGGCTAAACCAGGCCTTTGGATTGAAATGGTAAACCTGCTTTAATATTCTAACTATAATGATTGAGCAAGATATAACTACTAATATTTATGTTACTCAATCTAGTTACTACGTCTGAACAAAAGTAACGAAATGTTAACTTCAAGCTTTTAAACTGATTATTTAATGTGCATAAAATTGTATGAAATTACCAAGAGTAATCAACACTTACAGTAAGTAAATTGCTTGGACAGAAAATTATTACATATAAATATTGAACATTGGAAGAGTTACAGGTCACTCGAGTACGTTCAGATAGCTTAATCAACTTTATTTTATGATCCGGAGTGCTCCAATTATTGTTCAAAATAAATCCAATAAGAAAACAAACAAATTCAAATACACCAATATACACAAATAACTACATCTACCTATACAATTAAATGCAAAACTACTAATATTGAGATGCGAGTATGTGCGTTTTCAAATGATCCAAAAAATTGAATATTAAACACGATTAAAATTGTACAGTTTTAGCTTGAGCTATATTTCTGTTATTTTAGGTATGAAACGTATTTCAAAATATATAAATTACTCAAAGAAATGTTTTAAGGAAAGAGGAGTAAATACCTAATTAAATCATAATGGTTACATGAAAAGTACGTTAATTTGTTTCATAGAAATAACGAGGTACTTCTTGGTGCTATAGTGATCATGTAGTTGATAGCTCTGCAGAGAACAATATGTATTGTGCCACTGACGAATTGACAGCTGCATTGATCACTTTGCACAACATTGGCGTCGCATTTATATCACTATTCACTTTAGTACCTAATAATGAAATAGGAACAGTATCCCTCTATAAAGTTACTATAAAAAACACTAAAACACCCTCAATTAATATATTACATAATGTTAGCCACAAATGAAATGTGCTTTGACAGGCATAAAAAGGTGCTTATATATAAATATTTCCTTCTTAATTTGCATATTTAAATGCAAAATGTTTTAGAGGTGTAATTTTGCAATGAGATTAAAATAAATCCCGAAAAAAAATTATTTTATATAATTCAAACAACTAATGTATATTTGTAATTTATAATTAAAAACTTCGAATCAGTAATGTAATTTTTATCATTTATAGACTCCTTACTGATTCAATGTTTTTAATTTTCAATTCATATATATCAGTAAGAAGAGGGTCTTAAAAAAGGAATATATTTTCTATCACCTATATTTAATAAAAACAAGCTAGATTTAACAATATATATTGTATACATTTATAATGTATCATAAGTAAAATGATGAATTTTTATCCAAATTCAAATAATTTTATTCCAAAATTAAAAATGTAAAACAATACAAACATTATTATTAATTTGCAAGGAAGTAATTCCCACAAAAACTTCACGTCTTTGGGAAGTGTGATTGGTATACGTACAGACACGTCCTGGCTAGCTGAAACAAATATTAAATATTCACTATAAGGAACCAAACCTTTTAATATCTTTAATATATTTTTCATTGCAATATTCTCCCATATTATAAACTATTAGAATATTAAAATTGATGGTAGTGGAATGATTTTATTTATGCTTATTATATTATTTCGTATTAAAATACAAAATTATATTTGTTTTTTTATTTTAACTTACAAAGTCTGTACATTAACGAATACAATTGTTAAACAGAATACTCAATTATCATAGGATTTTACAACTTGCTGAAGTATTTTAAGAAATAATCTCATATAAACATCAAGGGGCTTTTAAGTAAGTATTAAAACAAAGAACAACAGTTTGCAGCCCTTCTATACGCAAGGGGTAAGGAAGAGTAGGTAGATTAATAAATGTTAGATAGTGTAAACTTAGTTACTTAATAACTTAACTTGTTACTTTAAACTTTCAACATTAAATAATAAATTATCGCTAATGAAGTAATAAGGAGTGCTACATTTATAACTAAAAAACAATCACACCGATTAATATCTACTATTTCTATTAAAAAAATAAAAATTATAAGTATTAGCTATTTTTTCTAACATAACTGATAATTCTTAAATATATATTTAACGCCTAATACTACAAATAATCTTTGTATAACATATGTATTTACAATTTATTTTAAGCTTTAAACATAAAAATCACACGCAATAAAATACAACAAACAAAGGTTAACTCAAATTATTTCAAGACAAGTCCAAGCAATACCACACCTATAATTTCGAGGTTTAGGTTAACGTTCCATATATTACTGTTCGATAAAATCTCCTAAATTTAATTTGATTGCCCGTGTGAATAATAGCTTCAACCGTTAATGATCTGTTGGTCTGTATCTCAACCACATCCCGTCGGTGGATTCGATTGTGATAAATATGTTTCTAACTCTATTCCTTATAATTTACTTAAACTAAAAAGTAAAGCTAACATTTTTTTACTTATTTTTGTAACAATGCTAAATGAGTAAAAACTCAATAAAAGTTCTAAAACTAATTAAAAGCTAAATATAACGGCATAGATAATATATGGTATTGATACAAAATGATTGTGAATACTAATACCGTTAAAAATTTAATTTAATTTAAAGTATTTTCTGTATTTTTATTTAATATAAGATGCAAATCCAGTTGCTAATATGAGAACATATTTTTTATTTGGGATTAGCCAACTTGTATGGGGTCTTATTAGTTTATGTTGTGATGCAATTCCAAAAGCTCTCTTAAAATCACTGTTTTTTCCTGTTGAATATTCAATTCAGTTGATAAATATTCTTCCTTATAATAACTTTCATCTGAAAACCCAGTCAGTGTTTAGTGATCTAAAGGTGGATGCTTTCCAAAACCCCGGAAGACCGTTAGATGTCAAGGGCCATAATATAACGCAAGACTTAATAATTTTCAGGCAATCTCATCACAAAAATCTACTTATTTTACTTAAAAAAACTGGGGTGGGAATATTATTTACATTTTGACACAAACTAGTTATTACGCGTACATAATAAAAACATACACAATAAAACATAAAAAAAACAATAAAAACAAAACATAAAAATATTTAAGAAGAATACTTTAGAAAAACGGGTTACATTTTTCATTCAGGAGTAATTAGAATAAACATTGGGATGAGGCAAACAAACACCCTCAAGGTAAACATCAAAAACTTCAAACGTATCAAATTTTAATACTTCAGGGAGGAGTTTGTGGAGTGTTTGTATATCGTATATCAGTGCATCGATGGATTTTTTTTTAAATCTAAACTTAATAAACTGTGTTACGTAATCTTTAAAATTATCTTAATTATCTTTTAAATCTTAACACTTGTAAACTCTATAAATATGTATACTGACATAATATATTTGATTATTGTACAATATTTAAAATCTAGAAAAATAATTTAAATATAATAATTGAAATCCACTCCAATACATAAACATATTGTTATTCAATTGCTGGATATCACTAATTGCAATAAACCTGCTTACAATTAGATAACAACTTGTGATGACTTCAAGTTTACCTCAATTCGTACTTGATTATTGAAACCAAATTTATAGTTGAAATATCTTTGAAAAACAACAAAACAATGCTTACATAAGAGATATCTACAAGTCAAGTACGTTATATGTTTATCAGAATCATTTTTTTAGCTCTATTCTCTTTTGAATAAAAGTTGTTGTTTATTAAACCAAGAATCAAACAATACCATTAGCATATTTTTCATGGACAGCTTATCTTTGTTATTGAAATAGTTGTTTTTTGTTTTTTTTTATTACATCGGGTAAGTTTCTGTTTGTTTTTCTGTTGGTAGGTATAGCTAAAGATGACTTATTCTATACCTACACAATCCATGAAGATTACAAATATCTTTGGCTGACACATTAAAAATCAGGAATCTTTTCAAGTATTAGTTTCAGTTCATTAACCTAGTGTTAATAATGGATATTTTATTTAATAGTAAATGTATTAATATAAGAAAAACGGGTTACATTGTTCATTCAGGAGTAATTTGAAATATAAGAACCAAAAAAGATTACCATTGGATATTATAGATATATTTTGCATAGTACATATATTTTGACAAACGAAATATACGGCTTGACAAAACACATACATGAGTAGTGGTGAAATGATGGTTTTGCATCACTTCCGGCGCTTTTTTCCCATGTTATTCTTATGGGGATCAGTTTTTGCACCGACGCCCGATCCTACCCTACACAAATTTTCTTTTTGGCCCCTGCCTTATTTTCCCCCATTTAAAATTTGCATTAATTTTAATACATCCTTTGCAGAAATCCACGAGTTCAAAAATAACTCCACACTAAATAAACAACACATGTAAACAACTTAGAAGTTATTGTATAGTAGAGGAGAATTACCGGTTTAACCCCAGAATCGGCGCTTTTTCCCCATGTTATTCTTATGGGGAGCTGTTTTTGAGCCGACGCCAGCTCCCGCCTATAGAGCTCCCGCCCGCTGGTCTATATTAAATATACTCTTGCCTATATTAAATATATTGTCCCCATCCCCATCCCTCCTCTATATTTTTAAAAATTAATTTTCAAATTCTAAAAAACTATCTTTGGTGTTTACTGTCCGATTTGTCTGCAATTTGGATATGTTATTGTCCTAGGCAAGTGTTTTAATAAATTTCACTTACATTTCCCAAATTCAACATTTCCAAATGTGTATTAATACCTAAAATGTGTATGTAAAAAATAATATTGCACCACCAAATTGGAAATTTTTTTAATTTTTGCAGTAATTAAACCGCAAAAATGTCTTATTTTAGAGTTAAAAAATATGTTTTTATTATTTAAAAAAAGATATAATTTTAAAATTTTCAACCAAGGATATATATAGAAGCCCCAAAACCACCACCCTCATTCCAACAAAAAATGTTGACCTGTGCACAATGCTCCACGTCTTACTCCAACAGAAGCAATTTATTACGCCATTATCGACTTGTTCACAAAGTTATTCCTAAAATTTGTAAAATATGTCATCAAATATTTGACAATAGCAATTTTAAAATGCATATGCTAGAGAACCACAATACTTGTAATGTGTGTAAGAGAGTCATCACCCGGAACAAACCCCGCCACTACCTACGATGTGACAAGCGACCCTATAATGTGTTTAAGTTTTACGGCGAGTCCGCGGATATATTAGACACTCTCCAATCTTGTCCTCTACCCATCAAATGGATTCTTATTAGGAGAGTAAAATTCATCAAACACTCAGCGGACAATAATGGTGATTTAATCATTGACAAAGAATGTATTGCTGATTTTCGAAGTTTAACTAATTTATCAATTGAGAAAGCACAGCTAAAGACTCAAATTGAAAATTCACTTTTAAAAATCGATACCTCCATGCACAAGTATCAAGCTCAAGGCAGCGGATGGATATATGACCGCACCAAATACTGGCAGTTGCATGTTTACAAATATAAACCCCTAACTCCCAAATCATACATCCCCACGCCAGAAAATATAAAATCAAAACATTCTGTTTTAAATATTAAAAATAGTGATAATAAATGTTTCACCTGGAGTGTTTTAGCAAGCCTGAATCCAAGGAATCGTAAAGAAAATGCAAATCGAGTAGTTCACTACGAACCCTATGAGGGCCAGTTAAATATGACAAATATAAAATATCCAGTAAAAATATCTGACATTGATAAATTTGAAAAACAAAATAACATAAGTGTTAATGTATATGGAATTGAAGGAAAAACAATATATCCACTGAGAACAACTAAACTAAACGGCAATACTCACGTCAATCTGCTGCTTCTAAAACACGGTCAGAAATCACATTACTGTTTAATTCGTGATTTTGACAAGTTAATGTTTAATTCTACAAAACACGCCAATAAGAAATATTTTTGCAAGTTCTGTTTGCAACATTTTGGCACCAAAGATAAATTGGAACGTCACATAACATATTGTAAACCCTTTGATGCCCAAAGAGTACAAATGTCTAAAAAAGATACACTACAATTTACGAATTACAAATATCAACTTAAAGCTCCCTTTGTGATTTATGCAGATTTCGAATGTTTTATAAACTGCGGCAAACACACGCCTTCTGGATTTGCTTATGTTGTGGTGAGAGACTCTAAAATTATTTACGAAGAGTTGTACAGCGGTGAAAACGTGATGGATGTATTTTTTGAAAAGTTATTTAAAACCTATGACTTTATTAAAAGTCAGATGGAAGTATATGTTCCCCTTGTAATGACTCCAGAGCAAGAGGCATCCTTCAAAAACTCTAAATACTGCCACATATGCCAACAGCTGTTACTGGGTGATAAAGTGCGCGACCATTGCCATCTAACAGGCAAATTCCGAGGACCCTCCCACAACGCTTGCAATTTAAACTATAAAGTAACCAAGAAAATTCCAATATTCTTCCACAACCTTAAAAACTATGATGGTCATTTAATAATGCAACACTTGGGAAAACTCAATCGCAAATTGAATTGCATAGCCAAGGACATGGAAAAATATATATCGTTCTCTGTTGATGATTTGGTATTTTTGGATTCCTACAACTTTCTGTCTCTTCCCTTAAGCAAATTAGCTTCCAATTTAAATACATTTAGATTTATAGACAATCCACTACTACAACGCAAGGGCGAATTTCCATACGAATACATGACAGGACCAGAAAAGTTTTTAGAGACCCTACCACCCATAGAGGCATTTTACAGCAGCCTAACTAAAGAATGTATATCTCCTGCGCAATATGAACATGCTAAAAACGTATGGAATCATTTTAATATAAAGAATTTAAAAGAATATCACGATTTATACCTTAAAACAGATGTGTTGTTATTGGCTGATGTGTTTGAGACATTTAGGGACTTGAGTTTAAAGGATTATAAACTCGACCCTGTCCACATGTACTCACTGCCTGGACTAACATGGGAGGCGTGTCTTAGAATGACCGGCATAAAATTACAGTTATTTAGTGACACTGACATGCATTTGTTTATAGAACACGCCATTAGAGGTGGTGTAAGCATGATTTCCACGCGCTATGCTAAAGCCAACAATAAGTACATGGGCGAACATTATGACCCAAATCAAGAAAGCACCTATCTTGTATACTTAGACTGCAACTCGCTATACTCTACAGCAATGTGCGAGTCGTTGCCCGTTGATGGCTTTAGATGGACAAACGAGAAAGATTATAAATCCAATAAAAATGAAAACTTTGGATTTATTTTGGAAGTTGATTTAAAATACGATAAAAGTTTACACGACTTGCATAATGACTACCCGCTCGCACCAGAAAAAATGAATGGAAAATTAATACCAAACTTAAATGACAAAACCAAATATATTCTACATTATAAAGCACTAAAAAAATACGAAGAACTGGGTTTGGTAGTTACAAAATACCACAGAATCTTAAAATTCAGACAATCAAAATGGCTCGCACCCTATATTAATTTTAATATTGAAAAGCGACAAAAAGCTGAACATGATTTTGAAAAAGACTTTTACAAACTGTTAAATAACAGTCTCTTTGGTCGAACAATTATGAACCAACGCAAGTTTCGTGATATACATCTTGTAGACGAGTCTAAGTTAACAAAGTATGTTACAAAGCCAAGATTTGACTGCAGCAAAATGTTCGATAACAACTTGCATGCTGTGCATTTAAATAAATTAATTGTAAAGTTTGATAAACCAATATATTTAGGAATGACCATTTTGGATATCAGCAAAGTAATCATGTATGATTTCCACTATAATTATATGTCAAAATTTAAGAATAAAAAGTTCTTAATGACAGACACGGACAGCCTTCTTTATTCTATAGTAACAGAGGACTTTTACAAGGAAATACAAAGCGACTTGGACCGTTTTGACACCTCTGCATACAGTAAAGACCATTTCTTATACTCTGATAAAAACAAAAAAGTTGCGGGCAAGTTTAAAGATGAATTAAATGGTCAAATTATGTATGAATATTGTGGTTTAAGGCCAAAATTATACTCTTTCATTCCTCTACAGTGGTTATACGAAAAAGAAAAGCAGCTAGAGGTTAAGAAGGCAAAAGGAGCTGACGGCGCTACAGTTAAACATCTCTTAAGACACCAACACTACTTACACTGTCTTGCAACCGGAGAAGATTACTACGAGAATGTTACAAGAATTAAATCCACAAACCACCATCTGCAAACATTAACGATGAACAAAAAGGTACTCTCTTTTGATGACGACAAGAGGTTTATTGTGGATGGCATCAACACCCTTGCCCTTGGTCACTATAAAATTGGTCAAACATAAATCTGTATTTGCCATTATTCTTTGGCCTTTCCTTGTCTATTACAATAAAGCCATATTTAGACCTATCCCAGCACTGATGGCAGAGATTTCTAAATTGGTTAAATGAAAAATCATTTCCCACATGATTGTTATACACATGTTTTAAATTTAAATCGTCTTGTTTAAATAATATTAGGAAATTAACATTGTCACGTAAATGTTTGTTTACTTTACTGTAAGATTGACACAAGTAAAAACTGCTAATATTTTTGTGTCTGCCCATTGAGAAAAATTGTGTGATATTTGGACTATTTATGTCGTCAAATACAACTATTGAGTGTGATTCTACATCATTTGGTGTGATTTCACAGTTTGAATGTGTGTGTAATTTAACTTCATCACACAGACGGAATATTTCAATTATTTTTTTATATTTTTCTTGTTCTAAAGATTTGGATATTATATATAAATTTGTAAACTTTAATCCTTGTTTTTTTACAATTAAGTTATAAATTACAACAGTCTTCCCCGAACCACTGGGCCCTATTATAAGACAGCGAATATTATTAGGAAATAGACCCAACTTCTTTGGTGTATTTTCTTTATGTGCAATTTTAAATTTGTTCTTTTGTTGAATAAATGACATTTTTTATATAATGGTGTATTTTCTTTATTGTGAATAATTTTTTTATATAATAAAAATGGCAAAGAGAAAGTGTAAGAAGGGTAAGGGATTATTCTTAAAGCCATATAGAGGCCGTGGCTTGTTAAATACCCTTATAAACAACCTTCCTTTCCCACTCCACATCCCGTCGTATTCATATTGTGGTCCAGGAACTAATATACGTGAAAATTTAGCCAGAAATGTACCTCCAAAAAATAAGCTAGACTCTTATTGTAAAGAGCACGACATATTCTACATGAATAATCCTGATACAGCCGCCCGGAACAAGGCAGATATGAGATTAGCGGACCAGGCTTGGACTAGGGTTTCGGCAAAGGACGCCAGTCTGGCCGAAAAAGCAGCAGCTTATGCAGTGACAAATTTGATGAAGGCTAAGGCAAAAATGGGAATGGGATTAAAATTTAATAAAAAAGATGGACAACTTTCAGCTGTTAGAGGCAGCAAGAGACGTGCCTCACTTTCGAGGGGTGTACCTAAAAAACGAGCTAAGAAAACAGACCCCAAAAGTAAGAGAATGTGGAATTATTAATTTAGACAGTGACAGGGGCACACATTGGACAGCATATCGTAAAAATAAAGATGTTGTAATATATTTTGACCCTTTCGGAATACAGCCTCCAAAAGAGGTAATTGAATATTTTGTACCATCTAAAATTTACTATACAACTGACCAAATACAAGATTTAAACAGTTCCATTTGTGGAATTTTATGTTTATCATTTCTGAAAAATTTTAGTTTATAAAAATGGATTCATTTACTATAACATTCACAGGTACAGAGCCAGAGTTGAAGTCGGTGTTCTTTCCTCCTATAGAATTAAATGGTGATTATGTAATTGGACTGGTAGATTTTCAAAGTTATAATTCTATATTTAATGTTAAAAAACCTCTAAATACTTTGACATATTACAAAATGCACAAAATTACAACTCCAAAAGGGGAGGTTACAATTGACGAATTAAACCGGGCATTAGATGGTAAAGTTGAAGTTATTATACAAAATAAAGTAGCATTAATTAATACAAAAGTCAAACTTATATTTTACAAAGGCCTAGTTCCAAAATTAAATAAACTTAAAGACACAAAATTAACTATAGACGAGGGTGAGGATGTGTATTATTATGATCACAAAGCTCCAAATGTAATTGAAATTGCTGAAGGTACATACGAAGTGTTTGAGCTTGCGAAGGAAATTCAAAAGCAACTCCCAGATTTTGTACTTATAGCCGATAATAAAACTATGAAAGCCACATTACATTCTGGCCATGTGTTTGATTTTACAAAACCGTGTTTAGGGTCTGAATTATTGGGATTTAAAGGATTTTCTACTCCAGATATTGCGTTTAAATCCGTAAATAAAATCAACATAAATAATGTAAATGTGATTAGAGTAAAATGTAATATTGCGAATGGGTCTTATTTAAATGGTGACAAATCACACACCATACACAGTTTTTACCCAGAAGCTCCTCCGGGCTACAAGATTATTGAGGTCCCCAGAAATATTATATACTTCCCTGTAAATAAGAGAAGTTTAGATGTTGTTAGCATTACATTTGCAGATCAACACGACAAGCCAATTGACTTTAATAAAGAAGAAACTACAATTACTTGTCATATAAAAAAGATATGAGAATTTACAAGAACGGGCTGAGTGTGCAAAATGCCAGGTTTCTGCGATCAATTGGGTTGAAGTTAAAATTTTCTATTAATAAAAATGGAAGATTTTCTAGACGTTGCAGGAAAATTCCAATACGATGATAGCCTGGTTAAAATTACAAATCACTCCTATGTTCCACACAACACTTTAGCAATAAATAATTCCGATGAAATTCGAATATGCATAAATAATCAAGATTTACTAACACTCCCATGTAGGAGTTATTTGTATATTAAAGGAGAAATAGAGAATCATGATAAAGGACATTTTATAAATAATGCATTTGCATTCTTATTTGACGAAATTAGATACGAAGTTGCTGGTAAAGAAATAGATATTGTAAGAAATCCGGGAATTTCCAGTCTTATGAAAATATTGTGCTCTTACAATAAAACAACTAAATTGTCAAATGCAGCATTTGATTCTGATGAAAATTTAAAGGAGTTCCATAAAAGCGGCAAGTTTAGTACTTGTGTCCCGTTAGAGCTGTTAATGGGTGTGTTTGAGGATTTTAATAAGGTTTTAGTAAATGTTAAACAAGAATTGGTGTTGAAAAGATCCAAAAACGACTTAAATTGTATATTAACAACATCTAATGCTCCAACTGGTGTCGATCCTATTCCTAAAATTACACTTAAATCGATTCAGTGGGTGATGCCGCACGTGGTACCATCTGATGGGGAGAAGCTTCAATTACAAAAGATGTTATTGCAAAATAAAAATTTGCAAATTGCATTTAGAAGTTTGGAGCTACACGAACTCCCATCATACCCCGAAACCAAGAGACACACATGGTCAGTTAAGACGTCATCGAGTTTGGAGAAGCCCAGGTATGTTATATTTGGTTTCCAAACAGGTAGGGACAACAGTGCACGAAAAAGAACTGATGAATTTGATCACTGTAAATTGAAAAATCTCAAAGTGTTTTTAAACTCTGAATATTATCCTTATAGTGATTTAAATCTCGACTTTGAAAATGGAGATGCTTCTAAAGCTTATGAGATGTTTGTGAGGTTTAGGGAGAGTTACTACAACACCGTCCCCGATCCTATGTTTAACAGAGCTGACTTTATAAAGAAATATCCTCTAATTGTAATAGATTGTTCTAGGCAGAATGAATCAATCAAAGAGGGGGTTGTAGATATTAAATTAGAAATTGAAACTGCAGAAAACGTCCCTTCAAACACATCTGCATATTGCCTAATAATACACGACAAGGTGTTTGAGTATAATCCTTTGTCAAATGAGATAAATAAAATGTAAATAAAATGAAAACAAATATTCAACAAGAATTGGTAGAGTCTGCAAAACAAATAAGAGAAAAATATAGGGCGTTAAAACGTGGTAAATTTCTAGAGGCTGAAGAGAGGTTCCAAACATTCCAACCTTTAATAGAGCCTTTGCAAGAATTAAAAAATTTAGCCACAAAAACAGAGAGGCCAGTTCTCCCAATGATTTTAGAAAAGACCCCGTCTAGAATACCAAGAATAACACAAATAACACCGCACAAATTAGATTTTGGTCTTTTAGCATCAGACTATTTAGGAAATTACCTTAGTAGAAGTAGTATGACAGATACCACATATGGTATTAGGCGAGAAGGAAATAAATTTTTTATTGGGAATCAGGAAGTTCAAATTGCCAATGATGATGTTACGGTTGGAGAAAAAATTTATAAAGGGACAAAGGGATTGTGGGAATTGTTAACTTTAAAAGAACCCGTAAACTATAGTCAGGCTGATTTGCAAAATTATAAAGAGATTTTGGAAGCTACAAATGCACATTTAAAGGGTTATAAACCGGGTGCGGCGATGTCAAGTAATAAACACACTAAATATCTTAATATAATTAAACCCCTGTTTAAGACTGTTGGTGAAGGTTTAAGGCAGGTAACTGGTAATAAAATAGACTATGTTTATTGGGACGATCCTAATGAGCTTGTAGATAGGTTAAGACTGCTTTGGTTAAGCCGATTGGCGGGAAATTCTGGAGTGGATAATGAGATAGATTCTATCATAGAAGAATTGAGGGAAAGTGGAATTGTTTATTAAATAAAAATATGATAGATAAATTTTATCGCATATATAACCCGTATAGTAAACCAGAAGCTAGAAGTTTTAAAGAAACTACTTTAAATCTAAAAGATGATTGTTGGAATGCTTTAAATTATAAAATTAGTAATGTTAAAGGTGGGGAGTTTACTGATGATGTATCGACTTTGGGGCAGACGTTAACCAGGAAAGGTGATGTTTTTGTACAAGGTAATACTAAATATAAGTTTTTAGAATCCAAGAATAATAATTGGAACGCTAATAAACGCAAAATTACTAATGTTAAACGAGGTGAAAGCTCAACCGATGTGCCCACATTAGAGCAAACTTTAATAAGAAAAGATGGTGTCTTTGTACAAGACAATAATAATTATGAATTTTTGGAATCGGAGGGAAATGTTTGGAATGCCAAAAAGCGAAAGATTAGTAATTTGTTGGCTGGTAAAGAAAGCGATGATGTTGTAAACGTCTCTCAAGTACCAAAAATGGATCTAAACTTTTGGGATTTTAATAATAAAAGGCTAGTTCGTGTTAAACCCGCTGTTGATGAGAACGATTGTGTTACAAAACATCAGACTGTGACTTTAGACGGTCTTAAATTTGATGGTAAAAATAAGCAATTAACAAACATTTTACCTGGAACGTTGCCAAATGATGTGGCTGTTGTTAATCAAATATTAACAAAAGGTGAGAAAAGCATAATAAAACAGGGGGATAAATATTATAATGTATTAACATTAGATGGCGATGTGTGGGATGCAGAGGACAAATTAATAAAGAATGTACCTGAAGGCAAAGATAGGAGTGATATTTGTTTAATGTCACAGGTTTTGAGGTATGACGATAATAATAAAACTTTTAGACAAGACAATATTAAATTTGATATTTGTTTAAAATCACACGCATTAAGGTTTAACAATAAAACTAATAAATTTATGCAAGACAATAATGAAATCGATTTGATGATGTACAATCCTAAATTGTTGGTTGCAGACCCTACATCTTTAAGCGGATTTAAGACTTTAGATGGAGGGGCATATTTGCCAAAAAACTATGTATATCAAAGAATGAGTGATGGTATGTTAGTTGGTAGCAATGGAGGTGTTTTTGAAACGACAGAGACTGGCAGATACGTTAACATTAAAAATAAAGAATAAAAAATGGAAAAAATTGCTTACGAATTGCATAAGCCCGCGAGAAAGAACTTTGTTAGAAGGTCTTTTAAGGTGTTGGGTATAAACGAAACTGTTCAAATCGATTTAATAGATATGCGGAATTATGCTAGAGAGAATTCTGGGAATAAATATATTTTAACTTTAATAGACACATTTTCTAAAAAAGCTTATGCTGCTCCACTAAAGAATAAAACTGGATTAGTAGTCACAGAAGCTATAAAAACTATTCTCCCAAAGGGAGTTAAAAATATTCAATCTGATAACGGAAAAGAATTTTTTAATGAACATTTTACCAAACTAATGAAAATTCTAAATATTAATCACTACCACACTTACTCTACAACTAAGGCAGCTATTGTGGAAAGGTTCCAGAGAACTTTAAAGAATTGGTTGTATAGAGAGTTTAGTGCACAGGGGAGTTACAAGTGGTTGGATTTACTTCCAAAGTTAATAAGGATATATAATAATAAAGTACATAGATCCATAGGCATGAAACCTAACCAAGTAAGTGCTAAGAACTCTAAAGACGTACACGAAAGGTTAGCATCTAAAGTACAAGTTAAAAAGCCAAGATATAAGGTGGGTGATAGTGTAAGGATATCTAAATATAAACATGTATTTAGTAAAGGATATACCCCCAACTGGACGGGAGAGCTTTTTACAATAGCAGAAGTTAAGAAAACAAAGCCTGTGACTTATATTTTGAAAGATGAGAATGGCAATATAATCAAAGGAGGATTTTATACAGAAGAATTGTTAAAGACTAAATATAAAGACATGTATTTGGTAGAGAAGGTAATTAGGAGGAAGGGTGATTTATTATATGTCAAATGGCTCGGGTTCCCAAGTAGCCAGAACTCGTGGATTTCTGCAAAGGATGTATTAAAATGAATTTTAGGGTCAAAATATGGCAAGAGTCAAAACGGAAATTAGGGTGCAAAAGTCAGTAAATAGTTGGCAGTTCAACCGTAATAGTGAATTTGGGAAATGTAAGTGAAATTTATTAAAACACTTGCCTAGGACAATAACATATCCAAATTGCAGACAAATCGGACAGTAAACACCAAAGATAGTTTTTTAGAATTTGAAAATTAATTTTTAAAAATATAGAGGAGGGATGGGGATGGGGACAATATATTTAATATAGGCAAGAGTATATTTAATATAGACCAGCGGGCGGGAGCTCTATAGGCGGGAGCTGGCGTCGGCTCAAAAACAGCTCCCCATAAGAATAACATGGGGAAAAAGCGCCGATTCTGGGGTTAAACCGGTAATTCTCCTCTACTATACAATAACTTCTAAGTTGTTTACATGTGTTGTTTATTTAGTGTGGAGTTATTTTTGAACTCGTGGATTTCTGCAAAGGATGTATTAAAATTAATGCAAATTTTAAATGGGGGAAAATAAGGCAGGGGCCAAAAAGAAAATTTGTGTAGGGTAGGATCGGGCGTCGGTGCAAAAACTGATCCCCATAAGAATAACATGGGAAAAAAGCGCCGGAAGTGATGCAAAACCATCATTTCACCACTACTTACATGCTTTATATATTTAGAACCATTAACTCAAATTAATACTGGACCATGGATTTATTGAATTATTAAAAATGAAACAATTGAGTATTGACTTTTCCATTTCATCGGAGATATTTTTCTTGATAAGTGAAAATTAGTTCCACCAAAATTAATTAAAAATTAGAAGATTATCACATACAAAGCATGGCATGTTGCTTTGAAACTACAGACGCTATCACGGGCCCTCTCGTTGCTCTGCAGGGGTGCCTCTGTTTTAATGTCCATTGTTTATAAGTGTGCGTGCCTCTTTAGTAAGTACCTAGCTTTTCGCAAACTCCCTCTAGCTTTCTGAATACCGCCCTCTATTACATCCTCTATTGAAATGTCATAATTGGTTAAAAAGTAATATTACTTTCCCTAAACAAGCTGGCGGTTTTACTGGATATTTAAGCCCTATGGACATATGATGGAACGGTCCAAATACCGTTTGTTGTAATGTTGAAGGTCGACCTCTTCTTAAAACACGTCATTCGTTAGTGACCAGTTGGCAAAATGATAAACTGGAATTGATACGGACAATAGGCAGGGTTAAATCTTGCAAGTTTACCTGTGGTTGAGCAGAGCAGCCGATAACCCAAACTGATGAACAAACTAAAACACCTAACGTTAAAACCTAAGGAGTATATTTAATTTATTTCGTTTTCTTTAGGCAGAAACAAATTATTTTTGAATTTGACTCAAATGTTTATTTTATTTTCTCTTAAAGAGTTACCAATGCAAATAACAATACACATCTTCATATTAATAGGCAAGCACAAAACTGTTCCTCCTTTTTTCTCAGCTTGTGTGCATCGCAGGATAAATTCACGTACACGGCTACAAAGGTATTATCCTGTAGATTATCCGTTTCCCATTATAATCTGCATCGACCTTCAGGGTTGTGCCCCACAAGTTTTCAATGTTTCAATTTTAATCTTATGGAAGAAAAGTAATTGACTGAATTGTATGTTCGAAAGCTGTTGATATAACAAATGCTAGCAAAATAGCAAGAAAAGATGTTTCAGATATAATGTAAATAAACAATTTTACTGACTACTTGAATGGTAACACATTTCTCTTATACTTTTTAAACTCCATATTAAACAAATTATTCTAGTTTTGAGGGGGGGAGAGAAAGAGAGGTTATTTGTGAAGTTCAGCATAGGACTCTGGTTCAAATGCAAATTCTCACGTAGGATGCGGCAAAACATTCACGCAAACAACCATTCTGTGCCGGTTTTTGTTTACATAGAATTAATTTTGGTCGAATTTCTACCTCTGGGTGATCACTAGTATATATAAAACTAAACATGAAAATTATAAAGTTTATACTATTTTCTGAAAGACTAATTTACAATCACATTGTGATTTTCCAATATTGCAAATACTATTTTTAACCATGAGCTGTAAATTATTTCAGTTTATATGTGTTGAGTATATATATTATATATTGGAACTATTTTTAATTGATAATAGAATTAGGAAATGTAAAACGAAAAATATTGTAAATATTCAATACAAAAGTTGCAAGACATGTATTAGTTATTTTATATATGTATAGAGGTTAAATTATGAATAATATTTTAAAATTACTAAAACAGTTTAAAATACAATATTTTTTAATAAAATAATTGAAGAACCCATAAATATACGTTATTTTAATCTGAATCCTTCAGATTCCCTTGTTAGCTGCTTTAACAAAGATGTAACTTGATATTTTTCAACACAACAAAAGAAACACGTCTCATTTACAAACGTATCCTGTTGCCTGATAAAAACATTTTACAGCATTATTATGACAGCAATAAACATGGGCTATTCAACATAAACATTCAAATAACAGGCATTTGAATAACAAATAGTTTTTAAATACATATTTAGAAACTACTTGGAAGAATCTTTTAGCGAATTTCCCTTATAGGGAAGAAGCTATTACCGTAGTTAGCATGGTAAGACCTAGGCCCGGGACCATGATAACTTTTCGTTCTGAGGTCCCCAGCTGCCAAAAACACCATTTGTTCAAACCTATATATATTTAAACTATACAAAGTTTCAAATTTGGAACTTAGATGTGGTAAATATATAATATTTTAAGGCTATATATCCAACATATCCAAAAATCAGTCATATCGGACAGTAAATAAAGAAATTGGCAATTGGCACTAATATATTTCAAAAATATTTTTTAATTTGACCGTAATAGTGAATTTGGAAAATGTATGTGAAATTTATTAATGCATCAGCTTAGGACAATAACATATCCAAATTGTAGACAAGTTGGACCGTAAACACCAAAGTTAGTTTTTTGACAATTAATTTTAAAAGATATAAAGGAGGGATGGGGATTGGGAAAATGTATTTAATATAGGCAAGGGTCGGGTACTAGTATAGGCCAAAAAGGAAATTTGTGTAGGCGGGAGCCGGAAAACGTGCAAAACAGTTCCCCATAAGAATAATATCCCTGTAGCAGCAAACCTGCATACTCAGCGAATTTCTAATGCATATTAATTTATCTTAATACCACATAAGGCCACATACAAAGTTTCATTAATATACATTCATAAATAAACGATTTATGACATTTTAATTATTCTCCATAAGAATAACATGGCGGCTGAGTATGCAGGTTTGCTGAAATAAGGAACACGAAAAATGGGGTTTTATACAAATATCAATATAACTCAACTAGGTAAAGCCACATACCAAGTTCTATTAATTTATGTTCATAATTAAAGGAGATAACACGTTAATTATTCTCCATAAGAATAACATGGGGCTGAGTATGCAGGTTTGCTGCTACGGGAACTATCGGCCAAAAAATGGGTATTTGTGTAACCAGTTTGTTGAGGAATATAGCTAATCAACCTTGAGTACATTTTTTGATATTTTTTCAGGTCTAATGTGACAACATTTAAAAAAGATTAAGAATTGTTGAGTCATTTTTGAGAATTCCACGCAATCTAGATAATCTAAATGTTACCTTAAACACATGTAACCTGAAAATCTTAACTACATCCTTGAAGTACCTCTCACCGTATGATCATTGAGTAGTTTAAAATACAGTTCCCATTTATATCGACGTAAGGCTGCAATCAATACATATAATGAAAACATACCAAGCTAGTTAGTTAAGATATGTTGCCAATATACAGACCTGTATAATTAATAAGATTTGTTCTAATTGTAAATATAGTTTGTAGGATTTTAGATGATTAGAATTAATATTCAACAACTAATAACATGCTAACATAGTTATGTGATATGTTTTAACTTACGAGTACAAACTTCAATTTAAAAACATCGAAAGAAAGTTGTTGTTGAAAACCTTACAAACATAAAGAGTTTTTCATAAGAATGAGCCATTAAACGCTCACCAGAAAGGCGCTAGGCCTGGGACAATTTCACGACCAAGGTATTTTATAATGTTAAACGAAAAAAGTTTTAAGCTGCCTCCTGTAATGGATAAACCACTTTTAAACGAGATGTTCTTTTGTGAAACTCTTATAACAGGGTTTATACAGCTCCGCTTCGCCGTGGTGTTGCCTCATGCAAGCTTAAAATATGAGCCAATATTTGACAAAAATATTTTTATTTAACCTTTTAGTTATATTTTTCTCCTGTGAGTTCTTGTCTGACGAGTTGTAAGCTTTGTATTATGAATGAAAAACAAGCCATTGTGACTTTCATATAATCAGAACCATAACATTTATTTTATTAATTTACTAGCCAATAAATACAAACAAAGCCTTAATTGCTATTTCATATAAAATTAGAACGCTTAGGTCACCTTTTTACCCGAACTCTATTTCTATTTGGAAAGTTTTATTACACAAGATGGGATTATAGTTATACTAGGAGTTGGATATTTATTGAATAAAGGTAATAAATCTTAATATATAAACTCCAAATACCACTGACTGACTGAACTATCACAAAATCTTCATAACTGTAAGGCCTACAGAGTTGAAATTTGACATATAAGTTCCTCTTTGGCCTTGCTAAGAAACGAAATTACGAAATTCTACCTGTGTTCGTCCCTACTTGGTCCCAAAGTTCCCATCTATTCCTTATGAACATTCACTTTGGTTCGAGCTGATACAAATTTAAACAGCTAATCTGTTATGAATCAATTCAGGTTATGGATTTTAAATGTATTCACATGTCTATGATTTTATTTTATTTTACTTAACGATAGATAGAATACTTCACTTATGATGTTCCCCCTAGTGGGGAGGAAACTTTTGAAATACAAAATAAAATACGCAATGATTGAAACCCACAAAGATGTGTGGTTTTTATGCTACTGATAACGTTCTTGTTTTAACCCTTCCTGAAGTTATATAGTAAAAGTCCCCAAAGTCGTATCTTCCAACTGAAACAACTCATTACCAAGCGACCACTGCCTTATCCAGAATTAGTTGGTAATCAGAACTAATATAATTCTGTACGTTACCTAAAAGTCATGTCTTTGATTAATATATTGCAATACGTATCGTGTTTCTTAGAAAATTAATTAGTCACCACTTTAGATTTAGTTTTCAAATGATCAGTGATCTGTGTTGATTTAAACAGTGTAACCCTTCTACTTCTACTTCCTACTTGAGTGTGGCAATCAACTTCTATATATATCATTTCTCTAAGTATCAATATGTTAACTTGGTTGTGTTTGTATATTAAAATGGAAAATAAAGTAGCTTTTAGCACAGACATTTTTACTGGATTTAGATAATAAACTAAAACCAAACGTAAACATATTTCTAATTAAAAACTTATTTGGGGCCTCGCCTCTTTTGGCTTATGAAATCTACGTATTGACCAATACCGAGCTTTTACTGAACTGGTTTATCTAATTTGTTTCTATAAAGACTAGTGTACTAATTCCCAATACCTTATTTAAGCAAATTCATCTCTTTGTTTTATATTTAAAAAATCCGTACCAAATGAATTTAATTTGCCCATGTTAACCTTTACCCTCAAACCTTTAGGGCAGATCGATTTTAACGGTTGTAAATACTCAGGTAACCTACCACAATTTAATATGGGTTCACAACTGTTTCTTAAATCCTTTGGGGCCCAACTCCATAAACCCTCTAATTTACCCAATATTTAGTACGAATAAGTAATGGTAATAAACAACGATTGATCATAGGCCTATGTATTTCAAAAATCCCGTGTGGCCTTGCTACATTGGCTAATCATTGTCTATGCTAATCTGACCAACACAAAGAATTTGACTGTCCGATCAGTATAATATTCTATAGATGTGTTATTAGTTCACTAAAACTTAGTCCCACTTTAACAATCACATACTAAATGCAACACCGGTTGAGCTGATATTTTGCAGAAAGTAATACACCATAATCAAACATGGTTCTGCTCTCATTCGTTTTGGGCATTGTGTCTGGAGCTTTTTGAAAGATCATGTTACCTTTATTAACATTAATTAGTTATTTTACCAATTTACCAAAAATGTAGTACGAGGATATATAACGCACTCTAGGATCAATGATTACAATAATCTATTACATGGTACCACATGAACCAAAGTTTTTACAGTAAATTCTATAATTATAATAGAGTTTCCAGTTATAAATGCATTATTAATATTGTAGGGTAACCACAAAAAATCCTCAGGTAACAGCAAGTTATAATATAGTTTAAGAATTTTTATCGCACAGATATTGTTGAGACTACGAGGCCACTTTTCAATGTTGCGAAAAATATTCGAAATATTTATAATTTATCACATACGGCACGATACGGTAAAAAATAAAAGTATAGCCTCTCTTAAAAGTATCATTTATAATATTTAAACATTACATTAAAGTTGTATCTATTAATTTAGATTATTATCTTGAGCACGAAAAGGAAATTCAACGCGCACAAAGTTCTCTGACAAATTCATAAGGGACGTGTGGAACTCCGGAATCAATTCGGAAGGGATAAATCCTCAACGCCCGCTAGTCTGCTTCCTCTTGCTGATAATTCTGGGTCATCTGCACTTATATGTTTTTAAATGCCTACAAACAATATTAATTTGCATTAAAATTTATCCCAGCTCACATTTTAAGAGGCATTAAAGATCAAGTATACAAGGCTTTGTATATGAAGGAAGAAGAGAAATAAAACAAATTTACTAAAACATAATTTATTCTTGCAAAGCTTGAACCTCTTTGATAAATGGGCCATCATGATGAAATCGTATTATTTTACTTGTTTTGTTACTCATCACTATAAATTTTATACAAATTGTTAAGCAAAAATGGTAGGTTTGCTTATTAACATACTAAACAAAGTAAATAATTAGGAAATAAACTTTAGTTTCGTCAAACGTAAACAAATATTTAAAATTAAAATACTTGTAATTTAAATTATAATTAAGAAGAATAGAATATATAGATTTGAATACAATCAATTTTCAAACTTTTCTAAATTATACACTTGTTTACATATTTTTGAATTAACTGGGCTGGAAAATTTGGTTCTACCTACAGCTCTACAAGCGGTCTCTTCGATATTGCATATTCTCCATTTTGGCTTTTGAAAACTATGCTTACTCAAGCCCACTCTACCTTTTACTCCTGTGAGAGTAAATTTATACCTAATTTAGAATATTTTTTAAGTTTTATTTTCTTCTGATATAGTGGAAGAAAATGCTCGATGCACACAGGTGGGATTCCTACGAGACGTTTTTTACGTACTCAAAAGATCCTATTATATTATTTCGGAAGCTTTGGAACTGTCATCGCATGGTTTCAAGTTACCTAGTTTGGAGTTACACCCTGAAAGCTCGCTCTTTCCAGACGACTAAACTGGCTAAAACCTAGCCCACAACCCAACTTAGGTGTGTCTTACTTGTGTGGATAATGTCCTGGACTAGCCGTGACAGGAAGTTCCAGTTGCCCTCGCCCTCAATTCAGTTCAATTTATTTATTTACGCTACAACCTCCTAAAGCTGTATGCAGTCAGAATCTTCCGATAGGCCACCAAGCTGACTTTTAGTCTCCAGGCTACTGGCTTTCGTGAGATAGACCGAGACTAAGCACCGGAGGTTATCTTCAATTAGCCGCAACAGATTATCTGGGATATTCAAGGTATTTCTGGCAATCCTGCCATTATTGTTATCAAGAGGCATTATTAGGGGAGATACATGGTTGTGACTCTATTTGTTGTAGTTTTCTGTACTCAACAATAAGTAATTAACAGTTTGAGCTGACTGACGGTACATAAGTAATTTAGAGTAAAATTGCTGTACTCCTCCAATGGCGTCGATCGCTGATCGCCCCTTTCAGAAACCATATCTCCGATGGTAGAAGTCAGACAGAAGCGCATCAACCTTCTGAGGACCTTTCCTGCATCCCTGCATGCTAAGACGCCTGTAGACGGCAGGTCAAGGTCACCTTTTTCTTTGCTGATAATTTCAAGCCTGACTGTTTTCAAATGAGGGGGTATCATGCACTCAGGCAAGCGTTGTACCTTCTTACTAGTAACTGGGAATTTATGAACTCCGTTTCAAAGTCTTTACTAAAGAGTGCGGCATCCTTCAACCTTTGAAGTCGGCTTGGGGTGGCAGCGGTCGTAATAGAAACAAGGTGGTGAAGACCTTTTTCCAGCTGTTAGCCTTGCTCATGTTAGTTTATCCAGTAGTAAACATGACTAATAATAACTTAATGTTATCAATTTTTACGCATTTGTTACAACTGAGGCAGTTTGACTGAAAGGTATTGTTTATTTTCTAATTGAATTCCGTCATTTAAAGACCCCTAAAATGTATTTTCAGCAAACTACTATTATATAAAGTGAACTTATAGTCAATGAAGTATTAACTTCAAATGCAACCTTACTACGTATTACCTGGTATAAATTGACAGCTGTACAACTGTAAGACGATTAAATAGGATAAAAAAGACATAATACAGACTTTTGTTTTGGTATTTTGCCTAAAACCTTTTATTAGTTTTAACATATATATTTTAATGTTGCTTTAAATTCCACTTGAGTTCATGCAAATTTTTGTATTCTGCTCACACACTGATGAAATATTAATACAGGTTCTACTTTCAAATTAATGAAAAATCCTCCCTTTGTTTTATTGATATTTCACAATATTTTCATTTTTAACACTATTATTCCGTGTGATTGTTACTCTACTCGATGGGCTCATAAACATCTTTATCGAAACTGACAGTATGATTGACTGAAGAGAATTTAGTTGGTTTTAAATAAGATTATTGCTTGTCATGTTCGCTGATGTTCCAATTCTGACATTTTGTTGCGTTACTGAATTCTGTTGCTCTTAAATGTCCCTGTATTTTTAATACAACTAGAGTACCACCATGAAGCGCAAAGCGCCACTTACTTACTTTGCTCATAATAAGGAGGACTTCATATTGAATCTATTAGTTTTTTGTTTTTTTAAATAAGTCTTAAGATTATGAAAGATTGGTGAAGGGAAATTGGAATGAAAATATTTGTTTGTATGGCTAAATTATCAGTTTATATTTAAAAGTATGCCATAGTAACCTTCAAAACAAATAATAATCAACAGATAATAATTTATTTTTTGATTTATTTGGACTTTACCTATCGCTTCTAGTGTTTAAAACTACACTACGTTTCGGGAGGTAAGGAAACTCCTCCCGTTATCAAGTGAACCCTACTTACATCTAAATATCAAACTCTTACACCTAACTAACCTACATTTTTTTGGATTTTTTTGATTTTTCTTTTACATTCTAATGCGGCTACGACATCCAATGCGGCTACGACACATGCGTCCGTGATCGCCCTTGGAGGAAACACGGCCACCTGATTGCATGACCAGTTCCCAATGCTCACCTTGGAGGCATGCGGTAATCTCTATGAGAATATCGTACTGGTGCCCGTGTAGCATTCTAGGAGGAATCGTGCAGTTTTTGGTTTCCGTGTCATGTTCCCGTCGACAAAGACGTGTGGGTAGCCACAGCTGTGTCGTCACGTGCCCCTGTCGGTAGGTGGGGGTAACGGCTCTCCCCCCTCCACTGCCGCTAGCCACTAGTCTAGTGTGCGGTTTGGTTGTGGATGGACGTGAGCCCGTTTCCCGTGTTTGCCCGTCAGCTTGGAGGCCACGATGCAGAACAGGTAATGTATTGTCAGTTTTTCATTTGTTCGTATATATAAATGTTGTGTTAGTGTATTGTATTCGATTTTTTGTATATATATTTGTTATCTTTCTGTTAGTCAAATTAAATTGTAAAGGAAAATATTAAAAAAATGTAGGTTAGTTAGGTGTGTATATAAATTTTGTGTTAGTGTATTGTATTTGATTTTTTGTTATCTTTGTGTTAGTGTAAATTAGAATGTAAAAGAAAAATCAAAAAAATCCAAAAAAATGTAGGTTAGTTAGGTGTAAGAGTTTGATATTTAGATGTAAGTAGGGTTCACTTGATAACGGGAGGAGTTTCCTTACCTCCCGAAACGTAGTGTAGTTTTAAACACTAGAAGCGATAGGTAAAGTCCAAATAAATCAAAAAATAAATTCAAATCCATCGCTATTATGAGTTTCAAAAATACAGATAATAATTATCAGGCGGTTTCAATATAATTTTATGAAAGCACTAATATTCATTTCTATAATTTGAAATACACCACACAAAATAAAAATTGTAATGATAGTATTTATAATGTTTTAGAATTTAATCTAAAAGAGTAAATCAGATATTAATTTTATTTTCAATGTCTGATGACACATATAGAGGTAGTTACAAATAAGACATATAGGAGCTAAATCGGTCCATTAGTATGGTCAGGCTCGCTGTCATAAACTTTTGACCCGTGTGTACTTAGTTCATTGTAATACGTATTTCTCTAAGTCACCCCCAAAGAAGTTACCCATAATTGCCTCAAAATGAATTTACACATATTTCTGAACAAAATGAGCCATGTGGGAGTAATATCGGTTAGGTAAATCGGCCAGAATGACTGTTTTGTTTTCTTTCTAAAAAATTGGCAAAAACAATAAAATAAGCGTAACGAAAAGACAAGTGAAAAAAATCTTTTTTCAATGTCTGATGACAAATCTAGAGGAAGTAATAAACATTTGACATATATCAAGTAAATCAGTCCAGTAGAACGGTCAGGGTCGCTGTCTTTGGTTTTGGCAAAAGTTTTTTAATGTATAAGAAAGATGATACTAAGAAAAATATAAACACCTGTAGATAGGAGAAAAAGATATTAGTTGTATTTTTTTCTACATTATTGCTGCATTATTATTTGGCAAACAAAATGAACCCTCTTACTTAATGAACATATATTTTACGTAATCATCTGATGTAAACAAACTTCCTCCATAAGAATAACATGTGAAATTTAAGAACCACTGGGGCAAAGCCCATTGACGAAATGTTAGTTTGGATGGGTGATGACATATCTAGGCTTAATTATCTGTCATTTAAAAAAAAAATCATGAAAATTGACCCAGTAGAACTGTCAGGGTCGCTGTCTTAATTTTTGATATATAAGCTCCATAAGATGAACATGGGATGGGAATTTAAGAGCCACTGGGGCAAAGCCCATTGACGAAATGTTAGTTTAGATGGGTGATGACATATCTAGGCATAATTATCTGTCATTTAAACAAAATAATCATGAAAATTGACCCAGTAGAACTGTCAGGGTCGCTGTCTTAATTTTTGATATATAACCTCCATAAGATGAACATGGGATGGGAATTTAAGAGCCACTGGGGCAAAGCCCATTGACGATAAGTTAGTTTGGATGGGTGATGACATATCTAGGCTTAATTAGCTGTCATTTAAAAAAAGAATAATGCAAATCGACCCAGTAGAACGGTCAGGGTCGCTGTCTTTAGTTTTGACAAAAGTTGTTTAATATATAGGATGTTTTTATTAGATTAAAACAACTCATTGAAGAGAAGCTAAAAATATATTTATTACAAATTAAATAATAACGTCTTGATAAGCATAATACGCGTTGAACAACAAACAGGATAAATAAACTACGTCTCTCAACACTAAATAATATATTTACACTTATACTGTACTTTCATACAAAACGGTAAATATACACAAAAATAGTTTTTTAGTGGGTTGAGACGTATTTTATTTATCCTTTTATAACAAATTGCAATATTTAATTACGAAATATAATTGAAAATTAGCTCCGATTATTTTCTATCCGTTAATAAGTAAACCTATCATAGTTATAATACATTCTAATCAAACCTCATTTTATTTATGTTATCTATTGTAACAAATTTAAACATCAGTTAAAGTTAATAACTTTTTTTACATGTCAGACTTATATTTCAGTGAGGCAGAGTAAACCTGTGCTTACAGCTGATATTTCGGTGTTAATATTTAAGAAAATAAAAAATGATATCATTGTTTAATTTTAGAGTTGTAATTGCCAATCCTATTCCACACCTTATAACATATAACAATTATTATCTGTTTAAATAATATCAGAAAACAATTTATTTTGGCCATATATTGGTAACTTAGTTGTAATTATAATTGTTTACATTTTACTTATTGAATCAACAACATCTGTAACTCGGAAAAATTATTGAATAAAGAAGTAGGCAAAAACTAATATTGACTATGTTAAATTAATATTTTTTCTCATCTCTATTCTGCTTGCTTCAAAATCCCGGACCAATGCTAATTTAATTGATTTATATCTATAATAATTGTAATCAACTTTTATTTTCTGTTCATCTACAGGCATTAAATAAATAATAATTACACATTTTGAAACCAAAATAGCACAAATTCCGAATTTCTTGTGTATAATTTATCAAACCGACTGAATATTACAAATATAATGCATTCATAAAATTCCAACTTATCCAATGTATTCAATATTATTGAGCAGGCAGTCCTATAACAATGTACAACTTACTTACCCTTAGCTAAGCCAAAGTTACAACACAACGAACACCCACTAACGACACTGAGTTAGTTACGTGTGTATGACGTGCGTCACGAGTGCCACCGACAGGTCGTGAGGAGAGCAAACAATCAACCCAATTCATTACGCTGATGATACATGTTATCTCCAGCCTGTCATATCTGTTTGTACCTCCTGGATCAAATGTTGACTATTCCACAGCAAGATTGATTATTATTCCACATAATCTGTACATTTCAGTAACATTTGTTTTGTTTGTATTCGTTTTATATAAGTTACGTTTTATACATAATGGAAACAAGACGTATTTAACATGCATTTAGTCAAACACAATAATTTCAATCATATGGAAACCGTTTTAAAACAATATGTGGTTTTAAGGAAATGTTTTACAATTTTGATGTTAAAATTTATAGTTAAACTGTATTATTCACAATTTACATTTGTATTACGTTGTTGTACTTTCCACCACTGGTTACTAAAGTTTTAACATTTGTTAATTTTAACTGGCTACAAACATATTAACAGTTCACGTGGGTTATTAATTAATGATCCTGGCTAAAGCATCAGTCGGCAGTAGTTAGTAACAAGACTACACAAGGCTTCTCACCCATTTTACACTCATTTTTCAATCATATTTGCCTTAAAATACGCCCTAGTTGTATCGGCGTCTTAAACAGAGAATACTCTAAATGATCATTTATATATTTCATATATAATCAAATCAATATATGATCAAATGATCATATATAAAAATCAGTGTTTCTCAAAAGAGTTGTAGGTGTGTTGGTTAGTGGTTAAAACGGTTCATTTGTCTGTCTCTCTTAGTCTATTGTTTAACTATTATACAACTAATATAATTGAGTTATTTCGTACACCAAAAACACGATTAATTAGTTTTTAAAAATAAACTTGTTTCTCAGAATAGTTTAATACTAGCGTATTTTTGGCGTGTTTACTCATAAAAAATATACAGAAGTTTGGTCACCAAATTAAAAACAATGTTTTGAAAATTGTTGCACATAAATTAAACAATTTTAAGTTTGAAAACTTGTATTTAATTATATACTGAGTAATCGAGATGGTCAAACAAAACGTATTTTTCTAGATTCAATGTGTTTCAGTTTAGGTTAAAAGGGGATATGTAAACATGGATTTACTTAGCTAAATACTGCGGCACCGTTTGTAGTGTATATTACCAATTAGGTAAATAACTCTTTTACCTTCTTATAGTTTAAGTCACATGTTAAATAGTTGCTTTCTAAAATATAATTTTGCAACTTTCAAGTTCTCTTGAAAATATTACCTGATTAAAGCAAACTATGAACTGATAAAAAACTGCAAGTATATTATATCCAGGACATGTACAGACAAAACTTACCCGAATCTAATTTTGTTTTATTACCCACATTTTTCCTTAAATATTACCTTGAATACAATAATTTAAAACCTTCAAAATAAACTATTGATCAACTATAATTATTTTAAATATAATTTAAGTTCTGGTTTGTTTATATAATACCTTTTAATCATTATTTGTAATCATTTCTTATTTCCTCAGAATTGATCATTAAATTGACTATTCATATACACAACGATCAAGGCTATGGCCTCTTGCTAAATTCATTGATCTCCCTTCCCGTAACAATGTAATATTTTTATATTTGTGTATACGGTAAATAAATACAAATAAAATATAGTTATGTTTGTACTGAAAGAGTTATTGGAAAAACTGTCAAATAACACAAACCTTAGTTAATGTGAAGTCTCATCTTTTGTGTCCCTGAGAAATATCATGTTACCCGTAAGCCCAACACCAGATGTTTCTATCTGAGAAAAATCAGAAATTATGAACGAATTAAATCAAACTACCTTATTAAAGTAAATAAAGTCAGTTTTGCCAATTAAATCGATAACTTAATAGAAAATTATTTATTTTATTGATAGTAATTGCAAATTGTACTTCTAATAATTTCTACTATTAAAGATATTACTTATTATCACAATAAATTCCTTTAACAAAGGAAAACCGCATTGGTCGTTAGGTATATTAATGTATAAAATTACGAATGAGACAAATGTGTACAGTTTTCAAAATTATTTTTAAATTTCAGTGAGTATAATTAAATTTAGATAAAGTTATATTCTAAAGATCTCGAATCTTGAGAATATTTTGAAAAATCAGCAACAGGTGAGGTCTACGTACTTCGAGATCGAGAGCTTCTGTCTCAAAACTGAGAATAGACAAAGATGGTGCCTTGGGTCATGTGTCATTTTGATACAATATTGTACTTGAAGACAAACGACCTTTGAAAAACAAGTGATTGGAATATTGCCACTGATTAATTTTTAGTGGAATTTAATAACAAAATATTAATTTCTTTCTTTAATTCTTTGTTTGTCTGAAAACATAAATATATTTTTCAGTTACGTTTTTTAAGTAATATGTTATGAGGGTTTTTCATGGATAAAATTGTTATTGAATTTTTAACACTGAATTAGTTCCTGTTTTCTACTACAATTTTGAAGAAAGAGGAAATATTTTGAATAGTCTGTTCTACATCTTGGTTATAAATTGTAATGGGAGGTGACGAACACGTTGTAACCTCGGGCTGTTTTCTCTGTAACAACCGAGCTGAGATTCCATCGATACCAGTGGCATTTGCAATTTAAGTGACGAAATAGCTGTGAAAGTAGCATTTCAGGTTGAAAATTAAATAAAACTAATTTCATTAAGGGCAAGACGGCCTAAGAGACCAAGTGGAAGAGTTGTATCTTAATTTAATAAACCAATGAAAATTTCTGCAACTCGAGGTGACGTATTGACAAACTTATTCTGTTAATCTTCGTTACAGACACCTCGTTACAAACAATAATTTGACTTGACTCTCCCCTTTTACATTGCAAACAAGTCACCGTATACTGACGGAACTGTTGATTTATTTGTCTATACAAACTCTTTGTTCAAATTATAACATTCTTTATAAATTTAGACTTCCTATGATTCAAGATATTTTACAATAGATAAGCCACTGTAATCATTACAGTATTGTTTTAATTTATAATCGCTCCGAAGTTCAAATGACCTGTCGTTTTAACAAAACATTTTTTAAGTTAAGAGACTATTTGTAATGTTTAGTCCCTTTTACTTATCATTGTTACAAACTATTTGTCATTAAATTAACGTTTAATTAATAATACGTACACATATTGACATTAATCATATAAAATTATTACTTCCTATCATAATTTGTACAACTTATTAAATTTGTTCATATGAAAACTATTTTACCCTGAATAAGTAAACAGCAGCAGTCAATATGTAATATTGTATTTAGTAATACTTTTATGTTGTATAGCTTCAGGCCCAAGAATTAATAGGTGGTATTGGCAAAGCTAAGGGATAAAAGACGTATTGACAAACGACTCGTCCCCACAGAGACGCTGGGCCATTACTCTTGTGTGACAATGCAGCACGTGTTCCTTCATTAGTTGAAGTTGTCGTGGACTAACGTGGAGGCCATTCATCTCCAGTTGCGCCCACAGATTGCCGATCGTTCACGCGTGTAATAGAGATGACCGAGTGAGGAGTTACTAGTGTGGAGATGTTAGTTTGGATGGTAAATGTCTCCGTGTAAACTAATTATATGTACCTTTACAAATTACCTTTACAACTTTACTAAGTGATTTTTAGTAAGCTATGTTCTGAAGAAGCTGACGAAAATTTCACTAATATTTTACCTTTCACAAGTTTTGGTTGGCGTGATTTTGGACACCCGATATTATGTGATCCACCTGATACATTATCAGTTATATCCACGGTTATTGAGAGAAATTCAAGGAAAACGTTCAATTATATTAGTTACAAAAGTTAACAAGATAGGTAAAGTGAAACCAGTCCTTTAACAAGTTGTACTCATTATTCATGTACTGTTTCCCTATATTGGCAATTGTAAACCAACTAAACGTAGAACCAGTTAACTCATAGTGGTATTCAAATTATTTGTGTTGGAAGTTAAATATATCAGTGATAGCTACGAAGACTTCCAAAGTAAAAGCAAAAGTCAGTTTTATAACTAATCAGTGGAATTATGATTGCAAGTGTATTTACAAGCTAAAAGTCTTAAACCGTATTCAGGAATAATTTTAAATATAGCATCATTCTAAATTTATGTTGATTTTTATAGTTTGGAAATGCATGCAACATACTTATTCCATATCTTATATTCCATATTCTTTGAACTGCAAATGCAAGGAGGAAATAGGGTGCTGCCGTTAAAGCATTTTAATTAGAGCAATTCGGTTAATTCTGGGGATAAATACTCTTCAACTCAGTTTACTCAATACTTGGTCAATATTGTACTTTTATATTATTTAGTGTTTTTACTGATTTCTGTATATTTTTGTAATATTTTCACTAAATCTTTTCCAAAAATATTATCCAGATATAGTAATTCATACTGGAGTTACCATGGCAGACAGACAATTCTGTATGAGCCAATTAACCTGAACACACTGGTGGCGATCGACACAAACCAATATAGCCAACATGTCCACCGGCTATCCATCATGTTTTGTGATTGTCTAGAGAGTAAAGTTTGTTCATAGTTTTATGTCATTTCACACATATAAGGCTCAACTTTTTAAATTAAATTACGGGTTATTTGTATATAACTTTTGTATTACTTTTCTTACAGCTGAATATTAACTCAGTCTTCCATACGACACAAAAAACAAAGCTGATCAGTTAAGTTGATTTTACAAATGTAAATTCTCTATATAAGTGTTAATATATTTCCACGCAAATGTTTTATTCCAATATCCAAGAGACATTTTTGGCACAGAGCATTTAAATGTTTCTGGAAGGAGCCCCTTGAATTGAAGTCAGTTGTCGTTTTATAACATGTTTTACACTCATACCACCTGAATTGCATTGCAATACGATAAATCTAGCTGTAGGATCATCTTGTTTAACGTGCTAACCCCTTATTTTGGTACGATTAGTAAATTAATATTTGTTATTCCTAGGTGCATATAGGGTTCATTACATCACATAATTTTTGAGTAGTTTAAATAGAATTTAAAAAATACCCCCGTAGCAGCAAACCTGCGTACTCAGCGAATTTCCAATGCATATATATGTATATTATTACCACATAAAGCCATATACCAAGTTTCATCAGTATACATTCATAAATATACGATTTATGACATTTTAATTATTCTCCATAAGAATAACATGGCGGCTGAGTATGCAGGTTTGCTGAAGGAAGGAATACAAAAAATGGGGTTTTATACAAATATCAATATAACTCATTTAGGTAAAACCACATACCAAATTTCATTAATTTATTTTCATAATTAAGGGAGATAACACGTTACTTATTCTCCATAAGAATAACATGGGACTGAGTATGCAGGTTTGCTGCTACGGGAGCCTTTGACAAAAAAAAAATTTTTTTGAGCAAATATCAATGGTCCACAACCAGATGAAGCCGTATACCAAGTTTCGTCAGTATACGTCGATAAATAAGCGGGATATAAAATTGTTCTTTTCCTCCATAAGAATAACATTAGACAACGTACTGTGTTTAGCACTTTCAATATCTCGGTAACCAATTGGCGTAGAAAAATGATCAAAATACCAAATTGGGTGTTTTTTAAGCTGAATCCAATGGTAAAAACTAAAATTTGACTATTTTCAAAATTATATGTAAAAAATTCAAAAACCCCATTTTTGGGGTACAAAACCCCCCCAAAATACCCCTTCGGATAGAGCGATCTGTCTGGTTTTCGAACTTAAAGTCATAAATGTTGCTTTACACGTTTATACCAAATTTCATCAAAATCGGATAATTTGTACGAGAGTTATCGTGCTCACGGACATATATATATATATATATATATATAAAATTTTGAACGACCCCCCAAAACGTGTTTAGGGGGTCACGTTAGGAACTTCTATGGTGGTCCCGGGCTTAAGTTTCACAGTGCGGGTCATGCTAATAGTTCACTTTCCAAAGGAAATTCACTAATAATTGGTGGTGGTTTAGTTCTAAATTAAGTTCATGTGCTTTAAATGGGACGTGTATAGTATCAATGACGTGGTTATATCAGAGAGCAGAATATTTTAATTAGTGGCTCAAAATTATCACCATGTTATTCTTATGGGCAAACCCTGCTAAAAGTAAATTCTCTCTCTTTTATTGTCACTACTATAACTTTAGGTACGAGTTATGAACGATATTTTTCATTACTTTGTAAATAATAATGTTTCGTATTAAATAAAAGTTAGTGGAAATTCAATTTTATTCATTTTTAAAATGAATGAGAGGACTTTATTTACTCCAAAATTTAAACAATTTTGCCAAACATATTACAGCCACAGAAGCCAAACCCCTTGTATGGCCAGATTCATTGTTTTGTTGTCCTATCGTTAACATTTCCTTATCGCTGGCCGCTCACCGGTAATATTTCTGACCTGTCTGTCTTTGATCTGCTCTCCGTGTGTAACCACGGCCGGGCCGTCTTAAAACATTGGCCATAGTCCCTGCCACCGCAATTATATTTATTTATAAATTGTTTTATATCACATCTCGGTTATTTCTATTATATTACCCTTGTACCTCACATTCATAGTAAAAGTTTTGATTCTCTTTAAACCTATTAACTGCTCTAATTCAAGTGTACCTGATGTAAACCTAACTTTGCCGTGAAGCCAATTTTCCAATGCGGGTTCGCGACTTCCGCGTAATTTTTAGTTGCCACAAACTTAAAAAACTTTGTTTTGTGTTGCGTTTGTACCTCAAGCAAGAACAAGAGGAATAACCAAGAAAGAAAAGGATTCCAGGTCCAGCCAATTGTCCAGAATAACTGTCCGATGTGATTTTGAGACACACCACCCTTTTACCCTTAGAGTAATATATATATACCTGCAGAGTTTTCCAGAAAGGGTAAAGGGTGGGGTGTCTCAAAATCACATCGGACAGTTAATCTGGACAATTGGCTGGACCTGGAATCCTTTTCTTTCTTGGTTATTCCTCTTTCTGGCCACTTTCCGGACTTGTGACGAAATATACTATTTCATTACACTGTGCCAAAAGTAGCTGTTTTTGTTTAGTATTAGCTGTAACGGAAGTGATCCTTTTCCACCCTAGTGCCGTAAAACAGCTGGGATTTTTTACGCACTGTAATTAGTTATTCTAACACCAGTAGCGCTAGTAGCTTGTTTTGTACCAATAGTAGTGATCCATTCTAAATCAGTTTATCTTATTAATTTAGTTAGCAGTAGAAATTGAAATGCAATGTGTGCATTTTAAATCAGCTGTTGTTCTCAATCTAATTATTACATTAACGTAAAAACTATGGTTTTAATTATTACGTGAAAAATATTACCCAGCAAACCTAATACAAATTTCCAAAAAAAGTTTCATTATGACTATTATAATGTAGCGTATGAGATTTTAATTTTCGTATGGAAATATTTTTAAATATTCACAGGCGAAGGACCAGTCCCAAGAGGTAGAAAAAATGACAAATAAAAGTGATAAGGACATGAGACATGTATATAAAATATTTCCATACGAAAATTAACATCTCATACGCTACATTATAATAATCATAATGAAACATCTTTTTTTGGAAATTTGTATTAGGTTTGCTGGGTAATATTTTTCACGTAATAATTACAACAATAGTTTTTACGTTAATGTAATAATTAGATTGATAACAACAGCTGATTTAAAATGCACACATTGCATTTCAATTTCTACTGCTAACTAAATTAATAAGATAAACAGATTTAGAATGGATTACTACTATTGGTGCAAAACAAGCTACTAGCGCTACTGGTGTCAGAATAACTAATTACAGTGCGGAAAAAATCCCAGCTGTTTTACGGCACTAGGGTGGAAAAGGATCACTTCCGTTACTCACAGCTAATACCAAAAACAGCTACTTTTGGCACAGTGTAATGAAATAGTATATTTCGTCACAAGTCCGGAAAGTGGCCGTTACCGGTGCATGATCGAGTTTCTAGTACGAGGCGAATCCGAGAACTTGAATTCGATCAAGCACCGGTATAGCACTTTCGGACGAGTTATGAACAGTACTGTTCATCATACCACCTTTTATGTTCAATATTGATTCAGGAATATCAGACATTCTTCCATCAGCCATTATTGAGTACGTTTACACTTTTACAACTAACACCATCAGAGGTTTGTTACTGTTTCATTTGTTTGTGTGGCTAGAAACAGTCAGCTCTTTAAAAATCATATAATTAAATACTGTAAGTAGAATAGCAGCGCTCGTGGTGAAACATTTTAGAACCATCTTTCCCGGCCTAGGCCTTTTTGCAGTTTTACCCGCCATCAGGAATCGATTGGTTTCAATCACAGCTGATATTACTGCAAACAATAGTTTATTGCGTGGGTATGATGAAAAAGTTATTTGAGTCCTCCTGACCCTAAAATAATTTCACTGTGTCCAATTTAGGGTCATTCCCAAACAGTTGTCATTCAAAATACAATAAAATCATTATTAATCCTTTAATAATTAACTTAGTTAATTTTTATGGTTATAATGCATCATGTATCATTCGTATGTGTTAAAGATTAACATAACCAACAATTAGGCTTCATAGGTGGCTAGTTAACGCCAAAGTAATCATGACATATAAAACGTCTGGAATAATATGACTTTGAGAATTATTTTAAACTTGCAACAGCCCTTTTATAGGACATTAAGAGCTAATTAATGATTTAAGTGTACCTTCAACACCACGTAGAGCGAGGTAGGCGTGACCCAGTATTGGAATCGTTGGTACAGTAACAGGTATCTTGGCAGCGGCTCTCAAAAGTTCTCTGTAACTCCATTGGATCCATAACCAGATCCCGGTAACAATCAGCAAGCTGAAGAAAGCTAGACTGGCCAGAAGACTGCCTACTGTTCCTTCCATTGCATTACCTGATGTGGTCAAAAAGTTGTAGTTTTGGATAAAATGTAGTAATAATTGCTGAGAGTGAAATTTGAATTTTGTCAAAGGTATACTAGTAGGATCTAAATGACAAGATAAAATAAAAAAATATTTCTAGTCTTGTGAGTGTGTGAATTTTAAGGGGATTGAAATGAAACAATGGTTTAAATTTTAACTTGGAAGATCACGAATTATGCCTATTTTATATGTCAAGAAGGCACGCAGCAAGCTGACGTGAGGGAAGTAAATTTTCTCATTAAAACCTTTAAAACAAATTTAATAATGGGTTTAAAACAACACTTCATTAAAACAACATTTTTTTGAAAATTTAAAAACGTTATTTTTTTGCTGTTCTGATGCTCCTGATTATATTTAAATTCACTATTAGGATCACAATATTCTACATTATAAGGTTAGGAGGAGGTATAGTCATGGATAACAAGATGATATAGGGGTACTTGGGGTGAAACAATTACATCAAGATATGAAATACATCCTTTTCCAGTGTAAAATCCCCATAAGACAACGTACTGTGTTAAGAGAATTAACATTTTCTTTAATAACTCGGCAAATAATTGTGCTAGAATGACGAGGGAGGTCTTAAAATTTTTTTTATTTTACGTTCAATAGTTTAATATGCAATAATTTTACATTCGGGGCTTTTCTTACCCTTTTTGGGCTCAAACACTCAAAATCTTAAAAATGAAATCCCCATTAAAGGGGGTTATAGTTGTCTGATTGCTCTTCACAACGAACTTGGCCAACTGTTTACGAAATGGAAAGTTCATACTAAATTTCAAGTAAATCGGATAAAAATTGCGACCGCTAGAATGCGAAAACATATATATATATATATATATATCTGTTTGCGACCCCCCAAAACGTGTTCAGGGGGTCATGGTAGGAACTTCTATGGTGGTCCCGGGCTTAAGTTTCACCGTGCGGGTTATGCTAATAGTTCACTTTTCCATAGGAAAGACACTAATAATGGAAAGTGAATTATAATGTGTGTTATATAGGGAAATTATAAATAATACCTGTTTACAACAATGTTATGTGTTTTAATACATGCACTATGTTTACAATTCGTGGTACTACATAACAAGTTTTAAGATTAAGGAAAACATAACCAAGATTTCATGGGATTAATTGTTTCGTTAACAGAAAACCACTAATACAGTTTATTAGTTAACATTGCATCTAACAAATGTAGCCTTTCATTGTAGACAACGCTCGTCTTAAACACACAGTTAATATCGAACTTAAACAAATATAAATAAAGACGACCTGATTGCTCTTGCCAACTTACTTTATCAGTTTCCTCAATATTATAAAGATATTTATTAAAAAGTAACTAATTCTTATTTTTAATGTAAATAATGACTTTAAAAACTCTGTACCAAGAATTACATTTATGGAAGATTTGTATTACCTAAATAATAGCATCGTAAATGTGTTACACTACTTGCTCTACTCTTTGCCACCAGTGAAGCTTTGGTTGTAGCTTTGGCACTCGTGACATTACACTAACAAACGGGATTGGCGAGTATACAAGGTCCGTTTCTTCAGTAGTTCATCAGAAACATTTTGAGACAACCATAAGACAATCCCGCGCACCCCCAGCCAAAGGTAAAACTGGCTTTGACAACCATAAGATAATCCCGCCCACCCCCAGCCAAAGTTTAAACTGTCGTTGACAACCATAAGATAATCCCGCCCACCCCAGAGTAGTAAGGCCGCGCGCTTGGGGTCCAACATTGGTCTTATGGAGAATAGATTAACATGGGGTCTTATGGAGAATAGATTAACATGGACTGGAATTCAAATTAAAAAACTGGCAAATCTATTAAATTTTCCAATAAAGATTCTATCTTGAAATTGATTTGTATGCATTTTATTATGTAGCTCTTTTATTAATATATTTTGTTATGTAGATTTTTTGGTTTTTGGGGATTAGATACGGTCTCATATCCAATAGCCATTATTGCTGTTTATAATTTTGTGAATATAGTTACGTTCTAACTAATGTCATCTCTCATACCGTTACCAAGATATCGCAGTTTTACGTGTAGCGCCCCCGCCATCTTTACCTCCCTCCCTCATGTTGTCGACCACCTGGAAGAGAGACGTCATATATTTTCGCTATCAAATGGTCCATATAACAATAATCAGCAAAAATATTGCGTCATATCCGTACGCAGTCTCAACTCCCGTAGATCCTATACTAATGGTAATGCATTGGGGAAAGCGCAGGTTACAATCCTAAGACGTCACGCGGCCGACATCCCCCTCCCCTCATCGGCAGCGGCGGCTTCGGTCAAACTTTAAAAGAGTGGCCGAACCCTTACTAGCTATTCTCCCTACTAGCTCTGGGCGAGAGGACGACCGTGACCTTGAGAATATCAGCTGTTCTAGTGTCGCCACCGCCACACAGACTCTCCCCCTCACCAACCAACCCTATCCAACGGCTGAAGATGGCCCAAGCGCCCTAAAGCAGCCTCAGTGGGCCAGGGACTTTCCCACCCACTGGAACCTCACAAAACAACAACAACAACAAGTAAACAACAACACCACCCGCTCGCTGATCAGTGTTACATACGTTTAATTCACACTTTTCAATACAAATCTCGGATAACACTATAATTGCCGGTAAGCTCTTTAAACTATTTAATATTATTAAAAAGGATTCAAAGTTGGCACTTAAACTACGGATATTTTGATGAACAATTGTTATAGCATTACAACTATCACTAAGGTTATTATGCCCAATGGTAAGGTACCAGTGCAACAATCCATTATTCAGTGTCCTATAAAAATAACATCCTAATTGGGTACAACATTACAAAATATAATGACTAAAGGGCTTCATTTGGAGAATTTTCATTAAAGTAAAATTAGCATTAACACATCTATTTATTAAAAATATTTTTATCTAAAAGAGCCAGTCTTTATACAGCAATAGAATATTATCTATTCCTTATAATATGCCAACATTAACGATATCAACTAAGTGCTCAGTGAAACCAATTAAATCTCAATGTTTACCATATTGAAAAGGAGTAATAACCGTTGCTGGTATGGTAGTAGTTATTGAATGAATATTCAGATTGTATGCAGTTGAAGATTACAATTTACTCTTCATGTCAATGGCCATTACACTTTATAAGACTCTGTAATATTTAGATAAAAAGTTGACTTGAACATTACGTGAAGAGGTGACAAATTCAATAAAAATGGTAATATCTAAATTTGTTTTACACGTAATTAAAGTTTTATTGTAGATTGGGTTGGGTGCTCAGAGATGCAAAATTAACGAACTAACTTTTAATTTTGACAATGAACATTCATGGATAGATGCGCCAAAGAACGTGACCCCCGCAGTAACCATCGTCGATTTCGTTAAGAGTTTTAGAAAGCGGCTGGTATTCTAAATTACCTAAATAAACCCAAACATATCTAAAAAGCGCTATAACAACTAAAGTAATAACCAGTTAGTTAACATTGCCTTTTTTGTATTATAAAACAAATGACTTTTGGGTGTCAAACCTGTTCTGGTATAACTGTTTCCGTTTGTTCTGTGTTTGCCGGTTGTAGAGAACTAGTGAAAGAAAACTAATAAAACAACGTTAGACAGTATTATTAGTTAAAATTAGAGTCATTAAAAATAGGAAGGGAAGATAAAGTTTTAAAGAACTACAAAATACATTGTTAGGTACCCCTTGCAAGATTAATTGAAACACACAATCACAATCAATGAAATAAAGATAAGTACTAATAATTAAGTCATACAATTTCAAAAAGTTTTGAAAGTAGTAGAATTCCGAAACAGCCATTAAGTAAATTAAACACAATTAATTAGGAATACACTTAAATAACTTTCACAAGAAAACCTGCCAAAAATCAAGGATTTTGAGCATTGAAATGTTGACTATCCTAAACAAATTAAATTTTGAACTAAACAAAATTACTGTTTCCTACACATCTTATGTCACACAAATGGTTCTTAGGAATACATACAATGTACTCGTATTTCATTGTGTTGATATTTCACTAAACACTAGATATGTTTTTATTTTTAAAAACACTCATCATAGCTTAATTTTAAATCTTATTATTTGTTGAATGTTCAAAACTAAACATAAAAGTTCCTGAATACATTTTCCCAGATCGTCTGAGGCTACCACTACTATGCACACTCCTGATCGCTCCTTTGGCCGGTGAGGAAATTGGCAATTATCTAGGAGGTCAAAATCCGTTATGTGCCCCCAACGCTAAACTTTTTCTATTAACTTTAAACTGCACAAAACAGTGTTTTTTTTAGAGACTGAGTAGTTAATGAAGTAAAACGGAAAAATATAAAGGTATTATAGTCGGTATTGTCTTTGCTCTTATCTTGTCTGTCTCGGAGAGATAACGGTTCGCCGTAGTATTGCCAGCAGCGGCCCGCGACCAGCCCGCGACTCACCTACCTTAACTAAGACAAGGAATAATTTTCATTCAGTTACTAAGTATAATATACAGGGTAATTCTTAGTAATTTGTGGGTCAAGTTCAATTTCAGGCGCCCTCAGAAGGTAAAAGTCCTCACAGCGTTATCTCTCGTTATCGGCCGCTTCTAACCAGTCCTTACCGTATTCGTCCTTGACGATTAACAGGTTAGTAATTTAATTTATTTGGAGTTTAATTTTCAACCCTAACCTAACCTAACTCCGCAGAGCCGAGTGTGGACAAAAAACTGGGGTAAACATTGCTCTGTGGAGTTAGGTTAGGTTAGGTCACGTTACGTTACGAAAGTTATTCGCAATTTTTGGATAGATACTTTTGTGAATATATGTGGCGTAAATGGCTTCCTTAACAAGCAAACGTATTTGAATCAATACTTCAAGACATTGTAGCATTTTGGCCCCCTCAGTAGTCATTCAGAAATGTCTTACAATCTATGTGTGTTTTTCTGTGAAATCTATATAGTGTGTAGTTAAAATACCCCCGTCGCAGCAAACCTGCGTACTCAGCGAATTTCCAATGCATATATATGGGTATCACTACTACCTAGAGCCACTTACCAAGTTTCAAAAAATACATTCATTAATAAATCATATATAGCATTGGATTTATTCTATAAGAATAACATTATAATTGAGTACGCAGGTTTGCTGCAACAAGGAAGATAAGATATGTGTTTTTTTGCAATTATCAATATAACTCAACCAGGTGAAGCTACATACCAAGTTTTATTAATTTAGGTTCATAACTAAGGGAGATATAAAACTTTACTTATTCTCCATATGAATAACATGGGGCCGAGTATGCAGGTTTGCTGCTACCGGGAAAAATCAACAAAAACAATTTTTTTTGTACTAATATCAATATACCATAACTAGTTGAAGCCACATACCAAGTTTCATCAATATACATACATAAATAATCAAAATATAACATTTTATTCATTCTCCATAAGGATAACATTGGACAACGTACTGTGTTTAGCACTTTTAATATCACTGCAATGGTTGGACGTAAAACAACAATTAAAACGCCAAAATGATTGTTTTGTTGAGCTAAACACATTAATAAACAGAAATGTGAAGTTTTTAGTAAAACTATCTGAGACAAATCTAAAAACCTTTTTCCCATAAGATTAACATGGGACTGGTTTTTTTGGATTTTATCCACAGCCACTTAACCTAGGTTAATGATTCAAAATACTAAATTATTTGTTTTTGTAAGCTCTATAAAATGGCTATAACCAAAATTGAGTGTTTTTAACATTTTGGGGTCAAATGTGGAAAAAACTGATTTTTGGAAAATTGTAAACCCCCATAAAACCCCCTTTCAATAGTGCGATCGATCTGGTTTTCGAACTTAAAGTCATAAATACTACTCTCCACATTTGTGCCAAATTTAATAAAAATCGGTTGTTTATTTCAAAAGTTATATATATGGTTATTATTCCGCTTAAAAAAGCTTAGTGCACTTGCCAGAATATTATTTGAGCTTCCAATGAAAACATTTAAACAAGTATTTAACAATTTAATAGAACCGTTATTTAAAAAAAACTTTGAATTAATTTACAACCCCTTATTTATAAAGTTATGCATTCATATTTTGCATTAAATAAATCATATCTAATTAAATACCTGCTTTATAATACCCTTTTAATAATAATTACAAGGATTATATAACTCCAAGTAATTTTATATTACTTTATTGTTCAACTATAAAATTCTATAAAATTACTAACTTGTTTTCCATTTTGTACACGATTTTTTATCATGCAGTAATAAACCAAAAAACGTGAACACTGTAGTATTGTTTTTCTACCTATGTTACCCTTTAGTAAATCATAAAACTCTTAACTACCCTTGTTGCCTTAACCGCTGTAATAACTTTTAGAAAGTTAAAATCTTATTTCGTTAATATGTGTAGTGAGAATAGAATTGTTTTTGTTTTTAATTACAAAAACAACAACAAATTTTAGCGTAGTTTTACTGATAATTAATTAGTAAGAAAGAAAGCAGAAAATAAGCTGTGTATTGTTTTTAGTGAAAATTATTTAATTATTTTCAAAGGAAGCCTGCACGTAGTGTGGTCATTCATCGTAAATATTTGCTGGAAAAATTTATGTTTGCTGAGTCAACGCTGGCTTGATCCGTCAGCAGAAAATAAAATTTTTGGATTGCATTGTATGTGGTGTATTTTCGTATTTCCAAAATAAAATATAAACTTAAAGCGTCTCTAAACATTATACAAATTATTAATAAACTATTATACAACTTGTTAGTATAAAAATATTAGGTGATATATACTACACTAAACAAAAAATCATAAAATTATTGTTTAATGACTCAAAGTCACGTACGAAGAAAATTTTTGGTAGCATAATAACCAGAGAGTTTTGGTATGTTTATTCCTTAAATTTATAAAAACAAATTGAGAAGTAAAATGTTTACATATTTGTATATGGTTTATTATTAAATGTTTAAGAATAAAATATTGATAAAAGTGAATTTAAAATAATTATTTTTACAGTAACGCTACTTTACAAGGCAGTTATTACAGTAAATGACTTAGTCGATGACATGATTTGTAAATACAATAACAAGTCAAGATTATTTAATACCTCTAATGAGTAAAGGAATATTTTTATAACTTGAGCATTTAACAAAATAAACAGCAATTTACATAACTTTGTAATTACATTATTAACAATTCTGTTTTAATCCACGCTTTTACACAATTATTGATTGATTCTGAAAACGTCCAAACGAAATGTTAATACCCACATTAATAAACTATAGCCTCACCTTTAACCTTTGACCATCACAAGAAACTTGAGGAAAATGATTAACTCAAATTATGACTGGGTTTTGACTTTGGCTGGGGTGGGCGGGATTATTTTATGGTTGTCAACGATAGTTTTAAATTTGGCTGGGGGTGGGCGGGATTATCTTATGGTTGTCCATGCCAGTTTTAACTTTGTCTGGGGGTGGGCTGGATTATCTTATGGTTCTCAACACCAGTATTACATTTTTCTGTGGGTGGGTGGGATAATCTTATGATTGCCAATGCCAGTTTTAACTGTGGCTGGGGTGGGCGGGATTGTCTTATGGTTTTCAGACAGTTTTAACTTTGGCTGGGGGTGGGTGGGATAATCTTATGGTTGTCAATGTCAGTTTTAACTGTGGCTGGGGTGGGCGGGGTTATCTTTATGTTGTCCACGTCAGTTTTAACTCTGGCTGGGGTGGGCAGGATTATCTTATGGTTGTCAACGAAACTTTTAACTTTGGCTAGGGTGGGCGGGATTATCTTATGGTTGTCAACGATAGTTTTAACTTTGGCTGGGGGTGGGCGGGATTATCTTATGGTTGTCAATGCCAGTTTTAACTTTGTCTGGGGGTGGTTGGGATAATCTTACGGTTGTCAATGCCAGTTGTAACTGTGGCTGGGGTGGGCGGGGTTATCTTATGATTCTCAACGCCAGTTTTAAAATTTTCTGGGGGTGGGTGGGATAATCTTATGGTTGTCAATGCCAGTTTTAACTGTGGCTGTGGTGGGCTGGATTATCTTATGGTTTTCAACGACAGTTTTAACTTTGACTGGAGGTGGTTGGGATAATCTTACGGTTGTCAATGCCAGTTGTAACTGTGGCTGGGGTGGGCGGGGTTATCTTATGGTTTTCAACGACAGTTTTAACTTTGGCTGGGGGTGGGTGGGATAATCTTATGGTTGTCAATGCCAGTTTTAACTCTGGCTGGGTTGGGCGGGATTATCTTATGGTTTTCAACGACAGTTTTAACTTTGGATGTGGGTGGGTGGGATAATCTTATGGTTGTCAATGCCAGTTTTAACTCTGGCTGGGTTGGGTGGGATTATCTTATGGTTTTCAACGACAGTTTTAACTTTGGCTGTGGGTGGGTGGGATAATCTTATGGTTGACAATGCCAGTTTTAACTGTGGCTGGGGTGGGCGGGATTATCTTATGGTTTTCAACGACAGTTTTAACTTTGGCTGTGGGTGGGTGGGATAATCTTATGGTTGTCAATACCAGTTTTAACTTTGTATGGGTGGGTGGGATTGTCTTGATGTTGTTAAAGCCAGTTTTAACTGTGGCTGGGGTGGGCGGGATTATCTTATGGTTTTCAACGACAGTTTTAACTTTGGCTGTGGGTGGGTGGGATAATCTTATGATTGTCAGCAACAGTTTTAACTGTGGCTGGGGTGGGCGGGATTATCTTATGGTTTCCAGCGACAGTTTTAACTTTGGCTGGGGGTGGGTGGGATAATCTTATGGTTGTCAATGCCAGTTTTAACTCTGACTGGGGGTGGCTGGGATTACCTTATGGTTGTTAACGACAGTTTTAGCTTTGATTGAGGGTGGGCGGGATTATCTTATTGTTGTCAACGCCAGTTTTAACTGTGGCTGGGGTGGGCGGGATTATCTTATGGTTGTCAACGCCAGTTTTAACTCTGGCTGGGGAGTAGTAAGGCCGCGCGCTTGGGGTCCAACATTGGTCTTATGGAGAATAGATTAACATGGGGTCTTATGGAGAATAGATTAACATGGACTCTTATGGGAGAATAGATTAACATGGGCTCTTATGAGGAATGGAATTAGGGTGTAATTGCTACCCCCTGTGGCTCTTTTGCTACCCTCTGTGGTTAATTATTTATCTTTTTCATCGCCTGTGGTTAATTATATACCGTTTTGGTAATTGTTTGACACTTGCGTCCTTCACTTTCTTCTGTGTATCTAACTACAGATCCTGTCTCTCAGCGTACTGTAGCTGGCGGGTGTAACGTGAACATTTTTAAGTAAACTGATGGGTTGAAATGTTAATTCGTGTCCTTCTGTTGTTAATCATCTAGCCTTCTGTGGTAATTATTTTAACCCTCTGTGTTTAATTATCTACTATTTTTTTTGGTAATTATTTAACCCTCGCGTCCTTCAATTCCGTGTATCTATCTACAGCTCCTGTTCTCTCAGCGTACTGTAGCTGGCGGGTGTAACGTGAACATTTTTAAGTAAACTGATGGGTTGAAATGTTAATTCGTGTCCTTCTGTTGTTAATCATCTAGCCTTCTATGGTAATTATTTAGCCCTCGTGTCTTTCTAAATATTTAACCCTCGCGTCCTTCACTTCCTTCTGGTAATTATTTGAACTACGTTTCCTTCTACATATTTATTTTTTAATTCTGGTAATTATTTGAACTACGTTTCCTTCTACATATTTATTTTTTAACCCCAGTGCCCTTCTATACATCTAACCTCCACATCCTTCTGCGTATCTCACCTCCTTCTGCATATTTAACCACAACATCCGCAACAAGTCTCTGTCAGTAAACTCGTTGTAACCTGTGGGCTCTGTGATTTGTTACAATAAAGATGTATTTTATTAGCTGTAATTAGGCGTACTGCGCTCTGATTGGTCCAGACGTTTCCCCACCACAATACCTGCTCTACTGTTGCGCCTTTCCTCTCACTTTGCTCTCAGTTTTCATTACGATCAGACGTGTCCCCGTGTTGCTCCGTTTGCTGCTTTTTGCAAAGATAAACTTTAGCGTTTGCTGACCATAACCTAATATAACATAACCTCACTTCCTTGTGTCAAGGGTTGTGTCGTGCTTGTATTTGTTGACTGACAGTAATATCACTTTCTATTCTTGTTCTTTATTAAGTAACCTAGCCATTTATGTTTTACTTGGTAGTCCTGTGTTTATATGTATTATATGTAGTTTTGTGCGTTGTATTTGATTGTTTGATTTGTTTAGAGTAGTGTTGTGTTGACTAACATAGCCTTGTTTCCCAGTAACCTCAGTTTCTTGTGTCGAGAGTAGTGCTTTGCGTTGTATTTAATTGTGTAATTTGTTCAGAGTAGTGTTGTGTTGACTAACATAACCTTGTTTCCCAGTAACCTCAGTTTCTTGTTTGGCCTGGCTAAAGTAGTGTTGTGTTGACTGACATAACCTCCAGTAACCTGATTTTTTTGCCCTGGTTCTTTTTGAACTGTAAATTCACCTCAGTAACCTCACCTTCTATTCTTGTTCTTTAAAACAGTTTTGGTTAGAACAGTTTTTGTATGTGTTGACTAACAGTAACCTCACTTTTCCGAGCCGCTGAGCGAGGAAAGAGTAAGAAGAACATTTTCCCGCCAAATTTGCGCACCAAAAAAAAATTGGCGCCAAACCTAACCTGACTTCCATGTGTCAGGCGTAGTGTTGTATTTGTATGTGCTGGGTAACAGTAATCTTACTTTCTATTCTCGTTCTTTTGGTTAGAGTAGTGTTTTCTACCTTCCTTAGAGTTAACTTTTGGTAACTTGTAGTTCTGATTTGACTTGCGTAGTGTTAGTGTTTTTCTGACATGCGTAGTACAGGGGTACCGTGCTCTTTTGTAGATCCTCTGTACCTGTTATTTTAGAGAACTTGGTCAGTGACTTTAAAGTATCAGTTCTAGACGTAACCGTTCCAATAGTAACAGTTACGTTCTCTATCTTGTTCATGTTATAGCATTGGAAACTGCTACAAAGTAACGGTTCCAAATGGTTACAGTTCCAACAATGTAACAGTTCCAGCAGTACTCGTTCCAACGGTTCCAACAGTAACCGTTCCAAAAGTAACAGTTCCAGTAGACCAACCAGTGACAAAGTAACAGTTCCGTTCTCTATATAGCTCTTACAACAAGCTCTAGTTCTTCAGTCTGATTTCAGTCGTCACACTGTTCGGGAGTTCTTTTGCACTGCTCTTGCGTAGGTGTTCGTGTTTTAAACCTTCATTGGAGTTAACTTTCGATAACTTGTAGTTCTGGTTTGACTTGCTTAGTGTGTGTGTATGTTAGTGTTTTTCTGACTTGCGTAGTGATACAGGGGTACTGTGCTCCCCTACATACTATATATCTCTTACAACAAGCTCTAGTTCTTCAGTCTGATTTCAGTCGTCACACTGGTCGGACGTTCTTTTGCGCTGCTCTTGCGTAGGTGTCCTCTTGCACAGATTATTATTGATTCTGCGTAATTCAGTTGTATCCGTGTGAGCCTGACTCTGGTCGGTGTGTTTTCTCTTTTAAGCGTTAGCACAGTTTAGCTTGTTTTCAGTATTTAATTGTTTGTTGAAAGATGGACGTTTCTAAAAAGAACCCTCAAAACCCGATAAATTTAATTAGTAAAAATCAAACCTATGTTAAAAAATTCAGACTTTACGGGACTAATATTGTTTTTAAATTTACTAACCCTCCCAATGGTATCTCTGAGTTTGATTGGATTCGTAAGGGTCTCAATCAAATTGTTGAAAAAGCTAAAGCCGATGCTGTACCCACCGATTATCTAGGGTTTAAATTACAGTCAATAAATTTAAAAAGTGCTGAACCGGGGTACGTAGATTATAGACCGGTCTCTGAAGTTAGCGGTGATGTACTTTGGCAGGTTTTTGGAGGTATTCTTCAATCAAATTCAGAATCAATTAAATCCACTGATACGTTTAAAGTAGACGTGTCACGAGTTAACGTTCCAGTAGGTTCTGGGAGGGTAAGGCCCGGCCTGTATAATACATTTGATGAGGAATCTAAAGCGAGACGGGGAATAGTTGTAATAAATAACAAAGACAATTTATGTTTGGCTAGAGCGTTGGTAGTAGGCAAAGCGTATGCAAAAAATGATCCTCAGATCTACGCTATTCGAAAAGACAAGGGGAAAAGACAAACTTTCAGAGCTAATAAGCTCATAGCAAAAGCCCGTGTAGAAATGCCGGAGGAAGGCGCCGGTATCCCCGAGCTAGAAAAATTCCAGTCCCATCTTAAAAAATACAAAATTACCGTCTACAACTATGACAGAAAAGGCCGGGATGTCTATTTTGAGGGAGGTAATGAAGACGCTAAATTTAAAATAAACCTTCTGTTTCACAATGGTCATTATAATGTAATTACAAACTTAACTGCAGCGTTTGTTTGTAATTTCTTTTGTGAAGCCTGTCATATTCCCTATAGCAACAGACATGAGCATCGTTGCTCTAACAGATGTTCGTCCTGCCATACTATCTCCCCACCCTGTAAATTAGAACACGGAGGCATTACATGCCGTTTTTGCTGTCGTTTCTTCAAAAACGAGCGGTGTTTAATAGCCCATCAAGGGCAAGTTTGTAAAACTATAAAGTTCTGCCGCGACTGTAACAAAATGATTTATCCAAGAAAACGTAAGACAGCTCACGTATGCGGAGAAGTTTATTGTGAACCCTGTGAAGCGTTCAAAGACCCCGCACATCAGTGTTTCATGAGGGTAGATAGGAGAACTCCCAAAGACCGTGATTTTTTGTTTATTTTCTTTGACTTGGAGACTCGCCAAGACGAGTCTCTCCCCTCTGACCCTGAACAAAAAGTACATCAAGTTAACCTGTGTGTCTCACAACAGTACTGTTTTAAATGTATTAATGGGGGTGAGTGTGAAACTTGCTCGGAACGGCAAAGGGTATTTGAAAAGGAACCGGTAAAACAGTTTATGGACTATGTGATGCAAGTTCGAAAAAAATTTAAAGATGTTTGTGTAATTGCCCACAACGGGCAAGGTTTTGATTTCCAATTCATACTACAATATATTATGGAAGAAACTAAATTTACCCCAAAAATAACTCCTCGGGGAACTAAAGCTATTTTGATGGAAATGGACAACGTCAGATTCATCGACTCCCTAAGCTATTTCCCCATGGCCCTCTCTGCGCTCCCTAAAGCCTTCGACCTGCCTCCCGAGAAAAAGAAGGGCTACTTCCCGCATATTTTCAACACTCTGGCAAACCAAAATTATGTAGGCCCTATGCCCGACAAAAAATACTATTGCCCCGAGTCTATGTTTGAGAAACCACACAAGGCCTTTGAGATTTGGTACGAGGAACAAGTCGCTGAAGACTACGTGTTTGATTTTAAAAAGGAAATTTTGGAGTACTGTATTTCAGACGTAGAAATCATAGCTCAAGCGTGTATTAAATTTAGAGCCTTGCTTCTTCAAGAGTGTAACGTAGATCCTTTTCTCGAGGCTATCACAATAGCCAGCGCGTGTAACCTGGCCTTCCGCCGTAACTTCTTAAAAGAAAATACTATTGGACTTATACCAAAATCAGGGTACCGACTTGCAGACAATCAGTCAGCCGTTGCTTTACAGTGGCTAACATGGGAGGAGGAGAAACGTGGAGTAAAGATTCAACATGCGGGCCGGGGTAAAGAAGTAAAGATTAACGGGCTAAAAGTAGACGGGTTTGATGGTGAGATAATTTATGAGTTTCACGGGTGTTATTGGCACGGGTGTCCAAAATGTTTTCCTTACAATCGAGAGGAACCTCTGCCGGAGGATCCTTCAGACAGTTTGCATCTCCGTTACGAGAGAACCAAGTCCAAAATGGCAAGATTTACTAGCTATGAGGTTGTAGAGATGTGGGAGTGTGAGTTTAAAAATTTGAAGAAAGATAAAAAATTAAATCACCTGAACCAACTATCCATTCTAAACACACTTCCACTTAATCCTAGAGATTCCTTCTTTGGAGGCAGGACGGGTAATACTAAAACGTATTGTAAATGTGAAGAGGGAGAAACAATTCAATACGTTGATGTCTGTTCCCTCTACCCGTATGTAAATAAATATTGTAAGTATCCCGTGGGTCACCCTACTGTTTACGTTGGAAATGAGTGCCGAGAGAGAGGTCTTGAAGTAGAGGGCTTGTTAAAATGTAAGATTCTACCTCCTTACAACTTGTATCATCCCGTACTCCCCGCAAAAATGAATAATAAATTGATGTTTGTGTTGTGTAGAACCTGCGGGGAAACTCAAAACCAAGGGGAATGTTTTCATGATAGTGAGGAAAGGGCGATGGTAGGGACATGGACTATGGATGAAATTAGAAAAGCTGTAGAGAAAGGATACGTTGTGCTTGATATGTATGAGTTGTGGGAGTACGAGGTAGCTACATACGAGAAAGGGGGACTTTTTACCGATTTTATTAATAAATTCTTGAAAGTAAAGCAGGAAGCTTCAGGGTATCCCGCTTGGTGTAAAACAGAGGAGGATAAAGAAAAGTATGTTTCTGATTTCTTTGAGCGCGAGGGTATTCAACTGGACACGGGCAAAATTGCTAAAAACGGGGGTTTGAGATCGGTAGCCAAACTCATGCTAAACAGTTTTTGGGGCAAGTTTGGTCAACGCGAAAACATGACAAAAAGTGCAATCGTGAGAGACTCTAAAGAATTGTTCAATTCGTTAACTCAACCAGGAACAAAAGTAAAGTTTGTTGAGATAATTAACCAGGAGGTTTTATTAGTTAATTGGCAGAATGTTGATGAAGCTAGTGAGCCTCTAAAAACTGTAAATGTTGTAATTGCGGCCTACACTACAGCTCATGCGAGACTTAAACTGTATGAACACTTGGAGGCTTTGGGCGGTCAAGTCTTGTATTATGATACAGACTCGTGTATTTATTTATACCGGGAAGGATTGTACAGGGTCCCTACGGGGGATTACCTCGGTGAAATGACCGATGAATTGGCAGGTGACTACGGGCCCGGCTCTTATATCGTAGAGTTTGTTTCTGGGGGGCCTAAAACTTATGCATACCTTGTTTGGTCAACCAACAAACAGAAACTAGAATCTGTGTGTAAAATCAAAGGCCTCACCCTCAATTTAAAAACCTCCGAAACGCTAAATTTTGAACAATTGAAAAAGATGGTCCTTAGTGAAGCTGCTGAAATTTTAGAAATTGAAGAAAACAGAATCAGGAGAACAAAGAGACGAGAAGTCGTTACAGTAAGCGAAGTTAAAAAGTTTAAAATTACAGGACCCAAGAGAAAATTTAATGATGATCACGATACCTTGCCTTTCGGCTTTAAAAAACAAAGAATTGCTTAACGGAGCTGTCACTCACACGGGTACTGTGTGCATATACCTCTAAACATCAGCTCTATCAAATCATTCTGTTCTGAGACGCGGTAGTGAACGGACGTGCCTGTACTGTTACTGTTTGTCTCTTCCTGTAGAATGTCTGCTGAAAATAATACACCCACTATTCAAGCGGTGTTTTTAAAGTTTATATCTAAAAGAAAGTTAAATGAAAATTCAAAATTTCGCATTACATGCTCAGAGTATGAGTTCTTTCTTACTGGGCCAATAAATGCATGGGAATGGCCTTTGATGTTCTCGGAGTATATAGTAGATAAAATAACGGAGGACTCCTCATCAAACACCTACATTGGAGTAGCAATAAAGTACGGTGATGTTTCGGGAAATATACCGTTTCTGCCTTTAGGGAATTTAACACCGTCAGTTTTTGATGATCACTTTGAAGAAATATTTTGTAACGTTGAGAAACTATCTGGTGTTTTACGTCTTGAAGTAACACTTGTCTCAATTCCATGCTGCTACCTTCGATAAAGGTAGCACCTTTCCCTACGGAGCAGCGTTACTCTTGTATATACCAAATGTCACTAGTACAGTTACATCATTCTGCTCCAAGTCGCGGTACTGATCAGACGTTCTTTTGCGCTTCTTTTTCCTGTACTATTGAGTAAATTGTGACATGGCTGCTAAATACTATACATTCAATAACAAACCCGTATTGGTTCTGTTTGATAATGAAGGAAAGCCATGGTTTAAAGCTAAAGACGTAGCTACTGCTCTAAAGCATGTTAATTGCTGGAGTGCAGTTCGGAAACATGTAGATGACAGTGATAAATTAACTGTTGGTAGTTTTTCTGACGCCCAAAAACAGGGCGTTGGGCCTATTGAGAAAACAACGGTTTTCATAAACGAAGCCGGATTATGTTCTTTGATGTTAAAATCAACTACTCCTGAGGCAAGGCTGTTAGTAAGAAGTCTGTTGCCGGAGAAGTTTTACCTTACTTACACAAATATGAAGGATGAAAGTTAACTTTAAATGTAATTTTTCTTTAAAATCACAAGTTCCCACTGTATGTGTGTGTGTGTGTGTGTGTGAATGAAGGTCCCTGGCGTGGGTGACGAAAAGCCCCGTAAACCTGAATTAAGGTCACTGGCGCGGGTGACAAAAAGCCCCGTAAACCTGAATGTGTGATGAAGGGGTTAGTAGATTGAGACGCCGGGCTAACACCCCGGCTACTCCTTCGAACAACCCGGTGTGAATGAAGGGTCTTGTACATTGAGGCGCCTGGCTAACAACCAGGCTACTCCTTGGAACGGTCCGTACGGTGGGACTTGTAAGAATAAAAATGAAAACTGCGCCTTGATGTCCGCGAAGTACTACGCTCAAAAAATATTTTCGAGTGGGGTCTAATAAAAAAAAGACCCGGCAGTCGCTCACCCATCAGGCAGGGCTAAACCCTTTGTAAGTCCAGGGGTGTGGGGAGGTTGGCGTAAAAAACCGTGAAACCGTTTGTTGTAATCCTCCGACTGTCAGGGAAAACCGGATGGAAAGGCGCAACAAAAAAAAAAGATAAAAATAAAAACCAAATAAAAAGTATAAAAGCAAAAAAACAAAAAAAAATAAAAAGGAGGTAGCATTTTGTTATGGAGTGGCTGCCACTGTGAGAGGCGATGGTTGGGGCCTCTCACCCCAGAGGTTAGGCCTCCAGGGGAAGCTCTGGGTAACCAAAAAGAACGCGCCGACGCTCCTACGGCCTAGCCTAAAGGCTTACCGTGGTGTGGAAACGTGAGCGTTCAAAATTATTTCACTGGGGTTAGAAGTGTTTAACCGATAAATTTTAAAAAGATCCCCGTTAAAGTGATATGTAACCCATTATAATGTAGCTTCAGCGGAGGCAGGAGTAAATGACCGGAAAAATTTAAGAAGTTTCGGCCAATTTATGGCACTGCCCCCTTAAAAACACCTTCAAGCTGAATTTGAGGTATTTGACGGAGAAGTTACAGCGTAAAAATACGACAGATCCGCCGTTTTACAGGACTTAAATGCAAATAACCAATCAAGTTTAAATACTCGGAGCTAAATACTGTATAATTTCTGTCCTTCTAAAGAATGCATTTTATGCTTGTTGTCTTTTAATATGCACCCATGGTGTGTAATTTTTTGCCAACTCTCTGATATTGGTGTTGGTTACAATCCTTTTACTAGTAAAATTCAGGAAAATTATATATTGATTCAGTTTGTTACAGAGTTTTACAAGCAATCAACTACAACAAAAAGACAACTCTGTATTTGTTTGACTTTACAAAATACCCTACTGTCACCAGCCTCTTCTGCATTAGTTTTAATTCTTAAACAGTGGGTCCTGAGGGTCCAACACTTAGAATCATGATAATTGAGTTGGGACCCATTTTGGGTCCCAACTACTTCCGGTGTAGGGTTATCAAAGGGATTCGTTCCCCCTTGGAGTGGGGGTATAGTTTTATTGTCTGTCCATTTCTGCTAGTTTTTACAAGCCTCTTCTCTCCTTTTAGTTAATATAACCTTGAGATTTCTAAACAGTTCAATACATGTAAAGTTTCCCAAAGTAATTCTTAAGTAACACTTAATTTACAGGCATACACAACAGCTACAATTATTCAATCATGAAGCTAAAACCCAGTTAATATACTAACAATCTAATAAAAGACAGAGACATGACCCAAAATAACAGCTAAAATACACAAAAACAGCTAAAATACACAAAAAACAGCTAAAATACACAAAAAACAGCTAAAATACATAAAAAACAGCTAAAATACACAAAAAACCGCTACAAATAGCCAGAGAGCCATTTTAGCAAGGGGAAGTATTGACCCCCTTTACCTTCACCTTAAAGAATCAGTCAAAGAATAATTTATTTTGTGTTGGTTTCTCACCAGTTTTCTTGTAGTTTGTGTCAATCACATGTATTTTACATTATCATGATTTAAGAGTGGCTGAGGTATATGATAATGTAGAGAAAACCATACCGGAAGTGGGGGTGAACGTTTTGTTCACCCCTTTGAACTATCAATCCCAAATAGTTTAATTCAATGAACCATGGCTTTACTATATTTAACATAAAAAAGAAGCAAACACCCTGAAAAAACTAGTACAACAGAGCTTGTAGTCTGTCCAGTTTTGTGATGTTTTTTCTTTACATAGTTTAAATTGTAGCGTGGGTTAATAAGTAGCGAACTGCATTTCAATTGTCCCAAAAACTCTCAATATATTTAATTTTAAAGTATAGCTCCTTCAATTGTTTTGATACTTTCCCACAGAACATAGTTTAAGTTTTGGTAAATCTTAGCGGAGGTTAACAGGTACCTATATACCGAGTTTCATTAGAATCGGCCAAGCCGTTCTCAATATATTAAATTTTAAAGTTTTACACCCTCCATCATCCCTTAAACAACCCTTTTCTACCCTCCAACAAAATTGAAAGTTAGAGGATGTTAACAAGTATCCACATGTCAAGTTTCAATTATATCGTCCCACCCGTTCTTAAGATATTGATTTTTAAAGTATAGCTCCTTCAGTTATATTGATACTACCTGCAGTACAGAGTTTAGGTTCTGGTAAATTTTAGCGGAGGTTAACAGGTACATACATGCCAAATTTCGTGAAAATCGGCCAAGCCGTTCTTGAGATATTTAATTTTGAGAATTTGCCCCTTCATTTTTTGAGATGCAACCCGCAACATTTTAGTTAAGACTTTTTATATGGGTAGATACCCCCCTGGAGTGCCTACACTACGTAGTAGGCAGTTTTCTGGGGTCAAAATGACCCTAGGACTTACCGTTTTCGAGATATTAGCGATTTTTAAGAAAATCTGACTCAAGAAAGAGAAGAAAAAGAAGAAAAAAGAGAGAAGTAGTGGCGCGGAGTGGTGAGGGTGAGAGGGGAAGGTGAGGGGAGTGACAGTAACAGAACACACAAGATAAATAAAACAGTGGATGGGTGAGGGGGAGAGGGGAGGGGAAGGTGAGGGGTGAGAAGAAGAAGAACACGCAAGTGCTAACAGAAGTGATCAGTAGGGTTGGCAGGGAGTGGGCCCCAACATGGGGCTTATGGGCTTAAAATCTGGCTTCTGATTGGTCTAATTAGGTCACGTGATTCAAGATGGCGGCGCCCATGGTGGCGTTCCCGCCAAATTTGCGCGCAAAAAAAAATTGGCGCCAAACATAACCTCACTATTCTTCCCGCCAGATTTCCTAACCTCACTTTTCTTCCCGCCAGATTCTCGTTACGTCAAAGACGGGTAAACCAAAGACCAAAGAAAATAAAGTCATTGATTTATGAATAATGGAGCCAGTTCACGGACAGTTAAGTAAGAAAGTCACAGACATTTATAATACAACGGACTGCAAAAAAAAAATGTTGACAACTTAAGAAAAATAGGCAACTGTTGCCAACTCACATCACGCTAACATGACCATGTATGACCATGGACACTTAAATTTACTTCAAAAACTATTCCCATGTTAGGACCCACTCCCTGCCAACCCTACTGATCACTTCTGTTAGCACTTGCGTGTTCTTCTTCTTCTCACCCCTCACCTTCCCCTCCCCTCTCCCCCTCACCCATCCACTGTTTTATTTATCTTGTGTGTTCTGTTACTGTCACTCCCCTCACCTTCCCCTCTCACCCTCACCACTCCGCGCCACTACTTCTCTCTTTTTTCTTCTTTTTCTTCTCTTTCTTGAGTCAGATTTTCTTAAAAATCGCTAATATCTCGAAAACGGTAAGTCCTAGGGTCATTTTGACCCCAGAAAACTGCCTACTACGTAGTGTAGGCACTCCAGGGGGGTATCTACCCATATAAAAAGTCTTAACTAAAATTTTGCGGGTTGCATCTCAAAAAATGAAGGGGCAAATTCTCAAAATTAAATATCTCAAGAACGGCTTGGCCGATTTTCACGAAATTTGGCATGTATGTACCTGTTAACCTCCGCTAAAATTTACCAGAACCTAAACTCTGTACTGCAGGTAGTATCAATATAACTGAAGGAGCTATACTTTAAAAATCAATATCTTAAGAACGGGTGGGACGATATAATTGAAACTTGACATGTGGATACTTGTTAACATCCTCTAACTTTCAATTTTGTTGGAGGGTAGAAAAGGGTTGTTTAAGGGATGATGGAGGGTGTAAAACTTTAAAATTTAATATATTGAGAACGGCTTGGCCGATTCTAATGAAACTCGGTATATAGGTACCTGTTAACCTCCGCTAAGATTTACCAAAACTTAAACTATGTTCTGTGGGAAAGTATCAAAACAACTGAAGGAGCTATACTTTAAAATTAAATATATTGAGAGTTTTTGGGACAATTGAAATGCAGTTCGCTACTTATTAACCCACGCTACAATTTAAACTATGTAAAGAAAAAACATCACAAAACTGGACAGACTACAAGCTCTGTTGTACTAGTTTTTTCAGGGTGTTTGCTTCTTTTTTATGTTAAATATAGTAAAGCCATGGTTCATTGAATTAAACTATTTGGGATTGATAGTTCAAAGGGGTGAACAAAACGTTCACCCCCACTTCCGGTATGGTTTTCTCTACATTATCATATACCTCAGCCACTCTTAAATCATGATAATGTAAAATACATGTGATTGACACAAACTACAAGAAAACTGGTGAGAAACCAACACAAAATAAATTATTCTTTGACTGATTCTTTAAGGTGAAGGTAAAGGGGGTCAATACTTCCCCTTGCTAAAATGGCTCTCTGGCTATTTGTAGCGGTTTTTTGTGTATTTTAGCTGTTTTTTGTGTATTTTAGCTGTTTTTTGTGTATTTTAGCTGTTTTTTGTGTATTTTAGCTGTTTTTGTGTATTTTAGCTGTTATTTTGGGTCATGTCTCTGTCTTTTATTAGATTGTTAGTATATTAACTGGGGTTTAGCTTCATGATTGAATAATTGTAGCTGTTGTGTATGCCTGTAAATTAAGTGTTACTTAAGAATTACTTTGGGAAACTTTACATGTATTGAACTGTTTAGAAATCTCAAGGTTATATTAACTAAAAGGAGAGAAGAGGCTTGTAAAAACTAGCAGAAATGGACAGACAATAAAACTATACCCCCACTCCAAGGGGGAACGAATCCCTTTGATAACCCTACACCGGAAGTAGTTGGGACCCAAAATGGGTCCCAACTCAATTATCATGATTCTAAGTGTTGGACCCTCAGGACCCACTGTTTAAGAATTAAAACTAATGCAGAAGAGGCTGGTGACAGTAGGGTATTTTGTAAAGTCAAACAAATACAGAGTTGTCTTTTTGTTGTAGTTGATTGCTTGTAAAACTCTGTAACAAACTGAATCAATATATAATTTTCCTGAATTTTACTAGTAAAAGGATTGTAACCAACACCAATATCAGAGAGTTGGCAAAAAATTACACACCATGGGTGCATATTAAAAGACAACAAGCATAAAATGCATTCTTTAGAAGGACAGAAATTATACAGTATTTAGCTCCGAGTATTTAAACTTGATTGGTTATTTGCATTTAAGTCCTGTAAAACGGCGGATCTGTCGTATTTTTACGCTGTAACTTCTCCGTCAAATACCTCAAACTCAGCTTGAAGGTGTTTTTAAGGGGGCAGTGCCATAAATTGGCCGAAACTTCTTAAATTTTTCCGGTCATTTACTCCTGCCTCCGCTGAAGCTACATTATAATGGGTTACATATCACTTTAACGGGGATCTTTTTAAAATTTATCGGTTAAACACTTCTAACCCCAGTGAAATAATTTTGAACGCTCACGTTTCCACACCACGGTAAGCCTTTAGGCTAGGCCGTAGGAGCGTCGGCGCGTTCTTTTTGGTTACCCAGAGCTTCCCCTGGAGGCCTAACCTCTGGGGTGAGAGGCCCCAACCATCGCCTCTCACAGTGGCAGCCACTCCATAACAAAATGCTACCTCCTTTTTATTTTTTTTTGTTTTTTTGCTTTTATACTTTTTATTTGGTTTTTATTTTTATCTTTTTTTTTTGTTGCGCCTTTCCATCCGGTTTTCCCTGACAGTCGGAGGATTACAACAAACGGTTTCACGGTTTTTTACGCCAACCTCCCCACACCCCTGGACTTACAAAGGGTTTAGCCCTGCCTGATGGGTGAGCGACTGCCGGGTCTTTTTTTTATTAGACCCCACTCGAAAATATTTTTTGAGCGTAGTACTTCGCGGACATCAAGGCGCAGTTTTCATTTTTATTCTTACAAGTCCCACCGTACGGACCGTTCCAAGGAGTAGCCTGGTTGTTAGCCAGGCGCCTCAATGTACAAGACCCTTCATTCACACCGGGTTGTTCGAAGGAGTAGCCGGGGTGTTAGCCCGGCGTCTCAATCTACTAACCCCTTCATCACACATTCAGGTTTACGGGGCTTTTTGTCACCCGCGCCAGTGACCTTAATTCAGGTTTACGGGGCTTTTCGTCACCCACGCCAGGGACCTTCATTCACACACACACACACACACACATACAGTGGGAACTTGTGATTTTAAAGAAAAATTACATTTAAAGTTAACTTTCATCCTTCATATTTGTGTAAGTAAGGTAAAACTTCTCCGGCAACAGACTTCTTACTAACAGCCTTGCCTCAGGAGTAGTTGATTTTAACATCAAAGAACATAATCCGGCTTCGTTTATGAAAACCGTTGTTTTCTCAATAGGCCCAACGCCCTGTTTTTGGGCGTCAGAAAAACTACCAACAGTTAATTTATCACTGTCATCTACATGTTTCCGAACTGCACTCCAGCAATTAACATGCTTTAGAGCAGTAGCTACGTCTTTAGCTTTAAACCATGGCTTTCCTTCATTATCAAACAGAACCAATACGGGTTTGTTATTGAATGTATAGTATTTAGCAGCCATGTCACAATTTACTCAATAGTACAGGAAAAAGAAGCGCAAAAGAACGTCTGATCAGTACCGCGACTTGGAGCAGAATGATGTAACTGTACTAGTGACATTTGGTATATACAAGAGTAACGCTGCTCCGTAGGGAAAGGTGCTACCTTTATCGAAGGTAGCAGCATGGAATTGAGACAAGTGTTACTTCAAGACGTAAAACACCAGATAGTTTCTCAACGTTACAAAATATTTCTTCAAAGTGATCATCAAAAACTGACGGTGTTAAATTCCCTAAAGGCAGAAACGGTATATTTCCCGAAACATCACCGTACTTTATTGCTACTCCAATGTAGGTGTTTGATGAGGAGTCCTCCGTTATTTTATCTACTATATACTCCGAGAACATCAAAGGCCATTCTCATGCATTTATTGGCCCAGTAAGAAAGAACTCATACTCTGAGCATGTAATGCGAAATTTTGAATTTTCATTTAACTTTCTTTTAGATATAAACTTTAAAAACACCGCTTGAATAGTGGGTGTATTATTTTCAGCAGACATTCTACAGGAAGAGACAAACAGTAACAGTACAGGCACGTCCGTTCACTACCGCGTCTCAGAACAGAATGATTTGATAGAGCTGATGTTTAGAGGTATATGCACACAGTACCCGTGTGAGTGACAGCTCCGTTAAGCAATTCTTTGTTTTTTAAAGCCGAAAGGCAAGGTATCGTGATCATCATTAAATTTTCTCTTGGGTCCTGTAATTTTAAACTTTTTAACTTCGCTTACTGTAACGACTTCTCGTCTCTTTGTTCTCCTGATTCTGTTTTCTTCAATTTCTAAAATTTCAGCAGCTTCACTAAGGACCATCTTTTTCAATTGTTCAAAATTTAGCGTTTCGGAGGTTTTTAAATTGAGGGTGAGGCCTTTGATTTTACACACAGATTCTAGTTTCTGTTTGTTGGTTGACCAAACAAGGTATGCATAAGTTTTAGGCCCCCCAGAAACAAACTCTACGATATAAGAGCCGGGCCCGTAGTCACCTGCCAATTCATCGGTCATTTCACCGAGGTAATCCCCCGTAGGGACCCTGTACAATCCTTCCCGGTATAAATAAATACACGAGTCTGTATCATAATACAAGACTTGACCGCCCAAAGCCTCCAAGTGTTCATACAGTTTAAGTCTCGCATGAGCTGTAGTGTAGGCCGCAATTACAACATTTACAGTTTTTAGAGGCTCACTAGCTTCATCAACATTCTGCCAATTAACTAATAAAACCTCCTGGTTAATTATCTCAACAAACTTTACTTTTGTTCCTGGTTGAGTTAACGAATTGAACAATTCTTTAGAGTCTCTCACGATTGCACTTTTTGTCATGTTTTCGCGTTGACCAAACTTGCCCCAAAAACTGTTTAGCATGAGTTTGGCTACCGATCTCAAACCCCCGTTTTTAGCAATTTTGCCCGTGTCCAGTTGAATACCCTCGCGCTCAAAGAAATCAGAAACATACTTTTCTTTATCCTCCTCTGTTTTACACCAAGCGGGATACCCTGAAGCTTCCTGCTTTACTTTCAAGAATTTATTAATAAAATCGGTAAAAAGTCCCCCTTTCTCGTATGTAGCTACCTCGTACTCCCACAACTCATACATATCAAGCACAACGTATCCTTTCTCTACAGCTTTTCTAATTTCATCCATAGTCCATGTCCCTACCATCGCCCTTTCCTCACTATCATGAAAACATTCCCCTTGGTTTTGAGTTTCCCCGCAGGTTCTACACAACACAAACATCAATTTATTATTCATTTTTGCGGGGAGTACGGGATGATACAAGTTGTAAGGAGGTAGAATCTTACATTTTAACAAGCCCTCTACTTCAAGACCTCTCTCTCGGCACTCATTTCCAACGTAAACAGTAGGGTGACCCACGGGATACTTACAATATTTATTTACATACGGGTAGAGGGAACAGACATCAACGTATTGAATTGTTTCTCCCTCTTCACATTTACAATACGTTTTAGTATTACCCGTCCTGCCTCCAAAGAAGGAATCTCTAGGATTAAGTGGAAGTGTGTTTAGAATGGATAGTTGGTTCAGGTGATTTAATTTTTTATCTTTCTTCAAATTTTTAAACTCACACTCCCACATCTCTACAACCTCATAGCTAGTAAATCTTGCCATTTTGGACTTGGTTCTCTCGTAACGGAGATGCAAACTGTCTGAAGGATCCTCCGGCAGAGGTTCCTCTCGATTGTAAGGAAAACATTTTGGACACCCGTGCCAATAACACCCGTGAAACTCATAAATTCTCTCACCATCAAACCCGTCTACTTTTAGCCCGTTAATCTTTACTTCTTTACCCCGGCCCGCATGTTGAATCTTTACTCCACGTTTCTCCTCCTCCCATGTTAGCCACTGTAAAGCAACGGCTGACTGATTGTCTGCAAGTCGGTACCCTGATTTTGGTATAAGTCCAATAGTATTTTCTTTTAAGAAGTTACGGCGGAAGGCCAGGTTACACGCGCTGGCTATTGTGATAGCCTCGAGAAAAGGATCTACGTTACACTCTTGAAGAAGCAAGGCTCTAAATTTAATACACGCTTGAGCTAGGATTTCTACGTCTGAAATACAGTACTCCAAAATTTCCTTTTTAAAATCAAACACGTAGTCTTCAGCGACTTGTTCCTCGTACCAAATCTCAAAGGCCTTGTGTGGTTTCTCAAACATAGACTCGGGGCAATAGTATTTTTTGTCGGGCATAGGGCCTACATAATTTTGGTTTGCCAGAGTGTTGAAAATATGCGGGAAGTAGCCCTTCTTTTTCTCGGGAGGCAGGTCGAAGGCTTTAGGGAGCGCAGAGAGGGCCATGGGGAAATAGCTTAGGGAGTCGATGAATCTGACGTTGTCCATTTCCATCAAAATAGCTTTAGTTCCCCGAGGAGTTATTTTTGGGGTAAATTTAGTTTCTTCCATAATATATTGTAGTATGAATTGGAAATCAAAACCTTGCCCGTTGTGGGCAATTACACAAACATCTTTAAATTTTTTTCGAACTTGCATCACATAGTCCATAAACTGTTTTACCGGTTCCTTTTCAAATACCCTTTGCCGTTCCGAGCAAGTTTCACACTCACCCCCATTAATACATTTAAAACAGTACTGTTGTGAGACACACAGGTTAACTTGATGTACTTTTTGTTCAGGGTCAGAGGGGAGAGACTCGTCTTGGCGAGTCTCCAAGTCAAAGAAAATAAACAAAAAATCACGGTCTTTGGGAGTTCTCCTATCTACCCTCATGAAACACTGATGTGCGGGGTCTTTGAACGCTTCACAGGGTTCACAATAAACTTCTCCGCATACGTGAGCTGTCTTACGTTTTCTTGGATAAATCATTTTGTTACAGTCGCGGCAGAACTTTATAGTTTTACAAACTTGCCCTTGATGGGCTATTAAACACCGCTCGTTTTTGAAGAAACGACAGCAAAAACGGCATGTAATGCCTCCGTGTTCTAATTTACAGGGTGGGGAGATAGTATGGCAGGACGAACATCTGTTAGAGCAACGATGCTCATGTCTGTTGCTATAGGGAATATGACAGGCTTCACAAAAGAAATTACAAACAAACGCTGCAGTTAAGTTTGTAATTACATTATAATGACCATTGTGAAACAGAAGGTTTATTTTAAATTTAGCGTCTTCATTACCTCCCTCAAAATAGACATCCCGGCCTTTTCTGTCATAGTTGTAGACGGTAATTTTGTATTTTTTAAGATGGGACTGGAATTTTTCTAGCTCGGGGATACCGGCGCCTTCCTCCGGCATTTCTACACGGGCTTTTGCTATGAGCTTATTAGCTCTGAAAGTTTGTCTTTTCCCCTTGTCTTTTCGAATAGCGTAGATCTGAGGATCATTTTTTGCATACGCTTTGCCTACTACCAACGCTCTAGCCAAACATAAATTGTCTTTGTTATTTATTACAACTATTCCCCGTCTCGCTTTAGATTCCTCATCAAATGTATTATACAGGCCGGGCCTTACCCTCCCAGAACCTACTGGAACGTTAACTCGTGACACGTCTACTTTAAACGTATCAGTGGATTTAATTGATTCTGAATTTGATTGAAGAATACCTCCAAAAACCTGCCAAAGTACATCACCGCTAACTTCAGAGACCGGTCTATAATCTACGTACCCCGGTTCAGCACTTTTTAAATTTATTGACTGTAATTTAAACCCTAGATAATCGGTGGGTACAGCATCGGCTTTAGCTTTTTCAACAATTTGATTGAGACCCTTACGAATCCAATCAAACTCAGAGATACCATTGGGAGGGTTAGTAAATTTAAAAACAATATTAGTCCCGTAAAGTCTGAATTTTTTAACATAGGTTTGATTTTTACTAATTAAATTTATCGGGTTTTGAGGGTTCTTTTTAGAAACGTCCATCTTTCAACAAACAATTAAATACTGAAAACAAGCTAAACTGTGCTAACGCTTAAAAGAGAAAACACACCGACCAGAGTCAGGCTCACACG